>PTEX01000031.1:2527296-2613295 GCA_003342815.1 Eudromia elegans | reverse complement strand
CTTCCTTCCTTCCTTCCTTCCTTCCTTTTCCTTCCCTCCTTTCTTTTCCTTCCCTCCTTTCTTTTCCTTCCCTCCTTTCTTTTCCTTCCTTCCTTCCTTCCTTCCCTCCCTCCTTCCTTCCCTCCTTTCTTTTCCTTCCCTCCTTTCTTTTCCTTCCTTCCTTCCTTCCTTCCTTCCTTTCTTCCTTCCTTCCTTCCTTCCTTCCGTCCTTTTTTGGTTTCATTAAATACTGTCCTATACCTGAACTTTGAGATGGTAGCAGTCTATTTACATTTTTATATTGTTCACTGTATTACACATTTCCCTTCCTTGTAATTTCTGAAGGGAACAGACCTGGTTTATTCTGTTTCTTTGTATGTAGCATTTTTCCATTTTCTCATAATTATTTTTGGACCAAACTAAGGTCCTGTCACACTGAAGGGGAATTTTGCAACAAACAGGAAGGAGACGGACTTGCCAAGTTGGTTGACTACAGATGTTGCCTTACCTACAATGTACTGTGTTTCCAAAGAGAAAGATACATTACAGAACTCAAAACACTTGGTTTTTAAGTGCTACAAGTTTCTTTTGCTTCTATGGGTTTCTGCCCGACAGTTATAAAACTGTTTTATGTGTCTTTTTGCATAATTAAATGCTTCACTGTATAATACTAGGCAAATGGGAGCTGTGACAATAACAGGCTTATGATGCCAAAGGGTTTTCATAATGCTGATGCAGCCAACTCCAAAAGGCTGTGGAAAAGAGACTCCTCCGCATTCAGTGCTTCTGTACGCTGCAGGCGTTACAGACAATGCTGGCTTATAAATATTTGAGAAGGCCGGGTTGGATGGAGAAATACGTTAGCCCCCTCAGCAACCAGATGTGCTGTCCAGAAGCATAAGCCAAGAGCAAATGCAGTTCAGCTACTGGCAGCCAAATTCATTTTAACACCTAGGGAGCATTACACAGAGAGAGTCCATGACAAGTGTTTGCCTTGTCCTTGGCAAAAATGAAAACAGTAAAATAAATAGCAAAAAACTCTTCAGGGAACTGCTTGCCATCTCTCAACCCACAACCAAGGAGCCTTCCAGCTAGCTCTGAAATGAGTAGTATAAAAGGATTATCACAAGGACTGAGGTGCCACTTTTAAACACAAAGCTCATCAGCTCTGGTGTGCTCCAGCTGAAATATTAAATCCATCAGCTTAAGCCACCACAGTATGGGCTGCAGAGGTGGTGCACTGAATAAACCTTTTAATTCTGAAGAGCAGTGAGAGATGACTTGAAAGAATACATACATTGAAGTGTGACAGCTTGGTTGGTTAGCAATAGCTCATTACCTGATGACAACTTGCAAGTTTAACATCCCAAATCCCTTCTTTTCTGACATTTTTGCAAGCGCTCATTTCAGTGCCTTGTTCTCAATAGAAATGGAACCTGTTTTCTTTTAGGTGATACTCCGAGAAACTAGGTCATGCATCACAAGGGATTTCAATCTGTCAATCCTGCTTCAGTTACTGTGGGATATAACATTGCATTCCTCTTCCTTTGCTTGTAATACTTGGTTCCTCAAATGTGCAGGCTGAAACCACCTACTATTTATCCGTTTGAGGACTGTAGTACAGGAATGTGGGAATTACCCAAAACTACTGTTTATGCAACAACCAACCTGATTCAGCACCGCAGTTAAGAGCAGAGGAGAAGATCTGCTCTAATATTTTGGCTTTCAAGCAGAACAGACATGTCTGAACAGACTGCAGAGGGGTGTCAGCGACCAGGAGTGCACAACGGTGTCCCCAAGATAGGCAGAATGACTCTAAAAAATGAGTTAGAATCGGTTTCTTCTATTTGGACCACTGTGGTTTTCAAAATTCAATGAAGTCTTAGTGAATTCACTAAAGTTGCTGAGACCATGTTAAAAGCAAAACTTTTTTTGCCACACCCTTTTTACAGCAAGAGGTTAAAAAACCAGAGAGCTCTAGAAGACAGTGCCACGCTATCTCCTGCAGAACTCTACTTGCATTTTCTGGACCAATCTTGAAGGCTGGACCAATCCTGAAGCCTGTTCAGCTCAATTGTTCAGTTCTTAGACAGCCTCTTGTATCCAGGAAACAGGCTAAGATATAAAGCTATCTACTTTTCCCTTGAAAAAGGGAAAAGCTATCTACTTTTCCCTATTTGAAGCCTCAAAAGCATTTAAATCTCATAGCTTTGACATTTATGTAAGAAATGCAAAGTAAAACCCATACTGTTTGGTCTATTCAAAATTTAATTGTCTGCAAAATGGCTATAGTTTCTTTTGCTAAAGAATGAATTAAAAAACCCCATACTTGATACTTTTTAAAAGATGATACTTTTTAAAAACTATAAAGTTCCACGGTATGCTTCCCATCATTTGACAATTTAAGTCGGGATCTGTATCCTAAAGCAGTAAGTTAGTGACCGAGATTTTGCAGTTGCTAGATGAAACGCTGTGCACTACTGAAGAAGAGGTAAGGTGCAGCCAGCACAGAAGTCTCTTCTGTTCTCGAAGCCATATGGAAAATTTCAAGAATAAAAATGGTTTCTTTCCAAATTCAGTCAACTGCCCAATAGTGCCACAAGATGTCAGCAGAGACTGCTGATTCTGTGCAAATCAATAAAATACAAAGGATAAAAGTCTCTATAGTCTGGGAATTCCAGCTAGGATTACTAGCAGCACACAAGCTTCACCAAAGCAGGATATAGTCCAGCAGTGGAGACTGCCACTTCTAACAGTAGCAACTGCCACCACTGCATTTCCTGACTGTGGAAGGTAACAGCAACATCGCTGTTAAACACCCCGGCAGAAAGTAGAAAATAGAAGTCTGAAGGCCAACTTAGTGAGGAATCCTGCAGGTCAAGCTTGGCCACACTCAAGGCAGCACTTTCTGGCCTTCAAATCTTTTGGTCAAATCACAGTGCATTTTCAATTGCCTGGCTGATAAAGAAGTCCACTGAGTCAAACTGGGCATGCTGAGGCTCAGGAGAGACCTTCTTGAGTGTGTATGCTGATTTCAGGGACAGTAACACATTTTTGGGAAAAAGCAGCAAAGCACTGGATATTAAATAACCAATAGTTTCAATACGATTGAGAAATTGGTAAGAACACTTGTATCAAATCAGATGAAGTAGTTTCTAAAATATTCTCCCTTTGTAGTACAGCTCTTTAGAACTCAAAAACTATTCCATACCTTTTTCTTTTAGTATTCTAAAGGAATTTAAGAGAAATTCAGGGATTATGCAAATGTACGGGGCAGGAAACACTTTTTATTACTACTGTGCTAGGCACTGCATAAAGCCAGAATGAGAACTTTAAAACATCCACACAAATGTGAATAACTCATTGATAAATTAATTGGTTCTTTGCGATCTTTCTGACCATCTGAGTAATTTTATTGTAGGTGCACATGTATCTGATAAATACCTACCACATGTGACACAGGCACTTCAAAAGCATCACATTTACTGTAGAATAGATCTGCAGAAAAAAAATAAATAAAAATAGGTATTTTAAATTTCCCGTATTTTTGTAAATAATTCCCAGCTGAGATATCATTTTATTAATTTTCCACCATTCAAACCACTATAAAAGAATATCTATAATCAACATTAAAAAATAACTTAATGGTACCTTACTACAAGAACTTACAGTAACATCTGAGTAATATACAAACGGTTTGATAATGTTAAATACTTTCACCAGCAACTAAAACACAAGAGTTTACATTTAATTAATTCATTTAAGCACACAGAATTTGGTTTTCTTGCAAGAGTTGATTTGGTTTAACTTGTAAATTGACTCCACTGTACAGTCCCAATGCAAAGCAAAATGGAAAATATGCGAAAAATTAATGTGAGAGCTATTCAAAGTACAAACTGCACTGGTGATTCACAGAACTCATACTGTTCAGTCGCCTAACTTCAGAATTTCTAACTTCAGCCTCATGACAATAAAGGTTCCCCAACTAAGACCCGAGTTTCAGAAACTCTGGTTCCGTATGACTTGGGCAGTTCAATGCTTTTCTGTCCCAGGTTTCCATTCACAACATGGTAGTAATTGTTTCCTGAAAGCTCCCTCTGATCGTTTTTTTTCTCTAAAACACTTGGTACGATGGGACTAAGATCAGAGCTGAGCTATGCAGATACTTCCCTATGAGTAAACATGCAATTTTTGGCACAAGAAACAACGAGAAAATTATTTTCCTGTTTAAAATTATGCCTTTTACACTGGAGGAAGTACCTTTCTGCTACAGTAGAAATGGCAAGGGATTTGCCCAAAGGCACAGTGTGCTCTCCTGACATAGCTCAAAGCAGAATTTGGGCTCCTGAATCACAGTCTTGAACTGGAATACACAAGAGCCTTCCAGAAATACAAGATCTAGCAGAAAAACAGCAGAGTTATTAGATCATTCAGGTCATCCCAGGCCACAGCAGTTGAGAAAAAGTCTTAATTAACATCAGTGGGACCAGATGTAAACTATTTGCCAGAGGGAGAAAAAAAAATAATAATAAAATATATTTCTTTGCATGTAAGATGAAATTCAGGTGTCCTGTATGACCAGTTTTATTCAGCCATTTTTAGCACAAGCTAAACATCTTTTAGCACAAATTATGTTACTGGTATCATAATAAGAAAGCATCATCAAAATCGCTAAGTAAAACTTGGAAATCTATCACAGTTTTTTTTAATGACTAAGTGGAAAAAGCATATAATAAGTTAAAAGAGGTAATTATGGGCATCCACGTAGCCTGAACATCTGTCAGGTTGGGGCTGGCTTCAGTAGTTAGTTAAAACATCTGAAAAGCAGGGGTAGCTTTCTCTTGAAGTTGACTCACCATTACACTGCACTTCAGAAGAACTTGACCATAGCCACTAGTAGCCACAGCCACTACTGTGTGCAAGAAAACTAATACCAAGTCATTCACAGCACCTAGACTTTATATCCCTTCATTTTATCACAGTACCAGAGCTTATTTCAGAGACTGACTTATTTCTTTTTCTTAAAAGAACGGTGTGACCGTGGTGAAAGAGAGGAGGAACTCTTTGGAGAGATATGAGGGAAAAGAAAAATGAGAAAAAGTGAGTAACACCAGAGTAAAAAAATATGTTTACCTCACTAGATTTCCTAGCCTTGCCCTAGTGCTGGAGATTCTGACTGGAGTTCTTCAAGTAGTCTGAAGTATTTCCTATTTCTAGCTCTACCTGCAGTCTTATTTTGTACAACAAAACTGCATTAAGGTGTGAATTCCTAATTAAAGATATTTACCTTAACACTGCCTCCTTGGTTTCCAGCATATATGTTTTATATCTCTATGCGCCTCCAAAGGCAGCAGAAAGGTCACATGCAGTTAACAATTTCAGAGTATCTCTGATAGACAAAGGCTGTCAATATGTCTGAGATCCTGGGCTTACTTAATAGTAGCCTCAGAAAACAAAGCAAAGCCTAACTGGACTGTGCAGCCAACCTGCAAAGTACTCTGAGGTACTTTGCAAGGCCAGTAGAAAGGAGAAGAGAGCAAGAAATCTGTCTTCTAAGCAGTGAACGGAGATGTCTCAAGAGCTGTCAGCTGAAATTGTTTTGGTAGTATTAACAGTATAATGTACTTTCCTCTAAAGTCACAAATCAATCCTTATTGAGAACATTTGAAATGTTTTACAGCTTTATCAGAATCTTTGTTTTGGGAGAGGAAGAGTTTACAGCAGTTGGCAAGACTCTCAGTCACAGCCCAACCACTTCATTATCTCTAGGGAGCAGACAGACCAAGTGAACCACGTTTCTAGGCCCTGCAGCATTCTGTTGTGCACTGATACCTGTTGTTCACAACATCTGCTCAGGCTGCCGTTTCAGGCCCACTACTCTTGCTGCCAGGAGAAATACAGCGCCGGTGAGCACTTCTGCAACAAAGGAGATCCACACTAGCGCCAAAGACCAGCCAAACCTGATGTCGATTTCTACCAAGAGATCCTTACTCCTCAGCAGGCAAACCGCTTCGTTGAAGGCAGCAGCCGAATATGCAATATAGACGCTGATCCCAGTAAGTGTAACAAGAGCTAGGAAAGAAAAACATATTCAGCTAGTTAGGATCCCCTGCAGAAATTAAAACTACTTAGTCTGACACCTCTTGGGGTTCCCTTTAATGTTCCATTTTTATCTACTCAGGCAGGATTCCTGATTAGCCCCCCATTTACCTTTCAAATCTAGCTGATGCTGTTCCGGGAAGGCAAGAAGAATGAACATAAAAAAAAGGGTTAGTTCTGCCCATTAAATTTAATGTATTATTCTTTGATGTACTGTAGTTGTTAAATACTAACTCAGAATGTGTAACAGTAAGCCTATAAGTCTAGTCTTTTACAGATATCTAATGTATACACGTATCTGTTTTCAATGCTTTGTTATAATGAACACTAATTTCTCACTGCTCTGCACTATGTACAATTGTCTTCTTTTACGTGAGAAATCTCATGCAGAAAAACATCCTTACACTTCAAGTTAGTAACTGGAATTTACGTTGGTTTCTTACTTGAGGCATCCTAAGTTTTGATTGCTCTGTGTAAACATATTGGCCCTTACTGTAAGGTGTTGTGAGATCCTGGCTCTTCAGCATTTGTGAATATTTGATCCAAAGACAGCATCGGAGCAGATTAGAAATAAATTATTGAAGGTAATCAATCAAAAAGCCAGCTGTTTTCAGAATGAAAGGGCTGCGCAGAAGCTGGCTAAGGTGGGAACAGCACATTTCTGAAAGGTAGGTGATAGATCATGTGCCTGGCATCTATGACAGTCAGGAATAGGCACCTAACATCTGTACTGGATCACAGGCAGGAAAGAGGAGTTAGAAACACCATGAAATAGCAGACGGGCCCAGAGCAGGCAAGAGATACCGGAATACTTTTAGGACAAAATAGTGCCTTATTTGCTAAGAGTGATCTAGCTTTATGTTCTAGTTTTATGTTAAATTAAAGTGTAAGTCAAGGTACATACCTGCTTTTGTCATGAAGGTAAATTTAAATAGAAGTAAGAGTACTGGATCATCCAAGAGTCAAAAATCCATATTCACATCATGTTATAATGACTACTTCTTACTCTAGGCTTCTCCATACTTTGTGACAGCAGAAATGCAAATGACTGTTTTGCTAAAGTTTTCAACAAGGTTTGTTGGGTTCTGTGATCTTTCTCAAATGTGGCTATACTTAGGAGATAGGGAAGCAGGATATTCTAGATTGTGGAACATATCCATTCCAATATTTTCACAAAATCCAAACTGCAGTTTCTGGAACTACACCATAAAGTATTTTTCATTTGGGAGAGCATTATTGGATCAATATCGGACTTCACAAACTAAAAAAATCCTATAGAAATGTGTTCAACTGTTACATGTAACAAGCCTCAGAGCAGCTGAAACAGCTAGACCATACTGCTTGAGCAGGAGGACGATCTGGTCTCACATCAAAGGCCACTCTTCAGTCTTTCCATGCTGTCCTGGGGCACAGCACTAGTTGTATCTTCAGAACAAATCTAACAGCACACCTAATACCCTCTCTATGTCTCTTCCCTCCTTGTGAACCAAAGGCCTTGGGAACACACGGTCCTCCACACCCCAGCGGGATAATTATGCTCTGTACTTTACAGCTTTTCATCTTTCACTTTCTATTGACATCAGTTTCCAAACTGCCTAAGTGCACCTTTTTTTAGTGGACATAGCTTTTTGATGTACTAAGGAAACAGAACTTATATTTCTCAGAAAGGAAAAATGTAATGGGGGTGCATGGTCTTTGTAAAAGCATTTCAGACTGCAAAGGTCAGCCAAGACTTTGAGACAGCTGCACATTTATTCCCAGCAATCTCTGGTTATTCTCTTCATAGAAACAGGACTCTGTGATCAGGTGACAAGGACCAATGCTGAGGGATCCATTTTCTGTTGGAGAAAATTTCTATTTCAAGTTTCATTGTGAAACTGAAAGTCTATTTGGGGAAGAAAATGGAGAGAGATTTAAGTCTAGTTATCCTATCTTGATGGAATGCTTTTATTTTTAATCCATGAATAGTTTTCTAGAATACAGAGGTTTTTGGCTACAGTAAAAATAGTAACAAAAAAGAATGGATTTTAAGAGTTTCACTCTCTTATAACTTTCCAGGGGGTTCATGTGTGAGCACTTCAAAATATTAAATTTTATTTTACTAATCTGAATAAAAACAACAAAAATAAGATCAAAATGGAATTTCCAGACCCTGTAAAAGTCTGGTTATGTGACAGCGTCACTATCAAATGAAAACAGTAGAGTCAGGTACCAGCAGGTAACAGGCAGTCGAGATAGCAATGTGTGGATGGATTTTAGTGGATTTTGAGTGTAGCACCATATCTACACTCCTCTTCCATGTGAAGAGTGTTGCCGTTTTTAGCCCACCTAATGACAGTAAAAGATGAAGGAGTTTATGCCTAAGGTATCTTTACAGAGCAGTGTTTTCAGGACCCCTGTCAGACTATTATGGGTTGAGGCAGACTCCTGTCACACCTCTGTCTGGGGCAAGGATTAAGATTCAGTTCTGTTGCTGTTATGAATAAAGTACCACCTCAATGGATTACATAAGAACTCTCATGTTATTTTACAGCAAAGAACCTATATTCAATGTACAGAAATTCATCATATTTATTAAATAACTTCCTGTGCAACTGGCATTTGTGAAAAATCAAAAAATTTGAAAAAAAAAATCAGCAAACTATTCCTATGACTTACTCCCCAAATCAGCCTTATGTAAGCCTCCTTAAACCACGTTACACTTGAATATAGTGGCCAAGCAAACGTGTTCTTCCTTGTACATTGTTCGGCCTTCTTAAAAATCACTGAAGCCTGCTGCTGCTGTGCCCCTGTGCTGGGCTGGTACCATGAGGTAAGCTCTTTGTGACCCCACAGAGTCTGCAGACAATACTCTATTTCAAACCTAACAATCTAACTAGCCCAAGAATTCCTAACATGACCCTTCTCAGGAACTCGGTGCAAATGCCTTGGAAAAACTATCATGCATCTTAGTTGTAAGATCAGTGCAAGGTCATTGAATCCTAGGCTTTCCTGTTTCTAAATCTGAAATAATGCAGGAGTACCTTTATAGCCCTGTCTGTGAAGAGTTGAACATTGCGTTGAGAAGGTATTTAAGTCTTTGTGTTAATAGACACGACAGACACACTGGGTTCAAGAGGTGCCTAACTCCACAAAGGCATATGGCTATGTCTGATCATCTGCATTACTTGGCTGTAAGTGGCAGTTTTCTGTTCCAGTAATCCAATAGGAGAAGAGTTAGGCACAAAGTGAATGAACACTGGCATCGTTCTGAAAGAAGACTCTTGCCTAGCTCTTCTCTCTAGAAGGCAAAATAGTGCTTCCCAGAGGTAATATTTTACTATCTAAAATGATTAAGCCAGGAGTTTGATATAGTACCTCCAAAAAGGAAAAGCAGTCCCGTCGTTAGAAGCAGTAGGTAGGCCCTGGCAAGAATACTGACGAATCCAGTCATTCCTCCAAAAATCATCAATATCAGGCTGAGGGGCATCAGGATAACAAATGTCCCGTGCATGTCTGAAGAAAAATGAAGAATGTTAATATCATATTATGATGTCATTATGTGCATCACTATTGAATGTATAGCCCCTAATCAGGTTCAGCGTCTTACTCTGCCAGGTGCTGCACAAACAAGTAACGGGACAACCTCTGGAGTTTTCAGTTTAAACAGGCAGAACAAATAATGCATGGAGAAAAAGGCATCACACTGAACCTCTCACAATTTGCAGTGTTTTGAATTCCGAATAGAATGATAAAGGGTATGTCTACACAGACATTCAAGCTAACAAGATAACAGGTGGTTCACTGCTTATCAGGTAGCCATTGGCAACCTAAAGCAAAAGAAACCCTGGTTACCTGAAAAATAAATATCACAAGGAATAGTGCTGCTCTGCCTGGGAGGTGATATCCAGCAGATGCTTTGGTTAAACCATTTATTTTCTCTCATGTGTTCTCTGCTGAATTGATCTAGCAAATTGCTGACCTCTTCTTTTATTGTAGTTGAACAACAGGTTAACATTAGAAGAAAATTTTCCCATCCAGCACTGACTCTATGTCTGTTATTTTTCTATAAAGCAGTTCCACAAAGTACATTAACTTATACTGGTTGCTTCCTCCTATGCTGAATGTTTTAAATTTGTCTTTATTGATCTCTATAACATTTTAATAGCTGTGCAAACAGCAGGTTGCTGTGTATTTTTTCTATCACGCTGTTATTTCCATCATAAACCCCCTTTGTCTCACTCTTCTCTCTCATGCAATCAAATGCCATCTATCCACAATGCTTTCCTAGAATAATAAGAAAAAAAAATATACAGTAACTCCAGCTTCCAGTATCCATTTATTTCATGCCAGAATCAAGATCAGAGTTACTGAGAAAGGAAAATTTAAACATCATTTTCAGAGTTCTAGCCTTCCACCTCCCATTTAATTTCACAGAGGAACAACAACACAACATTAGCTAGATCTCAAGGAAATGAGATCACAGTTTGATCAGATGATCTATTTTTTAAATCACTAACTCCTCACTGAACTGGAGATACACCAACTTGCTCTGGTTAAGGATCTAGCTTACAATACTATGTTAAAGATTTGACAGAACAGTAGATCAACTTGTGCTGCCTCTTTACTTTGCCCCTTTGGATAAATTAGCTTAATTTACTCCATTTCTTTAGAGCTGTGATCTGTTAAGTACTGCTCTGCAACACCAGCTTGACTTTGTAATTAGGTAGAGATTGATTAGTATTTTGTTAATAAAAGTAAGGATTATTCCCCTGTTAATTTCTATACAAAGAAGAATCTGCAAATTGATCTTTGGTTTTCCTCTTTCTTAGAGAAAGTAATTAATGCATGAAAGTATCTTCTTCCCCATAAACCTCACAAACCTCACAGCTACTACTGTAAATCCACTGAAGTGATTTGAAGGTTGATGTAAATTGAAAGGAACATTGCTCTAAGGCTAATAAATAAAATCAATACATCTGAGTTCAGCTCAGATGGGCCTTGTAGGATGTCAGGGGCTTATATACATGTTTCTTAAGGGAGTAGGAATCCTTTCAAATAGTCCCAGTGAGCTAACAAAACCTATAAAAAAACCTATATTCTCACAGCAAATGAATTCAATATACTTGCCCATCAGTGCCAGCTGATGCACAGAAAGTACCAGAATTCTGCAGTAAAGAGAGCACTTTCCTTGGTTCCAAGTCCTAAGTCTCAGTTTTCCTTCAACATGATTACCATGGCTCCTGTTGTTGGCTAAGGAATACAACGTGCTAGGAGTTCTCAGACACTAACAGTCAAATTAATCTTTCAGCTTAGCAGGCACAAACCCGTATGCAACTGTCTGCAAATCTTAGTTGCGTACCAAAATGAGAAAAAGTTATGCAACTTAGTTTTGTATGGTTAAAACAGTTTGTTAGGGATATGAGAGGGCATAATGTAACAGAACAGAGATCTGCCACATCATTTAGTACCCATTTTCTTCAGAGATGGCAAGAGTAGGCTGCTCTTCAGCTCTATTTATGCTTCCCAATAGTATTAGGCCTGATTTTGAACTCTTTCCAGAATCCAGACTATTTTGATATGCTCTTAGACAGGGTCATGCATGGAAGAGGTAAACAGACCTTTGGGGCGAGGGAAGTCCAACACAACTGGTCATCTCTGTCTTTAGACCAGACTTTTCTGGGAGGCAGCCACATAAATAAGGTCAAGATTGGGTCTGTGCTTTGTGATATCCTAGACACCCCTCACTAATGAGACAGAGTTGCTGATAACAAACTAAACCTAGCAGAGAAGCACTAGCAGTTGCTATTTCTTTGAGTGTCATTTTTGTAGCTTGATGGCAGCTAATGCTCCTAGCACTGTAACCTTAGGTAGCACAAGAGTGGGTAAAGAAGATGCAACTCTGCATGTAACCTTTCCTTTCATATCACAGGAAATACAAATCCATAGCAGATTACTCTCCTCTTTTCAGGTGGTTTAACAAAGTGACAGAGGCCTTAGATTACATTATCTATGTCACATCTGCCTGTTCCATGCAAGATCAGAATGACTCTGATTTTTGTTCCCTCTTCACTGAAAATAAGTTGCAGGGAGATCTCATGATTCACCTGCAGCTCTTTCGAAATGAAATAGCTAGTTGTACTGTATTTGGTTAGAGTGCACTTTTATCACCTTCATTGTTCTGGTTCAATACCTTCTTCTGCCTCTTCTACGGAACCTGCAACTGGGAAACTTATTCTGAAATGCTGCCATGGAAACAATTCAGGAATCTGAATTCCTGCCATCTGGCATATGATATTATGTCATTACATTCCTTGATTAGAAGGCCAGAATTAGTTTACGGAAGGACATGACTTAAAATATCTTTACTGTACTTCTATCTTCAACAATCATCTGTGAGAGAAATCCAAATATAAATTCTGCTGTCAAACATTCTCTTTTTTGTAGACTGGGTTGAAGTATATATTTATGTATATCATACAACTGTCTTCATTCTGGTGACATAGATCTAGTATTGAAAAAACACAAAGCATTTTGTGTATGGACGAGTATATGCACTCCCCCATAAAATAGTTCTAGTCTCCTACACCTATTCCTGAATAATACCTGATTTTGTTTTCAATGTAGTCCACAGGACCTAATAGCTAAGCCTCAGAAATGCTGAAATAAGATGACAATCATCTTTTTAATCCTTTTTTTGGTAGCAAAGAATACTTCGCTAGATTTGAGTTCATGAAGCTTTATATCAACTAGCTAAGCCCGTTTTGTTAGAGCTCTGACCAGTTGTCTATAGGAATGTCATCTGCAGTGTATGTCTAGATCTTTCATGAATCTGGTAGGTATTTCTAAACTACCTTCCAAGACAGTACTTGGTGAGAAGCAGCTCATAACAGAAAATTGTGGAAAGGATTAGAAAAGCAGATGCTATCAAAAATAGCTGACTGCATACCTAGCAGTCTTGTTACCTCCTGCTAAGGACATACTATATCTTCATTGTTTTAAACTAAATCTGCGTTTGCACACCTCATTATAGGAAATAGTCTCTAGAAATATGTACTAGTCCCCCTCATCAAAAACACCCCAAATGGAAGCAGCTCAGAAGAGCTAAATGAAGGACCTGTTTATCTTCCTCAACTCTAAATAGCCAAAAAGCTGCACAAAAGCCTGCAGCTCAAAGAGAATGCAGACAGCGGGGAAAAAGCTTGTGGGTCTGTTTTGTAAAGGGCTATGGGGGGGGGAAAAAAGTGTACTCAGAAAGCCTGACCTGCAAGGAAGGAAAGAAACAACATAGAGAAACTGAGAGCAACAGAAAGAACTGCTGTCTGTGGCCAAGCGCGCAGCTTCTGAGCTGGAATCCCAGGGACACCAAGGCTTCAGGTGTCTCCCGTTCAACAGAGAAATGATGACAGCAGAGCTCACAGGATTAGGGTGTCCTCAGATGCTCAGCTGACTTTTTGGGCTTTGGGTTACATGCTTCAGTTTTCTAGTCTTCTCTAGTCCCAAGTCCCTAAGTGAAACTGAAACCTAACTACAGAAAGCAAAAATATAATTACGCTTTCAGTTGGGCACTGAAAGAAATATCTGCTGCTCAGTGAAATTCGCAAACACAGGAAAGCATATGGACCTTGTTCTACTGCAGCCACACTATTTTCAAATAAGAACGTTTATCAGAATTTACCAGTCATTAGCGCTCAATTGCAAGTGATGCTGTGATTACCTCAGTTTTCTGTATGCATGCACCAAAGCACCTTCTGTAAGCACTGAGGTAGACACTCACTGAAACCTCTTTGAGGCATCATTCCACTTGTGCACAGAGATATCGTATCACACACGTTAAGCTAGAATTTCTCTGTACTTCATTTTGGGTACACTGGACTTGGACTCTGAATTGGCTGCTGCAGCTGTTGCATTATAATATCTAAGGTGCTGATAATCGTTACTACTGCAAAGATCGTTTCCCTACAACAAATGCTCACCTCTCTGCATCTTTACGGTTCCAAGAATATCAATGTTGAAAAAAAGAGTACGGCAGGGAGAAAAATTTAAGCAGCTGCACACAGTCTTGATTTCATAAAAGAAAAAACATTTTCTTCCAGTTCTTTGCAAGTGAAAACCACAGCCATTAACTGATCACCAGGGGATGGCTCAGGAATAAGTGAGAGCACTAAGAAGTGATGTGTATCAGGAAATCAACTGTGGGCCATGGTGTTCATGTCATTAATCAAAAATACAAACCAGGATTTTCAGGGATTTAATCATGCCTTATAGGTACCTAAGGTAGTTTGTGCATCAGGAGCAAATCTATTAAGGCAGCCATTAAGAAATATCAGCATTTCCTTTCTCACCATTTTTAGCACTGGCCCTAGTTCTGACTTGCAGATGGGCTCCCAAATGAGTTTGGGGTACAAAGGTGAGATCCATAAGAAATAGTCTGTTTTCTAATTTTGCATCTGTTTGCATTTTTGGACCAAAACAGCCTCAGACATACTGGTCAAATAATACAAGTGTCTTTGATGTGACAAGGAAAAAAAAAAAAAAAGCTTTGTGGCTCTTCAGCTTTAGGCAACAAGTGTTAAGAGAGAGGAAGCTACAGGAAAGGTCTCTGCAGCTTAACAGATTCCAAGATGTTTTGCAAAAAATCAACTTCAGCCGCATCTAGGAAAGGAGTGGGAAGGATGTAGATGAAAGTGATTTTCATGTTATCAGGCAGGAGTCACACTCCTTCCATAAGTGAGACATGCAGCAACAGAGCTCTTGAGTTCTCAAAGTCAAGTTCATAGAAGATTTTGTGAAAGGGAATATTAGTATCCAGCTGAGGTACTATTTTCTTTTTTTTCTTCTGACAATCAATCTGTCCCACAAGAAGCGAGTGCTTGAACCAAGTCTAGAGTACAAATTCATTCATATAAGAAACATTTACAGAGTTGTCCATTTTGTCGCATATTGCACTGGTGCTGTCATCAGCTAAATCCATACTAATATTCCTTCCATGCACAGACTTCCTTCTCTATACGTATTTGATCCTTGACACTTTAGATCTGATTTTTAATGTTATATTTCTTGTCCTGTAAAATGGCAAAGGTGCCCACAACTCCTGATGCTGTTTCCTTTTAATGAGAGCTGGAATGGATTCATCATGAAAACAGTTCCTCTTGCCTCCCTCAGCTGGCCCAGGAGAACACATGATAAAACAAGAGGTATTCTGTGCCTTTGCAGATACATTTCAGTTTTAAAGGTCACTTCTAATAGATTCTCTTTAATTCTAATGGTCACCAAAATACCCTAATCACTGCCTGAATTGTAGAAATCGGCACTTTCATTAAATAGAAGCAGTATCTGGAGGCTGTGCATTAGAGTGTCTTATCAGATGACTTTGAATCATCTTTGAAACTGAATTTGTTTTGACCCGGTATGGTTGATGATGTGCCACTGCCTGTGGAGAGATTAATGCTAGTTAGAGGAAAAAGCCTATGGCAAATATGCAAAAGAAAATGGGGATACCTCGTCTGCTTACATAATAGAAAAGAGCGGAATAAGTGTATCTGAACTACCCCTTCAGTCCCAGAAGGTAAGAGAAGTAGCTTGGCTTTTCTCTGGTGTGGTTGAACAGTTTCTCTAACATCTGTGGCTAAGTCAGTCAGCTACCTGGGTTAAAACATCGTCCAGAGAGGGAAAGTACTAGATAGATTCAAGCTATATGGCTAAACATGAGAATATTTCAGATCTTTCAAATCTGCTGCTGTTGGTAAAAAAACACATTTGTAAAGAAGTGCCCAGAAACATAAATGGCTTTTCAGTTTCTGCAAGGAACTGACAGGTTTCCACTGTGCCAAATTAACAGAACAGATGCAGAAAAAGGAAATAACAGTCATTTTATGTCCTCAGAGGGATTTCCATTGAGAAATACATCTTTTCATGTTAGTTCATAAAGTCTTACACATTTTTTGCCTTTTCTATAGTAAATAATATTTTAAAAAACACAGAAAAGTTAGTGGTGGATATCTTCCGGCATCTTTCTTTAGACAGTGTTTGATGTTTTAAAAGAACATACAATTATCCCGCAATGTATTCCGTAGTGTGATACATGGTATGTAGTGTGATACAGCCTATGTTCATTTGAAGAGAGTGGAGGATAAAGAGATGCACAGCAGAAGGCCTGCTTGTGTCTAAACCATTTGAGAAACTGCTCAAGAATATTCTAGCAATGAGAAAATACATCACATTATCAAAGTTAACAAGACTTAGCCCGATCGCCTGAGTAAAGCCACTGCTGGCACAGAAAGTGAACTTGTACACCCAAGTTCTCCAGTTTGTCAGGAGCTCTATTTGAAGTTCAAATAAGCCTAAAAGGGAATTG
This sequence comes from Eudromia elegans, assembly GCA_003342815.1. Taxonomy (NCBI): domain Eukaryota; kingdom Metazoa; phylum Chordata; class Aves; order Tinamiformes; family Tinamidae; genus Eudromia; species Eudromia elegans. The sequence goes on along the minus strand of PTEX01000031.1, from coordinate 2,596,881 downwards.
CTGAGGATGAATGGGAGAGAAACTGGAAGTATGGAAGGACAAAATGCAAAGGCTTTTCATTCCCCAATGAAGAGTTTGTCTTCGGGCAGTGACCAGTACATCCGTTTCCATCTAGACCTAGCTCTTCGTACTCAGCTATAGATTTTCTCCTGCCTTTTTGGTACTTTGGTCTTGCTAAGACATGCCAAGAAGAGTACTGAAATGCTTACTCTTCAGAATAAGTGACAGAATTCCTGACATATGCCTTAAGTAACTACATTAGGAGACAGTCCTTCTAAACCTTCATACTATGAATAACAGGCAAGAAACACACTTGGTGCCACCAAACCCCTGAAATTCAGTCTGCCAATGAAACAGTGAGAACTTAGCATCCCAGAATTGTCCTCTAAATCTTTTGTAAAAAAGATGTTAGATGAAGGTCTAAAAGTGTCCTGATCTGTGCAAATATGATTCAGTGATTATAGTGAGAAACTATTTAAAGAAGTATAAGGCTAAAGCAGATGTTAATATCTCTGCACTTGACAAATCTTGGCTCTCAGAAATCACCTATACTTCCTAGAAGTAAGAAGTCCTGACATTTCCTGTGTTCAGCTTATTCCCGTGTTCAGCTTATCCCGTGTTCCCGTTATTGCTGCGGGTCTGCACCCTCACCAAACTGAAAATGTACACCTAAAAAACACCCAAACATTCAGATTGTGGGATATTTTAACTAACCTTAATAAATCCTTCTAATGAAACGATCTCTGACCTTTCACCATGTTATTTGGAGCAGGTTACCTCCAATTTTAATAAAATATGCAACTGCTTTTGCAGGCCTGAAGTCTCTGCCCAGGAGCTTTGCCAGAAGTAGTACTTGATGGAAGAAAGGGCTACAAATTTCTCTGAGGCTTCAAGGAGTCTATAAACATAGTTTTGAATCCAGTTTTTATTCATAGTAAATACTTCCTTACCATTTCATGACAACTGAAGAGCTGTCTTTTGTTTCTAAGCCAGCAACATTTTAATAACAAAAAACTGCACAGTCTCTGATTCCGTTTTGGCAGAATTCAGTATTAGCTGAACAGTCGCAATCTAAAATCTTTTTCCCTAAGAAAAATTACAGATGTTGCTTTTGCAAACATGAACAAAGCTTTTCAAATGCTAATACTTTTGTCCCAAAAAATCTAGGCTATCCCTAGCATAATAGTTAATAATTATATCTAACATCTGGTTAGTTTCAATGAAATGCAAACTGTCAACCTCAGAGGATTAAGTAAACAATCATTTTGACTTCTCCTCCTCAGTACTGCCAGCAACACCAAATAGCAACAACTCTCTGTCCTAGGCAAGAAAGATTACAGAAATTGCACCTTTGCATTTGAAAGCACAGAGACCATGTCATCAGCCATGAGTCTGTCAATATGTTTGTACTGCTGTCCCAGTTGCTTGCTAGGATTTTATTCCTACTAAAACTAGTTCCTAGCGCAACAGAACTATAATAGCATCAGTATCCCAAGGCTTATTTAGTCATGTTTGCTGTGTTTGTAGATATATCTTGAGATTTTGTTCCAAAAGCCTAAAGAAATGTCAAAGGCTAGCTTAGAGAAACAGCTGGTTTTGAGGGAAAGAATACCATTTTAAGACACACAACAAAAGCATATATTCTGCCTGTAAGGCGAAAACTACTAGAATAAGAGAATCTCAGAAAAATCTTCTTCTCAGAATCAGAAACCTTGTAAGTGGCTAGGGAAGGGAAGAAAGAGAAAGATGAAAGCATAAAAATATATATACATATATATAAAAGCTACTCACATAAAAGCTGTCTGTGTGAAGCAGTGATGTTTGCACTCTCATGCCAGAAAGGGTTTATCAAAGGATAACACTTGCTTCTCACTGATGGAAAAGGAAAATAAAAGTTAAATACTAAATTAATTTTTTTAATGTACATATAACAACACCTTTAATATTATCTACTTTAAATAAAGTCCTTCGCAGGCAAGGAAGAGGAGAAGGGGATTCTCACTACTCAGCACCAGCCAATTTCTGCTACCATCAGGCTAAGCCCTAACTGCTGAAGACAACAGGGAAACATCTCCTAATTTCCAAAGGCCCCAAATCACAGGGAATTGGATCATGACCTTGACCTGCTCCTTCACTTGCCCTCCACTGTCTTGACTCTGTTGTACATCATATTATATAAACATATTAATATTTCTTATATTACTTATAGATACAAAATTATACACTAGATAATATATAGCAGATAATATTATTTATAATTTTAAATGGTTTAACACAACAGGAATTTTACTTAATTTAACCTAATTCCCTCTTTAGTCAAACAAAAAAGAGACATCTATTTCCTTCTAAATGTTCAATGCTTATTAAATTAGCTTGAATTAAAAGTTAATAGAAAAAAAATGAGTTTAAGCTGCAGTAATTTGCTGAACACATGTCTCCTTTGACAAGTAATAAGATTTAGAAATCTGACATGTACCGGGGTTGGGGGGAAAGGCAGATAAAGAAGTCACAGAGGAGCCTGGACTGTTTCTCCGAGACTGTAACTGCAGAGTTGCTCGGTATTTACAATAAAACATACCGAGGGGCAAGCCCAACAAGCCAGAAGAGCTCTAGGCTCCTTTTGTCACCTCGTTCGTTTGTGGCAGAAGAAAACACAAGTGCCGCCCCCTCCCCAGCCGCGACCCCGCGCAACTCACGCCGGCAGGTCCGCCAGAGCCCCGAGTGCGAGCTGAGCGCGTCCGTGCCGTTGGCGGCTGCCTCCAGCTTGGAGGCGTCGATGATGTACCAGAAGTCCGTCCCGATGGCCACCACGAGGAAGATGAAGCTGGAGGCTCCCACCAGCGCGACGAAGAAGGACAGGGAGCTCAAGTTAATCTTCATGCTGCCGCCCCGCGCCCGCGCCGCTCCTCAGCGCCGCGCCGCCCGAGCGGTCCCAGCTAACGGCCCCGCCCCAACGGCCGCAACTAACGAACTAACGGCCACGCCCCAACGGTCGCGCCTCAACGGCTCCGCCCTAACGGTCCTGCGCCAACGCTCCCGGTTCTCCTTGTTCTTTGCCTTCCACATCCTGATGGCAGCGTAGGATCCGCTGTAATCTGGCGGTGTGGGAGAAGACGGTTGCATGGCAATTGCTGTGTGATGCAGCGTTGCTTTTGGTAACTTTTTCTTGACAAAGTCTGCCTTATTGGGGCTCTTGGTTGAGGGAAGGTGACAAGCATTGAAACTTGGGAAGCTCAAGCACTCTGGTAAATCCTGAGGTCCTCAGCTGTTAATGCATTGGCCTCCTGCTGCTCTGCAGCCTGCTGAAATCTGTTGGAGAGCAAGGTAAAGTGCACTAACCTGGCCTTGATTTGAAGGGAGCACAGAGTGTTTGCCCTGCGGTTTTACTGGGTCACTACACTGGCATAAAATCCATTGTGCAGGTCATACCAATAGGGCAGATATTTTATGATTTGTTCTTACACCTTATGATTCATTTGAAGCCTTCCAGGAAGTTTTAAGAAACTCACTAGTCTCTAAGAAAACCACTCACATTTATTTTCTGGCTCAGAAACAAGGGAGAATGTGTCATATCGTTACCATGCCATAGCAACAGGCTGTCATGAACCCCTAGGGTTTGAGCAGCAGGATCACTTAAAAGGAAAATATTCCTTAAGGGAATGTGTTTCTTTAATTGCAGTTATCCTTAATTCCACAGACACTTTCTGCTCCACAGCAGTACCAAATTGTATATGTTGGTGGAGTTACATTTGCCTTTCCATTAAGGAATATGCTGTTAAAACAGCTGTAGCACTATTTTGAGCTCTTGCTCTATGTATATAAGTATTTCCAAGCCAGAATACTTGAAAGTGCCAATGTAGTTATACAAACTAAGCGGCTGTTACATGTTATTAGCAAACTTTATGAAGCAATATAAAATGTTCTGTTAGAATAACTGATGGAGTAAGAACTAGGCAAGCTCTAGGGCACATGAGTCTTTACTGGGACCCTAAGGCTTAGTCTGTTTTTTTTTCAGCTATATTTGCGGGTTTAGTTGAAAGATTTGCTTGGCCCACAAACATCATATACTGAGCAGATGCTTTATCAGGTTTTTTTCCGTAAATTTAAACCAAAGGCATACAGATATCATGCTAGCAGACTTTTATGAAGTTACTCTTAAAATAATAAACCAAAAGAAAGCAAAGGGTGTCAGACTGTAGAAATGCATAAGTATTTAGTGTAGACACATTACAGCTGCTTTGGTTGCAGTTTTAATATTGTCCAGGATCTACTTTTCCTCTGTTTTCAGGATTTAAAAAAAAAAAAAAAAAAAAAAAAAAAAAACACCAAAATCTCCATTTTCCATTATGCTGAAAAAAAGAGTTTCTTCTTTGTTTTTATTACTAAGCTGTTTTACCTGTCTCCACACACACAGTAGTTTATTTCCTCCCCTGAGATAATGGCACATTCTGTTCCCCTATTTTCAGAGAATACTTTGCGTACTTGCAGCATAGGGAGTAGGCAAAATTGATTCATGCCGCAGTGTGTAGTGATAAACAATGAACTGAGGCATTCTCAGCTTGAAGATGGATTCTAGTTTATTTAAGGGGGGGTTTCCCCCACCTTCCCCCAATAATTTGAACAGTGGCAGGATCCTGCTGGTAATGAGGAATTTACCAGTGGTGATCTGTGTCCCGGAGAGTTATTCTAATCTTGGGGCCCATAGAGTTCTCCACACATACTTATTTCTAACAGTATGAGCAATCATTTCACTTTAGCCATCAAGTTAAGTTATGTAGGGTTCTTTCTAGGATCTGTCCAGATTAACTTTATGGTTAAAAAGTGAGAGCCCGCTAACTCTTCATCCTTTTGTTATCAGTATGATAGGAAAGCTTGTATCAAAGAGTTGATTAAGTCTACATGTAGAATTAATTTCCACATCAGCATTATCTGTTTCATTCATGCTGAGGAAAACAATAATTCCTACACAGTCAGAAAATTAAAGAAGTTCATCAAAACATCATCTTGTGATTAGTAGGAAAGGTTTGTAATGAAAGGAAAAATCCAGTAGTACAGTTCTAAGATTGTCTTCTCCAGAAATTGTTTCCAATGTATTGAGGTCTCTGAAAATAATACAAGACTCTGAGAGTTAAACTAGGATTTTCAACACAGGAGGAGTCCCAATTTTAATCTATGTTTGTGGACAAGGAGTAATTTAATTTGCTCAGACAGACTCTCTCGTGGTTAGACCTGGTAACATCAATCTACTTTACAGAATATCAGAAATTGTCCAAAAATGCTGCCAAGATTACAGTCAATTATTAGTCCACTAAGTTAGTCCATTAGTAGACTAATTAGTGGACTAATACATTAGTGCAATCTAGCAAAATGAGCTGTCCTCCAGCCCAAAAGACCAGATTTGGTGTAACTTTTACCCCATCCTTTCTGTATGCAAGAATAAGTGGGTGCAGAATTATATTTTGCTCTGGAAATGATCACCTTGGCTTCCCAGGCCGCTTATTGGTTAAATTAAATCTAGAGCAGAGTTCCAGTTAATGATTAGCAGCTAAGTCAAGTGAGATCCTTGAGGTGAAGTTGCTATAGAAGCACTGCCTTAACTAATCGTGTAATTACTGGAAAAAGAATGATTGAAAGCCAGAGAAATTGATTTGGAGCTTTGTGGTCAATCACTCTGGAACTTCTAAATGGTTTCCTGAATATGAGTGCTCGGAGTAGGAAACAGCATGTAATTAATTCCACTGCTCGTTACTGGCAAAACATCCACCTTCTGGCTGGACTTGAAAGAGCAATTCTCCTCTCATCAACTCCGTGTTTGTCCTCCTAAGCTGTGCAAACTATCTGATTAAGTTCTATCAGCAGGTATATTTTTGAGGCCTCCATCTTCATGACCTCTCTTTCTGAAAAACTTTATATGATGAATTCTTCTATTTGCAAAAGTATTCAAGTTTCAATTCTTTAGCTCATATAAGCCCAAACATTTACATGCAGTTAGGACACAAATGAACTTTGCCAATTAAGTGATCCATAGGCGAATGTGAACCAGTGAAATTAATTGATCACTGTCACCAAATAAGCACTATCATGTCAACTGTTGTAAATTAGACTCTGTCGTAAAAATAGACCCTGAAATGTATTGTTCTTTTAAGCATTTTCTGTTAAATTACTTAATTACTCTGTTAATTAAAGTACTTAGTTACTTCCCCTGTGGATTAAGAGAAAAGCTGAGAGGCAATGTACAATAGTTAAATGTAGAGATGCGCTGCTCTTTGAAATTGCTCATTTTGGAGTGGATAAGCTGAGGTGGCCCCTATTGTTTCTGCTACCATTTACCAGGGAAGAGTCTGCTCTCTATGTATCAGCCATTCAACGTGTAGATAAATAAAATTTTCTGTCTACAATGCTGCTTGCTCACGAAAACATCATCTTTTTAATTATATAAGTGCTTCAGACTCTCATGCAGGTATCTCATAGCGCTGAATCAATACAACATTAATAAAAACATGTACCTTTAAACACATCTATACATCTATTATAATCACATGGTAAAAACTGAATGAGGTTATTCTATATTTAAGAATATACAACAAAGCATTCCAGAAGTATGGCTACCAGAATTAACCATGGTAAAAGTAGAAACCAAGTTATGCTAATCAATGACTCCTGTTGCAGCAAGTAATATTCCTATGTTGATAGGATGCATGTTTTCAGTCAGTATTTTCATACCCTCTTGGTTGTGATGTTCCCAACCTCATGTTGTAAACAAAGATTACTTGTTTTTTGAAAGTTTCATGACTTTCAGATCTTTTAAGAAGGTTCATAATTGTCCTTGAACTTCATATTAGGCCAAACAAGATTGAATTGACTTGATTCTCTTTTGTCCTACTCTTTTTTAAATTTTTTGGAGTTGGGAGATTTTTATTTTATCTAACTCTTTTCTGCAGTTATCATAGTTAGGCATGTTATTAATTTATGGAGATATTTATTTATTGCTTTGAGTTTGCTTTGTTAGCTCCTCCATTAAAAAAAAATTTTAAAATATTTTTAATATAATTTCTTTTTTCAAGCCACGTATTTCCTAGCATATATTGGTTATGATTCTAGGAAAAGCAGAGATGCAGAGAATATACAGGGAGCTACTTCTGGGACCATTTTTGTGCTCATTTCTTACACGACAGGTAATTTATCCTCCTTGCTGTGCATTCTGCAGAGCCAGTTTGTGTTGACTGTGTTTGATGTAAACAAAATGAAGCGAAAACTCATTCATCATATGTTCATTCAACAGTGCGGGTACAGCAGCATTGGAATAACTGGGGCTGATGCATTTATTCCTCCGGGCAGTCTTCAGTTTGGTGCTGATCTAAAGAAAGCATTAAATGTGCTCCTGTCTGGCAGACATGTAGAGAAAGGAAAAAAGACAAGGTAAGGGACAGTGCAAGTACCGGAAAATACTGCCTGCTAACAGGGACGTACAGTGCAAGATTCCACCAGAACATGTAAGATCATGTAAGCCGTGTTGCTTTAATCCATCTGGTCATTCCTTTCAGACTCAGCTCATTTCCCTTAACCATTCCCAGGGAATAAGATAAGCCCTGGTGTGGGGTGCAGTGCCTGCCTACCATGGGAAGCCTCCAACAACCCAGCCAGGCTGCAGGGCTCCACGTCTGATGAGAGACCAGCTGCCTGATCCTTGGATAACACCTGCCCTAAGGACAGAGCCGTGAAACAGAGATTCTGAAACCTGCTGCTCAGCTGCTGCCCCACGGCACAACTTCCATGAGCTTCCGCTACCCAAACTTCCCCGACACGGTCAGGGTACTCGTGCTCAACAGCTAGCTGAGCCTTCTGCTTGTTTTACCTCATGAAACCTGGTTAAAATTCTGCAGCTTTGAACAGCTGAACCGCCGTGCCTGAAACGAGCGTGCAGACACTGCTGCTGCTCTGTGCCCTGCTCCGGGAGCCTGGGCTTGAGGCGGATACGGAGAACCGGCCCCAGCTGCCTCCACACAGCTCTTCGTGAAACCGTTCGCAAGTTTTGCGGGGACTAAAATACAACCGGAGACCAAGTAAGCAACCGCGACGGCACCTAACAGAGCCCAACGCCGCGATCGGTGACCGCGAAGCCGGCAAAAGTGGGAGGAAGCTCCGCCGGGACCTCCTCTTCCTCCGAGAAGGGACGTGACTGGAGCGAGCCTGGGCGGGCGCGCCGGAAGGGGCCGCGCCTCCAAGATGGCGGCGCGCAGCGGCGGGCCGTGGACTAGGCGGCGCAGCCTGGGGGTCGGCGCAGCCCCCTGAGGGCCCGGTCCGGTCCGGTCCGGCCCGGCCCGCGCCCCGCTCGCGCCCCGCTGCGGGGGCCGAGGGCCCCGCCTGGGCAGGCTGGAGGGAGCGGCCCGCGCCGCCGGGACCACGGCAGAGATTCGGCGCTCCTGTCAGTAGCGGAGAAGACCCTGAGATTCCCTATGAAAAACAAGACTCTTTGAGCACACAGTGCCCGCTGTTGCTTTGCAGACCTCCCTTAGCTTGAGCATATTGCCTGTTCTTCGTTTGTTTTGCTTTTATTTTCCTAACACAAGATATTCCCCCAGGTGCAGCGTGTGGCAGTGAGCTAGTAGCAGTTCAGTGTGTGTCGGCTCATTGGAACTGAGTAAAGGAGAGCTGTTGTGCATTGCAGCTTGGTTGTGCTGGATACTAATCTGATTTTTATCTTTAAAAATATCGGTGGAGTAATGTTGAAGCATCATCAGAATTTGACTAAAAAATGTTTGCATTTGTCTTTAGGCTGAATGGCCTGATGTGCAAATTAATGCCTTATGAGAGTGTGCTGGAGCTTGCACAAATACATCTTGCCTGAAAGACTCAAACTATGTCATAAAATTACCTTGTTGAGCAAAACTTCGCTTGATGTGAATTAACAGAAGAGTAACAAACTCCTTCGTGTGAGCACTTCACAGGGGCTGTTTTATGATTGTAGATGTCGTCTCACCAGCTTGGCATGGTGGATGTAGCAGAGAAAGAGATGATGGACAACCTCACGTTTAAAAGTGACACAGTGCTCTCTGATGTTCACTTACACTGTCCAAACAAAAGACACCTCATGGTGCGACTGAATGCGGCTGGACAACCAGGTAAAGTGTGTTTTATAGCCTGATGAAACAATATTTTAAGAGTATTCAACTCTTTATATGTCTGAATCCTTCAAATGGTTGATAGTACGTATTTTGTTCCAGTTAGAGCGGGAAGCAATTCTGCATCTGTTGTTTCAAATTGGACTAACCAGATTTGCATTATGATATTAATCAGGCAAATTAAACCTATTAATATAGACTTCACAGACAGTTCATCCTAAAAAAATAAATCTTATTTATTTATTACAATCAACTTCCTACGATGTTCAAGGTTGTAGAAGAAATGAGCTGGTAAATACTTCTGGTAAATACACGTTGCCAGCTTGTAGATCTCTATCTAAAGTTGTCAAGGAAAATTATCTTGAACGGATAGGAAAATGTTGTGTAGAAAAGTGGCTGTCCTTTTGCTGCAGCAGAAGGGTTAACGGTTGTCTTTTCAAACCCATTTGTGACCGGCAGATTTAACTTCTGCAATTGTACCGTCACATATCAATGTAAACAAAAAGAAAGAAAGAGGAAAGTAAGCCAAAGAGCATGACAAAGAAGTTAATAATAGTTTTCCTTCATCAGGGCTAGGTCAGGTTATTGACATAGTGGTGTGTCAGCATGCAACTTGCCATACCTAGGCTGTGATTTTGTTTGGTGCAAGGAACATTTCAGTGGACGGAAATGACAGCATGTCATGACAGGCCTGAAGTTACTTGAATTCCCAAAGCCTTTTGAAGTGGTAAAAAAAAAAAAAAACCCCACAACACTAGTTACTTTTTGCTAGAACATCTTGCCTTTCTCTCAAGAATTGTTAACCCAAAAAGCAAACTTTTGCTGTTAGTTCTTCTCTGAGAAGTAATTTGGAAGAAAGTGTCCATTGTCCAAATTGTGAGCATTAGTGTTACTAAATCAGATGAAAATGTGAGCTGATTCAAGCAGTAGACTTTGAAGGTTCTTTTTTGTTCCTTCTGTAAGGACTTAATTGTCCTTACAGAACTTAATGGCAGAAATAAGCTACCTTTATCTTTGGATTTCTAGTATGTGAAACACATAACTCAAAGTTGCATATCAAAGTTGCCTGTAGATTCTGTTTTTATTGCAGCGTTAATCATCAACGTACTGTTTTTCTTGTGTTCTTGCAGTATTCTTGTCACATTTCAAGCTCCTTTGGAACACTTACAATGGGGCATCTGAGAAAAATGCAAACGAAGCTACAACAGAAAAAGAACAGCAGTACAAAAGCAGAGGAGAATTGTGTGACAAGGATAGGAATAATCCAAAAAATGAAAGAGAATTAAATATTGAAGGATTAGAAGCACTGCTAGATGATGATGGAGACTTGGAAGTTGTCCGTCGACCTCAGGATGCCTCTGATTTAGAAGAGGAGGATCTTTTGAGGGATAGGATTTGTCCTGTAATTCTGATAAGAGGGGGAGATGATGCTTTTGAGGATGAAGAACAAGAACACCCTTGCAGGGATGTCATAAAGATAGGTAAGTAGTAGGCTTTCTTTTAAGAGTAAATAGAATAAATATGTTTTGTAGAACAAAATCAAAATAGATTTTTATTACTTCATAAATCAAACAACAGCTGTCAAATGAGATGTGATAATAAAATAATTTCATAGTATTATGCTGAAAATATACTGTTAAAAATATATACTGTTTCTGTCTAGAAGAGCTTTGGGGAACAGTATAGCAGAGAGACATACAGCTGCCTGCTCCTAGGCTGAATAAGTTAGACCTGCTGTGCCCTTTAGTGAGGTTTTGAGCTTTCTTACGTTGAATTAAGAGCTTTAAGTTCTAGATTAAAATGGAAGAAAACGCGGAATGTTTTTCAAAGTTCCTGCTATTGAACTTATTTTGAAAAACATTTTAAAATACTTACTTCCGCTTTACCTTCATTTTCACAGAACATACTATGGCAACCCCTTTGGAAGATGTTGGTAAGCAAGTACGTGTCACCTTTGGAATATTTTGCTGTTTGTGGGTTGTGCTCCACATGCTGCCCAGTTTATTTGCTTCTCTCCTGAAGGTCTGGCGTGGAGCCTTTCTTCTTGCTGATTATATCCTCTCAAAACGGGACATGTTCAGATGTGGCACAGTACTGGAGCTTGGAGGTGGCACTGGAATTACAAGCATCATTATGGGAACAGTTGCCAAGAGAGTTTACTGCACAGGTAAGAAAGTTATTTTTAATTAAAAACATTTTTATGAAGTTTGGACAAGTTGCTTGTTTGGTTTTGTTTTTAATATTAGTGTGAATTCAGGATCATTGCAGAATAAAAGAGATGATTGGTGTTTTAGTGGATTTTTCTTTAAGTGGGACTCAGAATTTAGTACTGAAGAACAAAGGCAAGAAGGATCCTAGTGAAACAATTATTAGAGTTGCTGTCTAAGTTGAGAGAGAATTAGCCTTAGAGGTCTGGGCATGCGTGTAACAATTATTCTCATTTTGACTGTCATTATCATCTTCTGCAGATGTTGGTGAAGATCTGCTGGCCATGTGTGAACGTAACGTTGCATTAAACAAACACCTGATTGAGCAGGGAAGTAAGTGCAATACAGTCAGCTTTTATGCATTTGCTTATATGTGAATTTCTATGCAATTAAGCGGTATCCCACCTGTGTACCAGTAAAATAAAAGTCTTGTCTTAGTTGAAAGTGACTCACTTGTGAGTTTCACTGAGTTACTTGGCTGGCCTCTGAATGTCTATGATTCTCCCAAGAGAGCTGTTACATAAATAGAATGCAGATGGCAGAGGTAGAACTGTGGAATGGGAAAGTATTTTGCAGGAGAGACATGTAAAAGAGAATGTAAGGTGCACATCTGCCCGTTAGGGTTCTTCTATCCTGCGAGGAGGTGATTGTACAATAAACAATTCGATGTTCAGTCAGGCCCAACATATTTCACATGTCTCATAATATAACTTAATCATTTGCTCTACCACAGATTTTGACTCTTCCACTTATGTGTCTCCCCCTGCCTCTGTCCTCTCTCTTTTGCCATAGGAAGTGAAATTAAGGTTAAAGAATTGGATTGGATGCAAGATAATTTCTGCACCGGTAAGTGGTTATAGTGGGTCCGTTCAAATGCTTTCTTCAAAGTCCTCAAGAACGAGTCTTCCAGTACTCCCTGCTCTAGAAAGATAGGTTTCAAACACTATGGGATGCTCAAAGTGCAGGATTGTTTCTAGGAGCATTATTGTTGTGTGGAAGGGTTTACGTATTGGATGAGAATAGAGCAACAGTAGTTTTCCTGTACTTTGGGAGATGCAGACCAGGCTTGTTTATTATATGGCAATAACTCTGCTTTTTACTCTTTTTGTAACATCAGTACAAAATAATCTTGATGTAATGCCTTCTGAAAAATATCTTAACTGTTGAAGCAAATGGAATCATTCTTTACACTTGCAAAAATCTTTGGACTTTAAAAAATTCTGTTTAATGGAAACATGTGATACTGCTGGTAGAACATTTTTAAACTTTCGAAGAAAGCTTCTACATTTTTGCAAAGTCTAGAAGTTAAAAAGCATGTCTAAATAGGAAGCTTGATGAAAACTCAGATAGGCCTTTTGTATTTAAAGCAGTATTTATTTTAGTCTAGTTATTCTATTTTATTTAGTATAGGTAGTCTATCATTTTAGTCTAATTAAAGTCTGTAATCTTGCTACATGGTAGTAATTGTAAACTTTTATGGCAAGGAAAACTATACTTTTGCCAGTCAGCTTTGAAAGAACTGGATATAAGAGAAGGAAAGAAGCATCAGGGAATGTCAGAGAATGAATAAGCTGTGGTCTTTACTTTTAGTAGAGTGCTCCAGATATGGAGCAGATAACCTAAGAGAGAATGAAAAAATCTCTCTTCCATCTGTCAGGTATTGAATATGGTTAATTTAAATTTGTAAGTAAAGCTGTTTTCTTTGTTACAGATCCTGAAGCTCCTTATAGGTGGTCTGAAGCAGAGATTGCCGATTTGCATGACCATTGTACTGTGATGATGGCAGCTGATGGTAAGAAATGGAAAGTGAGCTCTTAAATATTTAAGCATCATTTGCACTAGTTTATACAAATCTATTTTGCTTTTAAAATCCAATACATAGATCCTTACTCGATTTGTCAAAGCTCAGACTTAACCGAAACAGTGACACAAAGTTTTTGATTAGAAAAATCTAATTAGAGGTTGTTGTTGTTGTTTCTTACATGAGGTTTAAGTAAATACTGCATTTGAATGTACATACTGTGTGTTTTTAATCTTTTTATTACAGTGTTCTATGATGATGACCTGACAGATGCCTTGTTCAGAACACTCTACAGACTCACACATAACTTGAAAAATTCTTGCACTGTTTACTTATCAATAGAAAAGAGGTAAGTAATATCAAGAACCTAAATAAGCAGTAAAAAATCTACATTGCTTTCCTTATTTGGAAGAAAAATCTGATTTGCTTGCAGGTCAGCTTTGAATTTTCCTTGCATCAGTTGAGCAAAACCTCGTGTTATCTATTTGCAGTGAATTATTTGTTTCATACTTGCTTGATTTTTATGCCTTTAGAATTTCAGATGAGTTATTTTTCTATTTGTCTTGCATCAAATGGATAAGTCTGTGGTTATAGACCAAAATCTTCTGTAATGCCAAAAAAATTTAACATTTATTTGAGATCAAAGATTTAAAGGTGTGTGGGTTCTTTTGTTTGTTTGTTTGTTTTTTCCCTTGAGCAATCGTGTTATAATACATTTCATAAATACATTAATAGTCCTCGTGTAAATCTCTGGAGATGTGTAAGCAATAGCCCTTTGTATTGTTCTTGTGGGGTGAAATTACCTACATCAGACAGCTATTGGCCTGCTAATCTCAGTGTAAGTCTTGATGGTCAAAAACAAAACAAAATGGTAAGATGGACTAATAAAATTAGTAAGTGACGCATTTTCCATTAGCTTAGGAAAGTTACATAGCTATTTAAGATGCAAGTGTAGGAGAGAAACTTTTGATGAATTATTGTCTTGCCAGGCTGAATTTCACTTTAAGACATATGGATGTTACATGTGAAGCCTACAATCATTTTAGAAATACTCTAAATGATCTGGAGAACCTCCAAGATGGAAAAATGAAATATACTGTGGAGCCCATTAAACTCGATTTCTGCCATTTTCTCATTTATGAACGAACTGAACAGTTGGTAAGTGACATTCATTAAAATAAATGTAATGTGTTGGGCTAATTATCTCAAATTAGTTTTCTCCTGTTTACTTAACATGAAATAAGAATAGAACAGTAAACATTGGGTCTTTATTTCTGGTAAACTGTTAGGATTTCTTGTTTGTGCTTACGTAACCTATACTGGATTAGCTCTAAACTTCTGTTATTCAGAAATTTGTGGAGAATGAGTAAGTGGTCTTTTCATTTTTGTTGTCCTGTAAAGTGAGAAATGTCTAAGAAAGATATACTTGTGAGATCTAGTGTCCTCAGTAAACTGAGAATTTGGGGAGCTTGTTTGTTTGCTTTATTTTATTCTAGTCATATCTTTACAACCATTATTTAAAGCATCTGTCAACACAAGCTAAGAAGAGGAGCAAGATTCTTAGTCAAAACTGCTGAAGACATGCAGAATAAAAGAACTCACTTGTATCTCAAATATATTATTATTCTAGGAGATTAAACAAGTGGATTTACTATGCAAGCACAGAGTGTGGCTTACAATTTGTCTAGGTGTGGGTATTGAACTTCCATTTATAATCACAATCTACTGATCTAAGAAAATATGTGTATTTTTCCCTTTAACAGGAGCTGTGGAAGGTCACTGCTGAACGGCTGATGTGACTGGGACGTAAGAAAAATTGAAGATACTTAGACAAAAGATAATCACTTTCTGAATGCTATATTAAAAATAGATTCTTGTCCCAAGAAAAAGATTTTTTTTTTTTTCTGATAGAATCAAGTTCTTGGAAAGTAATTTCAAGCAGTGATTGCTTACTTCAATAATTTATGTTTTGGCACTTTGAACATGGTTTCTGTATTGCTTTCTGTTACGAAAGTATTTAACACTGCTCCTCAGAGTACAGATCCAAAACAAATTTCATTATTTATACCATGCCTGATAATATGCTGTAATGTTGCATCTTGAACTGTGGCAAGGATGGGATACTGTATATTTTTTAGGTTTTGTGATTTGGTTCTTAAATTCTAACAAAGAGCTATCTAGCATTTTTTCCATAGGGGTGGATTGCAAAAGTGCATTTTTGTTTTTAGCTTTCTGAACTTGGATACTGTTTCCAGTCTCCAGCCAATTTCACTTTATATTTATAGACCTATTTGAAATTGTCTTCCAGGCAAGGCCTAGTTGTCTTTAACAGACTCTTGTTTCCTTATCTTTAGGAAATCCATTTATGAAATACAGACTTTCATTTTCTGTTTGTCCTACCAATATCATTCTAGTTTAGGATCTGCTATCTTTTTTGAAAGGAGACAAAATGCATTTAGGTTTAAGTCTCTCAAAAAATGTCTTGTAGGAATGTTTTCCTACTGGCATTTTAAGCACTTCTGCCCTTGCCAGGCTGAAGATGGGAAGATTTCCTATCAAATGACTTGATTCCATTCTTTAAATGTCACAACTTCTACCCTCACTATGTGCAAGGTTGAGGAGCAGCAGATGACCAGTATCAGCAATGTCTTGACTATACAGATGGAGCCTTCTGTGTCTTGGCTTTTTGATTAAAGTAAAATATATTGATCTCTCCTGAGTAATTATAGACGCCAAAAATTATGTTTGTATTTTATTTTTTTAATGCCTACTATTGTATTATATTAATTGCCAAATGTTCAGTCAGTGAAACTTTTTTTTCTGTTTTTCTTTTAACTTTACAAGAGTGTTAATAATTAAACATAATATATAATGTGAATATAATATATAATGTGGATAACAAACCAGAGAATGCTAGACAGGCACAGGACTTCCAGTTCATATAATTGATGGAAAACTCAAACGATTCAGTATCATGGAGGTGGATGGTCTTGGACTACGAGCTACTGGAATAGAGTTGTGAAATGTTGAAGAACCTTTTGGACAATTCGTTTACTTTTTGATCTCCTTTTGTCTAGTAAGAAAATAAAAAGGTTTGGCTTTCATTAGTAAATTACTAAGTGTCTCTTGCCAGTATCATTGATTCCTGCAAGTTGTTTACCTCTGTGAAGAGGATGTGCACACTGATTCTAAAACTTCATGCTATCTACTGTTCAGAGGCAGTGGGATTGAAGAAGTTTCATTTAGAAGAGTAACTTTCTACACTGCCAGATTAAGCCATTCTGCACTGGAAATACTTAAAGTCTAGTCTGGTTAGTCAGCAAAAAGGATTATGTTGAGGAAAGATCAAGATAGTGGGAATAGGATAAACCTAAACACTTCTGGTGCACTTATTTCTGATAAAAAAGTAAAACTTTTGGGGAGAGGGGGAGAAGTGTGTATCGGAAGGACACACCATCTTCCAGTAGTAATTCTTATTTGGAACAAACTGCTTTTCCTTTTATGTCCCTGGTGTATATTGATGGAATACATATGCTTTCCCAACTCCCCTCTTTAGATGAAGATTCCAGTGTTCTTGAGTGCTGGAATCACTGTTCTGCTTTTAGCTTGCAAAGTGAGAGGAACATGGATAACATAATTATAGATATTGGTCAAAAGAAGAACGCTAATCTTTGCACGACAACCTAACCTGCCACTAGAGCTCATTTTATTTCTTTAAAATCTCTGTTGATATGGAATGTGGAGAGCTGCTTTGTTGTGAACCTGTTTGTGTATCATTTTGTAGTAGAAAGAGATGTTATGTAAGCTGTAACTGCATTATCTAATGCATTATGTATATTATCACTATTCTCACATGTAGGTGGGTGTTCGTAGACCATTCTTGCAGCTCCATCTGTTGTACAACACTTTGAGTCAAAACATTTTTTCCACAGTTTGTTAAATATCATGTTCCTTTCAGAGAGAAAAAAAGTTGGTTTTAGCAATGTTTTACTAAGAGTAACAGTTTTCAACTTCAATATGTAAGGCTGTATTTTTGATTTGATGATGCTAATGTGTGTGTGTGTGTGTTAGAGATTAAATGATCAAGAAAACAATCCTGGGAACAGGGAAGTTTAATGATCATCTCTGAATAGTATTCTCGAGTGTAGCCTCCAGCAGCTTGGCATTTTCAGGAAACCTTCCTGTGTGTGATATGGACTTGTAATTCACTAAAAGATAAGGGTTTAAACTGGAGCATATAAAGTTTTCTAGTGAATCTGTTTCATGAGATCATCTCTTCAATGCTGAAACAGGGGAGCATTAGCTCCAGTTATCTTTAATTTTCATCAAAGCTTGAGGAGTCTGATCATGATAGTGGTATTTTTCTCTCTTCATTCTGCTAGTACATGAAATTTAAAGAATTTTGTGTATTTGAGATTTCTAGCCTCTTCCATGCCAATGGACTCCAGGAACCAATGTAATTCTTGACCATCTGTAGTGTGGTAGGTGCTACAAGTAAATGATTGAATCACTGCTAGGGTCACCTTGGGAGTGGGTTAAGTGCCTGTTAGCAGTGGCTAACAGTATTAAATTATTTTTCTGAACATTCAGCATGCCAGTTTTAAACAGGGATCTACTTCTTGCTAGAGGTCTTAGATAAGGTCCCAGAAGGAAGCAAGAAGAATTCTAGAAAGTTCATGTGGGGATTTCTGAAGAGTAATTGGGGGAGTGGAGAAGGAATGGCAGGATTGTGCTCGTGGGGAAAGAAAATAACACATTTGGGGACTGAGGAAGTAAATTCTCCATTTTATTCCAGCTGTGCAGTTTCCTCATGCTGTGCATTGAATGATCTGTGCTCAAAACCAGCCTTTTAATGTGTGCAACTTTTGGCTGTCCACATTTGAAGGGCTTGGACCTGAGACAGAGATGAAGTGAAGGGGTCACTGCTGTAGGTGAGTTACAGCCTGGATTTCTGTTGAGTCTATTTGCAAGTCCTCTGTCTCTCTTCCCTTTCCCTGCCCTCTAAAGAGACGACTACATAGTGGTTTTCACAGAGCAACGTGCAGTTCAGTGTTTAACATGTTGACAGGTGCCTGGAGAGTTGTACCTGGCTGACCAAGTGGGCATGTTTTGGAATGCATAGCTAAGGCAAAACAACGGAAGGAACTGAGCAAAGCCTTTGCAGGTCCAAGGCAAGTGACATCATTTGAAAAGAAGCTGCTTTGTACTGTTTGTCTGTCTGTACTTGTCCACTTCAGCATTTGGCGTAGGTCAAAAGGCTTATATTTTCTGGTAGACCACAATTAACCGGACTTTATCCTGCTTCTGTTTCACTCCTTCTGACCCTGCCCATCTGTGGGTTCCTACCTGAATCGGTGCTAAAAGATGGTGCATCAAGAGGCTAAAGGTTCATCTTGAAAAACATGGCCTTTGTAGGCTGCCAAAGAGCACAGTCACATGGAGTGGTAGAGCGTGTTTCCTGGGAGGGAAGCCTACCAAACCATGAAATACTCCTTCAGAAATAGCTTGCACAGGCTAGTCCAAACTGTCTTGGGTTGCAGGAGGGGAAAGTTGTATCTCATGACCAAACTCAAAGCTTAAAAGCAAGAAACTTGGATATAGTGCCTGCTATATTCCATCTTGGATTCACAAAATTGGGATATTTTACTATATTATACTGAATTTAAAATGTTCTATCATGTTTCTAGGTTTAGTAACTCAAAGAGAAGCATAATTTTATGTACTCTGACCTCACATTTAATATAGAATTTCTATCAAAAAATCCAATAATTTGTCTTATCTGTAGTACATTTTCCAGGAAGTCATTCAGCCTTCAGTACAAAGGAAGAGACAATTCATGCCTTTCCTTGGCAGCATGTTCTGATGATTAATAATCTCCCATGGTAAACACCTGTGCTGCATTTCCAATTTGAATTGCTTTGGTTTTGACTTCTACCTTCCCAGTCCTTGCTACCAGGGCAGTGTAAGAATATAAGCAACTTGGCTAACTGTGCAAGATGACAACATGCATGAAAAATACACCAGATTTCAACTGCCTGAATTCACAGTCCGTAGCAGCATTTCCCTGTGTAACAGAATACTGAGTGAGCGGTTGTCTATTAGATTTTGCACACTCTTTTGCACATACTTTTGGCTCTTTCCATATTGTGAGCTTGTAAACCTTTCAAAATCCTTAAATTGATGAATAGCTTATGGAAAATAAACCTTCCTTGTCCTGCACAGCTGACATCCGATGGCTACAGATTTACCAATAAAACGATTCATTTTGTACTTTATCATCAAATATTGTCCGAACAGCTTGTTTTTCTTAAAGCCAAAGGCTCCAAAGCTGCTTTAGGTCATGAAGAGAAGGCTTTCAATTTCCACAGCCATCAAAGAAGATACAGACTGAGAAGAAAATGGGCTAGATCGTCTCATGCACCTGCTCTCTATTTTGCTTCTTGTTTTTGTTTTGGTTAACCTTGTCTATCTGAAAACATAAGAATTGCATTTCTCAGATGAAGTTTATGCAAATGTAAACAATTTTCTAGAGCTGCCTGAAGCAGTTTATGAATTTCAGTGGTGCTTTCTGAAGCAATACCTTTGGCTCTCCAAAGCCCCTCTTCCTTCCCCTGCCTTCATACCTCTCTAGCCAGGTTCTTTGCATTTTGTCCCTCCTTTTTTATTACTTCTAAGCAAGCTGGGTTAGACTTGCATCGTATTCCCAAGGTTTCTGAGTCAAGAACATGTACGGTGGCAAAATCTTAGCGTGTATTACCAGTACTGAGGTGTATCCTTTGTCTTGAGTTCTTTGGGTGTCTGGCACATTTTTGCACTGCTGGAGAGGTTTTCCTCCAGCAGATGGCACGCGGACTTTCCTTGCATAGTGCCAGCACTCAAATGCTGTAACTATATATATCTGTGCGTTTTTTCTTGGGATTGCTTGCCCATGTCAGTCGCAGGAATATCTGGAAAGGGAGATGTAAAGGAATATCCCTCGTTTCTACAGCAAGGTGAGAGCATTTTCTAGGTTTCTTTCTTTTGTGTGATGGATTTTATTTGGTAATAGTGTATTGGCAGTAAATTGTACTCTGTAAAAGGTTTCCTTGGTTTGATGGATTTTTTTTTCCTCCAATTTTCCTGTATTTAATAAATCTGAACAAAACAGTTTTATGTTTACATTGCTAGGGTTTGAACCTGATCAGGTAATGCAAGAAATACGCTAGCTATAGAGGAAATACACAGCTCTAAGGAAAGAACAGTTATTTAGAAAAGGAATGACAGAATTTATTGTAGGAATATGTGACCTCAAAATGTCTCTGCAGCCTTTGAGTTCAGTCTGCTGCCAGGATAAGTGACTACACCTGTGTGGGCTCCCTATACCATTTAGGAGATGCTGGTTTTTCTCCTTACAGCCTGGTATCTAGTAGAGAACGTCGTGGTGGGTAAGAGGTTACTGTTATTAACATTAGCTCCCGTTTCAAAGAAAAATACATGTGGTGAGTTTGTCAGGAAAATTAAGAGTGAATTAGATACAGTACTGTAAGAAAAGGGGTATTCACTGTTCTGTAATGGCCTGACTCGATGTGTTCTGGCTCTCAACTGCGGGTTTATGTTTTGGATTCATAGGAAATTAGGTCAGAAGGGACACCAAGAAATGCTCCGCTCTGTTTTTTGCTCTGAGCAGAATCATGGGGAGCTGAGAAACCGAGGAGAGCTTTTTCTGCCTGTTATTAAAGCCTCTAATGAGATCGAGATTCTGTATTGCTCCCAGTAACTTGTCCCAGTCTTTTAGTGTCCCTTTTGATGGAAAGGTTTTCCTAGTGGCTAAGCCGCTTGTCTTCTAGCAATTTGGGATCATTAAACCTTTCTTATTACAATCCCCATCAGCCAGAGGCAGCTGCATGGGCTCTCCATGGGGGTTATCTGAGAGGAGCAAGGATGCCTGCATCCATGTGGGAGGAGGGACAGGCGCATCCTGGAGCTTCCCTTGGCCTTTTACCCAGCCAAGGCCTAGGTCTTGAAGCCTGCGACCTTGAAAGCGGTTAGAATTCAGTGGGATGAGCGTCAAGCAGGATCAATGGGTGTGCAGGGGTTTCTGCTCAGGAGATGCATACTCACACCATTGTTTGGAGAGGTGTTTAAAGGTCTTCTTGTTGGTTTTGCTTGTTGGTTTTTGTGTCTGTAACTACCACATTGCTGTAGTCACCTGATAGTTGGCAAAAGCCACAGAAATGAGGCCGTCATCGTTATTTACACAGACACTACTGCTAAATCTTGATATTGATCCCACTTTTGTTTCGTATTTATCATCAGAGTTGATTCATCGCTGATAATCTTCAAAAAAGACAGAACTGCAGTTATAAATTGATGGAAACGGTGCCCATGGCGGCGGCCGCCCCGACCCCCCGCTCTTCGCCTCACGCCGCCTGCTGCGCCACGCCACGCCCGCCGAGGGGCGCGCTGCCGCCGCGCGCTGCCATTGGCCGCGCCGCGAGGAGCGCCGCGGGCGGGAGGCGCTGATTGGCTGCGGCGCGCGGCGCGGGGTGGGGCGCGGCGGCCGCGCAGGCAGCGAGCGAGCGAGGGAGGCAGCGAGGTGCGGGCCCCGCGGCGCCGCTGCCCGCCCGGCGCCCCACGGTGAGCGGCGGGACCGCGCGAGCCTTTCCCGGGGGCGGAGCGGTGCCCACCGTGGCCGTCCTCGCGGCGGCTGCCCGCGGCGCGAACGCGTGCGGCTCCGTTAACCCTCGCGGTGCGCGGTCGCTGTGCGGTGGCGTTCGGGGACTGCGAGGTCTCGTGCAGTTGCAGTTCAGTTGGGAGCGAGAGCGGCGCGGGGCCCTTCCCGGTGGAGCAGGAGAGCGCCCCGGCTTAAGGAGGGTGGTGGTTGTTGTCGGTGTGACAGCATCTGCCGTGTCCCATGTCCAGTACCCTGCTGCGCTCGCATCTGCAGAGCAGATGGGCCTTAATGCTGCATAGAGGGAGGGAAAAAGGAAAGAAAAGGCCTAAAGCCAGCGAGAAAATAAGGGTTGGGTGTGGGGAAACATCTGCCTTTTCACGTAGCAGTCCTTCGCCAGAAATGTTTTGGAAGCTGAATGAAACCTCCAGGAGCAGAGTGGCTCTGGCAGCGGCTGGGTGCTTGGCGCTACTGGGGCTTTTTGTGTTCATCTTGGAGCTCTGAGGATCCCCCGCCATCCTGCTGGGCTACAGGACTCAGGGTCTGCCCCCAGCCTTTGCCTTGGGGCCTCTCACCAGCTTTGCTTCCCCTATCCCACTTACAGCTTTACGTCCTGTACCTTAAAGGAGCCTGTAGGTGCTCGGCAGAGCTCTGCCTGCTCCTGGCTTAGCCCTGGCCTCCGTGGCCCTCCTTTCCTATGGCAGTGTATAGGCAAGGGAATGGTGTGCTGAGCAGCTAGCTGCACGGGGAGATTTCCAGGTAATTTTGTAATCAGTAATGAATGTTCAGGCTTGCACGGATTGGATTCTGCCCTGTGGTTCAAAGGCCTGGCTAAGTGGATATGGACTCCGGTTAAGAGTCTGTTCTCCATGATTTTAGGCAAGAAGTTTGTTACAGCATGAAAGCAAATCGATACCAAAGGAGGTGCCGATAGGGTGGCTTCTGAAAACCCTATAGTGAGGACTATATTACCTGTTTATCTATTGAATACTGGTGTGATGTGACAGTCATCGTCTGGGGTTTGTTGAGGTTATATTTCTGCAGTGTTTGTTGCATTGTGTGTTTTTGCAGCAGCTGGCCCTTGCACCTATTTGACTATTGTAGAGTAGCTGTGACTGGGGTTGGTCTGTCCTCTCTAACCAGACTTAAATATCCTCAAAGAGGCAGATCATAAAGTAAGAGATATATACAACCCATATATACATGGCATATGTAAAGAAAAAGAAGGTGGTGAGGACATGTCCTGATAATGGAGACCTGTATCTGTAAGTGACCAGTTGAAAAGATTATGAGAAAAAGGTAACAGAGCAACATATTCCAAAGCCTTTAGCCTTCTGGGGACTAATGCACTTAGAGACAGACAGTAGAGTAAGGTGTTGTGTGTACTTAGACACAAAGTAAAATTAATTATGTATTTAAGCGGAGAAGATAGTAAACAAATAGTCCCACGTAACACCTACAGACTTGGCTGGTGTTTATATGCT
The DNA here is from genome assembly GCA_003342815.1 of Eudromia elegans. NCBI lineage: Eukaryota > Metazoa > Chordata > Aves > Tinamiformes > Tinamidae > Eudromia > Eudromia elegans. The sequence continues at coordinate 2,573,617 of PTEX01000031.1, read as the reverse complement.
GGCAGCTGTGCTTTCCTTGGGATAAAAAAATGGTTTCATCCAAATGGTTAGGTGCAGAGAGGAAAGAAGATGCTTCTTGGATGTTTATAGCCAGATCTTGCTGCAGCTACCGGCAGCTTAGCGGTCTCCAGGACATGCCCTGGACCCCTGTCTGATTGCTACCTCAAAGTAAGGCTTAAAAAATAGTTAATATATTACCTGTTCAACCAGTATTTTTTTTTTATCATAGTTCTAACAATAGGGTGTTGTAGTTGTGTAACAACTGCACCAGCCTCAGGTACCTGCCTTCAGCTCTACTGTAGAATGACCAAAGCCTCCCAGTTTGTGCTTTAATCTCAGGACCAGGCTTGGATTAAAGCAGCTCAAGTCCCATCCTGACATATGCACCATTTAAATTCATATGGTCAGGATTATAATGTGAAAGTTCACAGAACTGGGAAGATCTCACAGCTGATGTGTCACAAATGGGGCTGGAATCTTGGCTTTTCAGTTCTGTTTTATATCTTTTAAGGAAGAGAGTCCGTTTCAGAAACACTTTAAACAATTTTTCAACTATTTTTAGTCTAAATTAAGATTCTCTTTCTCTCTTACTTGGATGGAGAGAGCTTTTGGAGATGTGCTAGGGAAAAAATAAAATATATTGTGAGATAGATAGATATATATATATATCTTAGACAGTGTGGCTTTTTTTTTCTTTCAATAGCAGTGCTACGTTATCCTTAGAAATACTTAGCTTAGAGGCCACTAATGTGCTACATAGATAGTCATCATGGACAGATCACCTGTGGAAGGATGAATAAACATCAAACTTGAAAAAAAAATTTATTTGTGTTGAAAATTTTGGGTTGCTTTCAGATGCCATTTCTTTATGGACAGTAAAGCTTGCCAGCAGTTGGAGCTGCCGCCAACTTACAGATAATTCTATGAATTCCTGTTCTAGCGCTTGAAAGTTCCCATCTCTTTCCCATTTGTGCCTGTATTTATGATCTTTTTCTACGAGCTCACAGGTCCGTTTCCTGAAAGGACAACTATGGGCCAGGAAAACGGAAAAAGAGAAGATTTGGTTAGCCGTATGGTGTTTGTGCAAAAATAACAGTATTCTGGGGGCTTTCCAAGGCATACATGTGTCTAAAAGAGTCTGAATATTGTCCTAAACCCTTCCTGTAGCTTTCAGATTCTCTGCTGACTGGTGGGAGTAGGAGTTTGTGTTGTTTTGTAGTCTTCTTTTAGTGATGCAGGACTGCAATGTCCTGCAATCATATAAGCAATTTTTGTTTTGCGTAATAAATAGCATAATGAAGAAAGGATTAGGACGGTCCTGTTAACTTCGGGTGCTCAGGGAGTGCTGTCATTTAATTGTGGTAATGGGGCAGTAGCTGATACTCCTTGTAGCTAATCTCTCTAGCTACCTTTGGGAAAGTTTATTGTAGTCTAAGGAACCAGCTTGTTAAAAAATGATAAAGTTGAAGTATGTTAGTGGATGTGAGAAGGTATTAAGGATGCTGAAAAATTATACCATTTACTAAGTTGAATGGTACCAGCTTGAAGACAAGAGCCAGGAACATGAAGTTAGTTACTCATATCCAAATTTTCTCTTTTTAGGTTGTCTAATGTAATTAGTTTAGAGGATCTGTCAGAATTAATACACGAATTAAAAACAAACTTGTGCAAATGGCAAATGTATGTTACTACATCCCTTTTTTTTGACTTCTGAGTAGAAGGCCTGTAGTGTGTAACTTTCTGTGACAAGGCAGTATAAAATCAGTAAACTTTAGACTTCATATATTCTTGCAAATTTCTTATTCAAGTTTTATTGTTTCACTGAAATATAACTCAATATTGATAAGGAGCAGCATTCTCTAAAGCATCTTTATCTTCTCAGGGCCCTTAGAGAATGCAGCAGTTTAAAAATTAAAGTAGTTCTTGTGAGGACAAAAGCATCCCCAAAAGCATCTCCCTGGTTCATGCCAGTTTGTCTTAAAAATACTTGTTTCAATGGTGCTGGTTAGAGCATCAACACCAATGCTGAAATAGGATTTGCTAGTTTTCTCTGTTGTGTCTTAGCTCCAATTTGAGGACATTTAGTCCTGTCTGTCACTTCTAATAACCAACGCTTTGATGAAGGTCTCCAGAGCTTTTTAGCCAGTCGAGGGGCAGATACTCGACTCTGCTTTGAAAGAGCTCCTCATATGGAAGGGCAGCTGGGAGGAGAGCGTCTGTCCTGCCAGTGTTGTTAGCTGGCAGATCGTGTGACTATCAGACACTGTGGTATATTTATGATTATGGAATAGTGTTGTCAAAGACAGGCATTTCTGGCATATTTTCTGTGTGTGTTTTTTAGTATTTTATTTTATTTGTTTTGTTTTGTTTTCCATGTAACCTTGGTTTCATCACTGCCTTCTCAAAAAAAAAAAAAAAAAAAAGAAAAAAAAAAAGAATATTTGGAAAGAAATCAGCAATGATGTTTTCATATTGTTCTATTTTTGAGATTTGGCTCAATTTTCAAACACCCATCTGCGAGCTTCAACAAACTGCTAAGGCAGATGTGTCCCCTGGTGCTGGAAGGCCTCACAGGAGTTCCCTCTCCTCTAATCTTGCAATTAAATCTCCCCTTCCTCCAGCAGCAAATGAAACCAACTACAGATGTATCCAACAAGAGGTTGCCTGCTGGCCTTGCAGCACTTTATTTCTGTAGGAAGTAGTGCAAGAAGGTGGGCATGTAGAAGTCACTGACAACCGAGAAAACAGAGGAGGAAAAATGTAGTTTGCAAGGAAAGGAAAGAATAATACCCCTTGTCTGCATTTATATAGCATCAAGCTCAATTGTGCTTTAAGATTCTCGAGCTTTAGAACAATATGGCAGTTTTTGCTTCCTCTTTTACCAAAGGGTCAAATGTGTGAAGATTGGCAGGGTGCCTTGGCAGGGAACACATGTGAAATCAGCTGATACATTTTAAATTGGCTGGTCTGAAAATAATGCAAAAATCAAGGTTATAAATTAAGCATTTGAATCAGCTGTGGTGTACTTTATTAGCAGTATTACTTTTTGTTTTATGCTTCCCCTAAATATAATGCTGTCAGCTTTTCTTTATTTTAGATGCCTAATATGTGAGCAAGTCATCTTGTCACCTCTGTTTCTGCCTTTTCCTTGGATGATGCATTTTATTGCCAGCTGCTTGCTTGATGCTAGTGCTGCGATGTGCACAAATAAAAAATTAGGATGCTGGGAGTAGGATGGAAGGAATGCATTCATCCTCAATCATCTTGAACAGCTCACTGCATAAATCTGAGGATAAAAATGATTGCCGCGCTGGGAATTAGAGAACACTGCAGGTTAAAAAGCTGTTTTGAAGCCAAAACAAACTACTTCTGCACGGCAGGATGGATGTCAGGCGCAAGATGCTTCCTGGCAGCAGGCCAGAGCATAATCTGACCATACAGCAGACAGGCCAGGACCTCAGAATTTCTACTATTTTCATCATATAAGGCTGATCCTGCTGCTGAGCGCAGAGATGGTCTTCAGGCAGCAGCAACAAGAAGGTCATTTCACCTCTAGCATCTCACCTCAGTAGTCTTGCATCCTATCTCCTGTATAAAGCAGCAAAACCTGATTTTTGCTCCACAATTACTTCTTCTGCAGTGCAGCTACTTGGTTATTCCCTTCACTAGGGCCCTCTCTTTTCTCTGGGTTGGATTTGAGACTATACTGGATATTCTGAAGGGTCATATGGTGGCCCCTTTCCAGACTGGGAACTTCTTCGGCATGGATAGGGGATGAAGCCGTGCAGGTGACAGGAGAGCAAGATAGAAAGTGGTGATTTTTGGAAGACAGCCTAAGGTAGCGTTACCATCCTTAAAAAGCAGGATAGGGATGTTTCTTGATAAATCCGAGAAGGCAGCAGAATAACTTTCAGGGACATTCCAGAATGAATACCAGGGATATATGTTGTCACTAGTATATTAGCAAAAGCTTTTGAATGCCCAGAGCAAAGGCAAAGTAGAGGAGAAAATAAGCTCTGAACACTACCATAATTACCTCTTCACTGCAGCACTATCCCACTGAATAACTATTTTTCTGTGGTCATGGGTTCTGTGTGGTTTTTGTTTATACAGAACAAGTCCGATGTACCAAGGAAAATGAAATAATTGCCTGTAGAGGTTTTAAACCTTTTGAATCCAGAGAGAGGAGAGTAGAAGGAAAATTATTAGAACGAACTAGAAACAGAGAAGGCAGAAAAGCAAATAAAAAGAGGTAAGACAATGATCGCTTTCTAGGTTGAGCATATACAGTTCACTGTGATGTTTGCATCTGTGTCTGTTTTTTCAGTCTGCAAAGCTCTTGTGTTGTCCAAACAAAAGTGTCTTTCTTCATGATTATTATATTTGAGATGTCTTTTTGAATTACCTGGGCCAACTCTGTAACAAGCAAAATAACAAAGTTCTGAGTTTCAAGGTTGGTTTTTGATTTAGGTTTCCCTTCCTAAAGTTCACCCTTGCTGTAATGTTGAGAAATCAGTCCTCCAGTTCATGTAAAAGATAAGCAAACTGAACGTTATTCAGAGTAATACTTGTATAAAAAGTATTTTCTTGGAGGTAATTAAATTATACTTTCATCACTTGATATTTCCACTAATCTTACAGCAGAGGCACATGCAGAAAATGTGCAGGAGAAAGCACGTCCCAGAACTTCTGCGTGGTGGGAATCAGCTCTTGGGTATAATTTTATTATTCTGAGTAGAGAGGGGAGGAGAAAGGAACTGTTCATTAAATCTGGTCAAAATCCATATGCAACTTTGCATAATTGAGCCCTTGTGTTCTGATTCGTAAGCAGCTTTGCAGCCCTGCAGCAGCCTCCTTTTGTCTCCTGTGAAACTTCAACCTCTGGTTATCTCTCCTGGCTGCTGTCACTAGTTAACAGGAGAAAGGGGAAAGGTGCGGGCTGAGATAGTGCTGACCCTGCTTCTAGAGGCTAGAAAAGGGGTGTGAAGGTAGTAACTTCCAAGCGGAGTTAACTGATTCCTGTTAACTCCTGCAGTTGCCCTGGTGTTATGAATAAGATGATTTTTGACATTGATTGTTTGAGCTACTAGGACAGTGCTCTACTGGGGTATCTAAGAGGGACAGGTGAAGGTAGGGCTGAAGGACAGCACTGAAGCAAAGTGACCTGCTGTCCCATTACACAAAAGCTGCTTATTTCAGGTGCTGTTATTGAAAGGTAACTGTTGCCTCTAACACAATGTGTAAACGAACCAACCACACTAATACTCCATTGGTTTTAATTCTCCAGACCGAATACAATCTGTTTAGTAGCTTGAGAGAAGCAATGTAAAATTACACCAGCAATAGACTTACCTCAGTCTTTTTGTAATATAAATATAGCAGGCTCTACTAATCTTCACTTTCAACACATGTTTGGGGAGTGTGTGGAAGTGAGTATTCCAGAAAAAGTTACTTCACAAACCCTTAAAAAGCATCTGTTTTCCCATTCCAATGTTAACCTGTCTGCCATTCCAATCCACAATGCCACGTGACAGGGATTGAGCTGCAAGAAACCTAGAAGAAGTACAAAGTTCTCTGTTATTTGTTGCTTTTAGCAATATAATACATGTTGTTCAAAAAGATACATGGATCAGTGCTATTTTAATACTTGATTGTCTTATTTAACCTGAGAATTTTTTCCGTCACCTCTTTCTGCTTAAATATCTGGCAAGCAGGTCTATGTCGTGTCTCTGCAGCCTTGAAACTTGTCACCATGTGTTCAGTGGAACAAACTGCTGCTTTATGGGAAGAGGTGGACTCTCTGGGAATTAAAGAACATCCATTGTGTGAGGCTGTGATTGCTGGTCTTTCCTTGATGAAGTAGGAGTGATGTGATTTTTAAGTAAGCAGGTATGATATCCTGCGTTTACGTGGCACTCACCCTCTCTTTATGCACTCCCTGTGGCACCAAGGTTTGTTAATTATCTAAAGACAATGCATAGAGTCTTCAAATTCATAAAAATCATAGCTTGAAAAGTCAGCACTCTGTCTGCTATGTGGATATCAAGGATGTCTTTAGAGTATGGGCTGCAGCACAGACGTCCTCGAGCCCCCACAGCACCACTGCACAAACCACATGCTCCATGTGGTCCCATTTACTCCAGCCAGGTATTTGCTGGCTGTGTGAAGTGGCTTGTTATTTTTGTCAAATGGGCAACATACAGGGAGGAAATGCATATAGTTTATGAAGTCACCTTGTGGTCTTGTTTACTTTACTTCTAAGTCAATAAGGTGCTTTGGCTCATTCAGTTCTTCAGATTTGTGAATAGGTCCGGTAGTATTTAAAGGACTGCTTCTGAAATATGTATGTGGCTGAATCAGACTTTGTCCATCTGGAGCCTGAAAAGAAAATTTGAAACATTCTAGGGAATTCAACTAGAGAATCTGTTGAAATTAGAACGGAATATGTATTTGTTATTTGTACATTGCTTTGAAAACCTGCCTGACTGTCTTTATTAAACCTACTCCCGAACAATCAGGCAATAATGGGGCTTTCTGAATACTATAATCATCATATAGTCATCATCATCATCATCATCATCTTGAATGATTCCAGTATTTCCTTCCTTCTCTTCCTTGCAAATGCAAAGCCCCCCCCTATCTCGTGGGAATTAAACTAGCTTCTGTCCAAAGATCTTTGGCATTTGTAGTTCTAAATCAGGTTTCTTGTTTTCCCCTGCGTGTTACATTGCACAGCTACTGGTTCTGAAGGGTGCGGATCAGGTATCCTTGCATACCTTCAACCTCTGGCTATCCGCCAGAAGAAATCCCTAGATTTCCTGTGTTGTTTTGTATTGTGGTAAATTTCCCAGGTTGGAAAAGCTGCAGTGTGTTGCATATACTGCAAAACGAAGCAATCCTAATATTTCATTTTTTATTTTCTGCTGAACCCTTCATGGTCATCCTCTTTGTCCAAATAAAATTCTTATCTGTCTGTCTTTAAATCACCTGCTCAGATGTTTATAATTAGTTTTTAGTGAACATTTGATAGTCTTCATTTATGTTTTCTTACCGTAGGACTGAAAGATTTCTTAATATACTTTAAAGGGAAGCTGGTGATTACACCATTTGCAGTGATCATAGATGATTAATGTGAAAGTAACCAAGTCATAAACTGTGCTTTAGAAAAACATAATTATGCATGTAAACCAATTAGCTTAGCAGCACTACACATCTGTAATGGGAGGCAGTGTTGGACTAAAAAATCTGAACCTGTACATGTTCTCCACAAAACTGCAATAGCAGAAATACCCAGCTGTCAGTGGCAAGCCCTCGAACTGAGTGTTGCTTTTGCACTCTTTAAAGGTTGGGGTTCTCAGGGCCAGCTTCTTAGTCTGGTGACACGTGAGTTTTTTGGAAGAGAAATAGACTATGATGCTGAAAATCCGAGCATATGTTTCCCTGCTCTGCCCCTTGATACTAGTGTTTTCTGTCCTTGTTTCTTGCAGGTGCATGTGATGTTTAGGATTCTGACATTTTTTATGTCCTCTTAAGAGCTGTTATTTCTGGATACTGGGTTTTGCTCAAGTCTTGTAGCTCTGTGTGTTTTGCTTTGCTTTTCCTAGCAGTTCATAGCAGATGCTTTCTAGTGGAATAGACAATGATTAAAGGAGGTTGTAGGGTTTCTCTGTGGAAATTTCTGATCATTTTGAGTTCAGTTCAGAAATCCAGCAGTTAATAATATAATTAAACCTTGCATTGCTTTCAATTAAATCAAAATATAATCAAAAACCAACCTTGTGCGTATACCCAGTGTTGTGCACCAGACTTGCTGGCTCCTGATCTTGTTGCCTTGCATCACCCTCTTTTAATTGCTTTGCAGAATGCATGATACTGATCTATAAAAATGTATGCAAAAGTGCAAAATGTGCTCTTGGGTGAGCATGCTGCTAAAGCAGATTATTTTCTAACCGTGGAACGTTGTGTAATGAGTCTTCCTTAGGAAGCCACGTACCAGTGCAGCCTGTAGAGTCTCAGGCATGCTGACATATAGTTAGCACCACTGCAGTGCTTCACAAGAAGGGCTTTTCACCCAAGATCATTTTCCTTAACAAATTCAGCCTTGTGCCATATAAGTCAGCAGTCGGTAGAGGCGTGAGAATCGCTGCATCATAACTTGATCTCCTGAGAGTGCATCCTTAGGAGCTCTGATCATGATTATTTGGCTTGTCAGCTCAGGGATAAGTTGCTGACAGGTTGCAATTCTATTGGATCTAGTGTTTTCTGTGAGTATAAATAAATATGTCCAGCTCTTCTCAGTCTTTCCTCCTCTGCTTTGTGATACGTCCTTGATTCTGTCAAGTGATGAGCCTGGTCCTCAAGACCATCTGTCTGAATAGGATTATTGCTCTTTTTGTGACAGATTAGCTAGTTCACAGGTTCATTTTAAAATCAATGGTTTATTTTACCTTTCGGCAGTCAGTATAGGCCAGTTTAAATAAAGTCACTTATAGCCAGAGTTGCAGAGCATGGGATAACTGATATGTTTTTAAAAAGCAGTCTATATATGTAATTAATAATGAATTTTAAATAATGAAGTAGGATAGAGGGATCAGCTTCAGTTGTGGATCAAATACACAGCTCCTTGCTTGGAGGCCTTATGGTGTCTGTGCCATTAATGAGCCAGTCTGGGCCTTCCTGGAGAGCCTGGGGTGGTTACAAGGCTCTGCAAGGGCCGCCCTGCACCGGACGACTCACGCTCGCTGTGATAATTACAGATTCCTGCCATTTTCCCTCGTTGGTTGCCATGGCAACCATGTGGGATGCGGGCTGAAGCTGTGATGGGGAAGGGGCCGACCGGGCCCTTCCCTGCGTGTTGGGGGGCACCTTCCCAGCCCGGCAGGCACCATGGCAACGGCGGGGCCGCGCGGGCATGGAATCATGGCAGAATTCCCGCTTTCCAGGGCGCAGGGCGCATGCTGCTTTCTCCCGCATCTCCCGTAGGGCTCCGCGGGAGCTGGTGGGACGGTGCCTGCTGGGTTTCGTCTGCCCTCCGTCTGCACAGACCCTTGATTAGCCTGCAAAACTGGGTGATGCAGCAGGAGGGAGAATGAAGACAAAAACGAGTCTTCCACAGTGCTTGATAACTACGCTCCTTAATACATTCTGGCTCTGCATCTCGGTGATTTATTTCTAGAAAGCTGTCGAGAGGGCGTTCGGGTGAGCTCGAGTGAGCATGAGTTAATGGGCTGCATCAGGGTGGTCAGGAGCAGAGAAGTATTAGCAGGTTCGAAGAGAGGTAGGTCCCTCTCCTCTGGGCTCCAGCAAGTGCTAGCAAGTAGTTTGCTAGAGCTGGTCTCGTTCAACGAGGTGGCGTTTTCCCCTCCCTCTCTCCCCCATCCCTCCCTCCCCTGGTTAAACCGCAGGGTTATTGCGAGGATTTTCCTCCAAATGATCCATGTTCTTACCGCCAGGCTTCACGAGCAGTTGCTGAAGGGAGCTGGCAGCAATGATGCTTCTCAGGAGCACAGTCAGCAGCATTAAAGCGAAATAAAGCGAATACAAGAGAGGGATTTTGAGCTGGCAGGCTGAGAAACGGCGGTTTTCATCCAACCAGTGTAAGTGTCTGACTTTGCGTGTGTGCTTTGACGCAGCTCTTGCGATGAACCTTTAAGGGGTGTTTTCTAATGCATTCTGTGTTCTGATAAACACAGTCTAATTCCTGGCAAGGGGTGTTTTTCCGTGTCTGTTTAAAGCTGCTTGTGTGTGTCTGTGTGTAGGCACAGGAATATTGCGTACATGGGTTTAAAAATGTCCCTGTACTGTGTGTGTAGCTGCTTGGAACAGAAACCCCCTCGTGCGTCTGCATTTCGGTGTCTTCAGAGGGAAAACGGGTCACCTTGAGGAGCCAGGGCACTCTCACATTTGAGATGATTGGCCTGTTTTTCATGGCTTGGTACAGCCTGAGTCAGCTCTTTTACATTTTTTTTTTTGAACAAAAATAACAAATTATGCTTTTACAATGTTTTTTATTTAATGCTATTTAGCTATTTTCATGACCTCTTAAGAGACTATGGGTAGGTAGCTGAAGGAGTAAAATTTTAGAAGGAATAAAATTGAATTTAATTGGAAAAAAAATCACTTTAATATTTTTACTTTTGTTTCAATTTTACAAAACTGTTGGATGTTTATGGAGCAGCTAATCTAAAAGGCACATCTGTATCATGACTTCTGTTGTTTAACCCCTTGAAAACTGGACTGTCTGTTTTGATATGGTAAATGTTAGGAGATTAACAGCCAAGTTTTCTATATATTTTGTTGCCGTCTTCATTTGAAAAAAATGAATTCAAAATATGCAGACTTAGATTCTTAGGCATAGTAGTGAAGATGATATACTGAGTCATACAAATGTAATTTTGTTCTGTGAACTGTTAAAAATTGAAAGACTAGTTTTTTATTTCATATAGCAGATTAAATTAGTTGTGTATGTGTGTATTTTTTTTCAAATACCGTTATATATATACTTTTTAAGAAGAGCTTATGCCATAACATAGGTATTTCTGGCTCTGGCTCTTGTTTTTTGGTAGCAGATGCTTTCTTAGCAGTTCCAGCAGTTCCTAAATAAAAGATGAGTTGCCAAAAAGTTTTGATATCCTCCAAATCAATCCTAATGTGCCTTAACTGCATTATTCCCACATAAAAACTCCCACCAACGAGAAAAAACAGGAGTGAGGACCAGGAGAGCAGGAGTCAGTTGTTTATTGGAGGGATGGAAAATAGAGGATGAGGGACCTGATTCCATATCCAACCACCGAATCCCCCCTTACAAAACATCTGAGGAAGAGAATCCGCAGACAAGATTGTAATGACCGTTATCTATCTAATTATGATTTTTTTTAACTTATTGGAAGCTCTGGAGACACTGGTACAAAGCGAAGGGAAGATGTACCACGTCACCTCTCCTTTAGCTTTGCTGCTGATTCAGCTTTGACTTATTTGTCTGGTAGGGCAGGTAGGTATTGCCACGTCAGGGTGGCTCATGTACACTGTGGATTTCCAAAACAGGTTAGAAACTATACAAAAACATGCATTGGATTTGTGTATTGAATCTTGCTTTGAGCTTTTACTGCCTTTTTCAAAATGGGAACTGATTTGAGTGCCAGATGAATGTGGAAGGAGGGGAGGCTGCCAAGAGCCAGTTTATTAGGGGGGATGTACACTAACCTGTGTAATAATGTTCTGCTGAGACATGAAAGACCAAGACAGCCTTCCCATTCCTGCTCTTCTCAAAGCAGTGGGAGTGTTTGATCCTCTTGGTGTCAATAAATAAATAAGCAACCACGAATAACAGAAACTTGAGCTATACTTGTAGCTATGACAACTGTGTCCTTGACAACTTCAGTGCAAGTATGGAGATTCCAATTACATCCTGTTCCAGAAAGCTTGTAAGGTTATTAGTCGAATAAATAGGCAAAACCGAGTGACAGCCTCTGAAATGTCGTCCTCTTCTGAAAATCCCTTTTAGTGGTGGCTGCATGTCTCCGTTTGCAGGTAACCATCACTTACTGCTTCTCCGTGTTGCTTGGTGGTAAACGCTTTGGTGAGCCTTCCTCCCCAAGAACAAACTTGCTGTTCACTGGTAATGGGCACTTCTTGCTCTGATTTGCTCTTGCTGTAGTTGTATGCAGTTTCTAAAGGTTCAAGAAGTCTTAAGGAGTCTCTTTCCTAATTGGGTTGTCATGTAGTGGGCCTCTTCTGCAGAGAAGGGCTCCGCTGTAGTGATTCTGATACAGACCTAACATTATGGGCAGACTGTGACCACTTTTGCTTTTGAAGTTCAAGGCTATGGCCTTTATTTGGCCAACCTGAGTGAGGAACAGCTAGATTCTCTTTTCTGGATTGTCTCATGCAATTATCTCTTAACAGGACTTTCCTGCTCCCATTACAATTTCAAATAACCTTATCTCTAGATATCACTACACATTCTCAGTGATATTCTGATTTTTTTTTTCCCCACAAAAGCTTGTTGAAGTAAGGAACCTATTGTATTTCATTGTGTGTACTCACACTTTGATGACTGCATAGGCGCGTTGCTGGACTCTTAACTCTCCATTTGAGATCAAATGCGTTGCAGCTGAATATATCAGTGTGTCTGTTAGTGAGGTTTTGAGGGTTTTTTTGGTTACTTTTAAAGTAGCTAAAGCAGTAAGTTGAGATTTCTATTTCTACCGGCACTCTCTTAAAGTTGCTGGTTGGTTGTCATTCAATATTTCCCTGCTTTGGAGGGCAAGGAAAGGCACTTAATGACTGTGGTGCATTTTTCAAATGGTATGTTTTATACAATGACTTTTAATGTAAATATTATTATAAAAATAATCTTTTTATGTAGCTACTGGGAAGCTGCTAGGTTGGCCCATTCTTCCTCGCGTGCAGAGTAGGTATAGATAAGATAGCGATTTGTGGTGTGACAGGCTAGACTATTTTCCCCCTCACCCATCCTTACAGCTGGGGTTTTTTTTGGTGAAAATATAGAACTATTCCAGCCTCTGGGATGTCTATGAGCTTTTTGTGTGCGTGTGTAAAATACTTGTGGGTTTTTTGTTTGTTTGTTTCAAGATGGGACTGTTCAACCCTGCCCTTGTGAGCCACAGCTACAGAGCAGCATCTGCCAGAAGATGGTGCAAATAGTAGGAAATGAGTAACAAGGGGGTTCCAGGAGTTCGTGGGGTGCAGTGTGTAAATTCAGCTGTGGGTTGTTTTTTTTGTTTTGTTTTGTTTTTTAGCCTGTCGTATTGTCACTGAGCAAGGGATGCAAGGGCTTTGGCAACATCAGGGAGCCTGGAAAACACATTTCTTCTGTTCAGAGGCTGCATTTGCATCTATTCCATCTATTTTCTTTTTTTTTTTTTTTTTCCAGCCTTTCTACCTTTTTTTTTCTGTCTTTCAGAACATTTTATCTGTGCCCAGATCACCTTATGGCCAGTGACTGCATCTGAGATGGTCAGTGTTCATGTGCCTTAATCTGTGACTCACTTTTATTAGCTCCTTTATTCTGGTCCCCTTATCCAAATGCTTTCCAGGCTCCCTCTTTTATACTCCCTAATATATTCTAGTCTAATTCCCTTTCAGAACCAGGGCTGTTTGCACAGACCTGACCTACAATTCTGGGAGCACTGAGGAGGCTGGAAAAGGAGAAACAAGAGCAAACAGGAGATAAACAAGGCACACGAGATTAACACTTTATCGAGTGGTCTGTCTTTGTGACAGAGCTTTTTGCCGTGGCATATGATTACAATTGGGCTGTATTTCCTAGGAAAACCGCTTTTAATTTGAGAGAAAACAGGCTCTTCAGCATAGCGCAATGGCAGCGCAGCTCCATGAGCATCGCTGTGCTGGGCAGCTTTGCTCTGCGCTTCTGCAAGGGGAGCTCGCTGCGGGGCTCAGGCTGCAGGTTCTTCCCAAAAAAAGTGTGGAAAATACACTATGGAAGAGTGATGAGCTGTGAACTGAAGAGCTCTCACTTTTGTGATAAATGTTGTCCTTATAAACCATCTAAATGGGCTGGCGGGAGGCACCTAGGGTGCCAAGATGGTTCTTGGGTTGGGGAGCATTTGGTGCTGGTGCTGCCCATGGGCTGCCCTTGGGAAGCGGAGTAGGTGGCCATAGTGTCCATAACGGTGTCCCTGCAATCTCGGGCTGCCACCGCGGTGCCTGCCCCATCGCTGGAGCCCTGCACCAGGTGCACAAACCTCCATCCATTCTCGTACCGGGATGGATACGGATAATGGAGAGCTGGAGAGATTCCGTGCTGCAGCAGCCAGCATATGGCCTAGTGGCTGCTGTGCCTCCTAGCAGAGGTGGGAACAGCCGAGAGAATTAATTCACCCTGAGCTGCCCACCCCCTCGCCCCAAATACACATTGTGAAGATGGGGGAGTAATTGCAGCGTACAGCCTGTGCTGCAGCTTCTAAACTGCCTGATTGTTCCTTGCTAAATGCGTTGGGAGCAGCCGGGAGACACGTGAATGCGCCCCCGTGAATGTCAAACAGGCTCCTGTGTCGCTGGCACGAGCAGGAGGAACGCGACGGAAATCCGCAGCGCCGGCTCCTGTCCCGCCTTGTGGGGCGCTCATTCCGCTTCCGAGCTCGGAACAGGGGCCCTTTGCAGAGGCAGCTTCTTGCAGCTCCGCTCGGTGCTGAATTAGCTGCCTGCGAGCAAGAAGGGGCTGCACGAGCTACCTGGTTTGCGTGTTAGCTCTTGGTGCCCGAATGGAGCACCCTGAATGTTGGTGCCCTCGCTAGTGATTTGGTTTTTCCAGGAGTTCCCCCTCCAAGCAGCTCTCCTTGTTACTGCCCAAAAAATGGGGCCTCTGGATGTGTTTGCAATAGGCTGCAGCTGCTATTAATGAACAGCTGCTGTCAGTGCTAGGAACTAATACTGCCTGTCAGAAATAATCACGGAGGACATACTTTTAAGAGCTGCTGTTTTGTTTTTAATCTGATTTTCCACTCTTTGTGCATTAGAAAATCCACGTATCTTTCACGTTTCACATGCTCTGTGAATTGTTTCAGTCTTGAAAATAATTTTCTGTATCAGAAGAAAGTGGGAATGTGTGTGCACTCACAAAACGAGCAGCCTAGCTGCAAGGTTAATGTCTGCAGCAGCCTCTGTGGGATAGCTGTTTGGTACCGTCGTCTGCGGCAGTGGCCGTGTGTGACTCAAGCAGTTGCCGTCAGAGGGAAGATACCCAGAGAGGAGTTTTGTCAGTCGTGTTTTCTGCAGAAATCTCTCTTCTTTGAGGCCCAAGGTGGCCGCGGTTTAATCCTAAATCAGACAGTTGCACTTTAACGCACGCTTTGCAGTGTGGTAAGTCAAGCTGATGGAGATATTTTGCCTATCAGACGTGAGACTGAAACTGGTTCTAAGTAGCAGTGGTGACAAAGTGTGTCGTCGTTTCCTGCGGTTTTGGCACGTGCCCTGGGGCCGATTCTGGATGGTTTCCAAGCTCTTCCACCCCTGGCAGCAGCGAGAGGCCAGACTTGGTCAAGGCGTGAATCACCAAGTCAAAATTCAGTTGGTTTATTAGGGTAACGAAATAGCAAATATATCGATGTGTCAGCTGATCTTGTGTGAGACGTTCTGTGCTCAGTGGAGATAGAAATGGGGTTGATTTTGGCTATACTTAAATGAGACACTACATGATTTTTTCTGGCTGCAGGCTAGAAACATTTTAGATAACAAATAAGATTTTTTGTAGTTTAAACCCCTTGCAATAAATTATTTCCTAGGAATATTTCAGAAAGCCACAACCATATCAAAACATGAAGTTGGGCCTTTTATAAATATATTTCAAGTTAAAGCCTTTTGTCCTGAGTAGGTTTTCACTGCCCCATCTGCTCATTTCTGCAAAGCTCTATTCAAGTTAACTTTTAACGAGTTCCCAGAAGCTTTTCAAAGGTGCTATCTTGCAGAGCATACTTAAGGAGGGAATTAGAGCCCAGATAAATAGTTCCAAGCAGAGGATGTGCCAGTGGTTAATCATTGAGGGAGGTGCTGGGTCTGTTCGTTATTGAGCAGCTCCTTGCAGCATCGCTGCTCTCGCTGGCCAGGCTCACGTTTGCACAACGATCTTGAAGTGAGAAAGTCTCTTCCCACATTGATTTTGCAAAGGTTAGCACAATTCAGGAGAGGAGCCGAAAGTGAAAATATTAATGGATTAATTAACTGAATCTTGATTTATAACTCCCTTCTGTAAAGAGTTACTCCCTGCCCTCTGCTTCTGACCCCAAACTTTCAAAGCTAATACATCGTTCCCCAGAGTGCGGGCTCACGTTGTGCAAGTGTTTGCTCACCTTGGCGAGTTTCGAAATGCATTGAATTTTAAATGGCACCCTGGGCAAGCTAAGGGAAGCCAAGTGTGGGTTGATTCGTCTGGCCAAATCCAGGGAGTTTTCTTTGTACCAAGTAATGCAGTCAGAGAATTAATAGACGGCCGCAGGCAATGAGTTTTTTATTTTGCCAATTCTGAAAAAAACCTCAAGCGTGAAGGAAAACAACTGCTGTTTTGGCTAAGGATAATATAGAAATTAAACATCTGAATTATTAATGTTGGGTAAGAAATACCTTCTATCATGGCAGCAATAGATCAACTGCTTCCTAGCGTCTGGTCATCAGCATCTGTTTGCATATTTGAGGATGCAATGAGAACAATGTGAGCAGCAAATATCTTGGTGTGGTGGAAGAGCACCGAGGTTCTCAGCGCATATTCACGATGTACTGCTCTTTGCCAGGAGGTTTATGGATAATAGTGATGTTTCATTGGAACTGTGGGCCGCAGTGTGTTATTAGGGAATGGCCTCTATCCTCTGCAGGAGGCAGAGGTCAGATGAGGAGCAAAACACCAGTTTAGCTTAGTCTATGTCTAGGCAAAGAGACCCTCTGGTATCCCAAGTAGAATGCAGGATCCCAGGTTCTTACGTATCAGATTTAAATTTAACCTGCATGATGTATATTTTAATAACTGTTTTATCCGTGCATGACTTCCAGCCAGGCTTTCTGTGTGGATGATCCAGAGCAGAGGGGGTTGTGTTATCGTTCAGGAACCCAGACATGACAAGGTTGTTTAGATTTAATAGGATGAGATAGGGCTGGGTCCAGTTGGGCTTGGAGATCCTGTGACCGCAAACTCTCCTGGTGTTGGATCACCTACACACTAAAAAAAGCTTTTACTTATGTTTAAACACAACTTCTCGTATTTCAGGTTGTGCCCTTTGCCTTTTGTCCTGTCACTGGATACCACTGGGAAGAGTCTGGCTTGGTCACCTCCTCCCATCAGATATTTATACGTCCTAATTAGTTGCCCTCCATCGAGCCATCTCCTCTTCAAGCTAAGCAATCCCCGGCGCTCTCAGTCTCCATTCATAAAGTTCTGGATTACTCTGTAGAAAATGTTGGGGTTTTGGTTTGTTTCTTGCTTTCTTTCATTTCATAGTGCCATTTTCCTCTTATTTCCTAGTATTAACCCCACGGTCCTTTTACCTTGCATGTTGTTTTTTTGGTAAACTATTTGAATCTAAAGGACACATTGACATGAGAAAGTGACTGGAAACAATTTATAAAATGTTGATTACAGCTACTCCAAAACACAGAGGGCAAAGCAGAAAAGCAAGGGGAATGGAAGATGGTCTTTACCTCTTGACCTCAGTTAGGCAGGGGGATACCGATGTAACCTGGAAGTCACCTCAGCAGGATTTAGCTTCAAACTTTTCAGCTTCAAACTGTTTTTAGTCCTGAGGCTCTTTTGGACATCAGCAGTAATCCATCAAACCATCTTCTCAGTTTCTTTGGATTGAGTTAGTGAATAGGGAAATCAGAATCAATGGCATAGTAATGGTAACTCTATTCATAGGCACATAAACGTTTTTGGTTTTGTTTGTTTTTTCAGAACACCATCTGGAAAGAAAACTCTGAAGACTCGGTATTTTTGACAAAATGGCATCGATGTTGCTTAGTCGGCAGCTGGCCTGTTGCCTGCAGCAAAACTCCAGGCTCTTTGCAGTTGGTAAGTGCTCACTGTAGGCTCCTGACAGTTCCTGTGATCATTGCTCAGTTTGTCTGGTAGCTCTGAGTCTTTCAGATTTCCAAGACCCCAGTGTTCTGCATCTTGAGTAACGAGGCACTGATAGCCAGAACTAGCCCACAAGGATGGATCTTTTTGCTTTCTAACTCGGCAACCTATGGGGGAAATCCTCACTTGGGGGCTAATTTATGCTGTAAAATGTTCTAAATGCAGCAAAGCTCTTCCACCCTTTGCTTTTACGCAGCTATTTTCTGATGCTGCCTGGTGCAGAGATGAAAAACTCATCCATCAAAATCAGCCTCATTATTCTTTGTGCATATACCGTGTGACTGCCCACCTCCAGGTGGAAATCCTAAGAGGTTTTATATAATGCACTGCAAGAGGTAGCCCTTATTGTGGGTGTCCATTTCTGCCTGCAGTTTGTTCTATTTTGAAATAGAAATAAAACACCCTAAAATGTCAAGCTACTTCCTCCTAAGTGCCTAATGACAAGTTCTTGCTTGGCCCTAGCTTGTCATTTTGCATGTGTATCTGCATATATATTAAACCTGCAGTCTCTGCTCATGCTCTAAATGTGGAAATTTATGGCGGTTGTTTTTGTTTTCCAAATAAGTATAAAACTGGAGATTTAGAACCTGTTTTCTGTAGTGTTCCCCTGAATACAATATGTCCGAATGAATTTTCCTGTGAGCTGGTAAGTGGAGGTGCCTCTTCTCTCCTCCAGCCTCCCTCCATTACACCCCTGTGCTGCCAGACAAACAATGAACGTCCCCACTCACTCAGGGATTTAAATATCAATTTTCCTTTAAATAATGTGCTTTGGGGAGTGGCTGACCTTTTGGGCTGAAGTGCACAAAATCTAGTCTTGTAACTATTGGAGAAGTATTAAGTCAATGTTTCAGTGCAGGATATGGTTCTATTTCTGGTAGTGACGCACTGGGTGTCTGAGCTGTGCGAGTGCAGGGCTGGGCTGGTCAATAGTGGGCAATGGAAAGTGCTTGCAGCAACTAGCCCTCTGGTAGTCATCAGTCCTTTGAATTAAGCTGTCATCTCAGTATTTCCTATGTATCCCTGTCCCGTGCAGTGTCTTGCACACTTTCATGCTGCTTCCCAACCACACAAATGTATCAAAGGTGTGAAAGACGCTGGAGATGCCTGGGGCAAAAGACAAAGATGCCAACTCTCTCTTTTTCTTCTCAGTATTATAACAGAGAGGAGTAAATCTTCAATGAGAAATGAAGGCAGTTTGAAGTTTCATTAATCCAGCCTTGAGTCCAGGAATTTGTAAGTGGAAAGGCCTGGTAAAATACTGAAGAGGAGACTGGAGGGCCCTGGTTGCAGGTATATAGCAGACCTGTGGGCCCTGAGACCAAGTGCATGGGTCTGCAGAGCCTGGACCACAGCTCTAGTAGGAGCCATCCCCTGCAGGTTTTTAGCCTGCAGAGTTCTCATCTGACCAAACAGGCAGCAGGGTTTTTGACTCTTGTAGCAAAGATTCAAGCTTCATTTATTTCTCTGATGAATCCCAGCCAAGTGTTACCAGACTGCTCATTTTTAGGAAATTGCCAAAAGGAGCATCCTGGAATTTTCTGCCCCAGAATGCAGGCTGCTGAGGTATTTTTTGAACACATAAGCTCAGGGCTAGACAGACTGAAAAACAGACTCATACCTATTCCTGTGAAGCTCCTGCGGTTTTGATCATCTGATGTTTAGATACTGAAATGCCAGGATTTGCTAGGGAGAAGTGGGGGTGGAAAGAATAGATTGTTTTGTGAGAGAAGTTGCTACATCTGTGGGCTGTCTTGCTTCGCTTGTGTGTGTGCATTAGCACAATAATTCCCTGCAGCTCGAATCTGTGATAAGTTTATGCACAAAAATACGTTTTTCATCCTTATTTCTGATTTTCACAGCAATGTTTGGGAGTTAGCATTACAGTGGCCCTGGGCATGAGGTAAACTGGCTTGTGACCAAGGATGTGCACGGAAGGATGTGCACAAGTTCACATTCACTAGACAGCTAGCCTTAGGCTCACTATTGTAAAACATGGGAAGAAATGTAGCAAAACTTGATATTAATCAAAATATTCCTAGGAACTTCTCCTTTGGCAGTATGTGTGGGACAATGTTTAGATGGATTTCAAGTTACCAGAGTTTTTCTATAACATGACCTGGAGAATCTTTTTATTTGACCATTGCTTGTGATGTTCCTGCTCCAAATATGGTGCTAGTCCGTGATAACCTAACTAGAAAGGGGAAATCCAAAATCTTTTGCTTTTCAAGTTTTTTAAAATGCAAAAGCTAAGCAAAGCACATCAAAGTAAAATTCAAGTTAAATCGTGACCAAAAATGTGTAATCTTAGAAGTATTTTGAGTCCGTATGCCTTACTTAAAGATAAGCCTTAATCAGGTATCTGTTTTTGTTTTCTGTACTTGAATAACTTGATAGTTTGTCCCCAAGCAGATGATTTACTGGAATTTGAGTGATTGCAGAAGAGCAATGATGACTGAGTAGCCTGCATAACTGTCTTTAAATCAGATATACAGGAGGCACCTTGCTGACTGCTCTGGGAACAGGAACATCCAGGCAGATCTCCGAGATTGCTGCTGTTAGAGGAATAATGGCAAATCTAGGTGTTTATATCTGAATTGAGTTATGCAAGCACAGCTCTATTGTTATCAGCACCACAGTGCTGTGCGTAGCCCACAACTGATAGTTCTAAATCTAAATATTTATTCTCTTTTGCTCTAACTTGGATTTTATCAGTTGTGACTCTGCAGGAGGAAAACTGTTCCACTTTCATACTTCTAAGGCAGGATAAGCTGGACTCTAGAGATCTGGGCTCAGTTTCGTGCTGATTACCCTGGGGGCCTGAACTCGTCTTTCCATCTTGATCCGAGAAGAATGCAAAATGTCTGTCTTCTGCCTTTAGGTAGAATCAGTTCATGTTGCAGCATGCACATACCCTTCTGAGATGTGAGCAGGCTGGTCTGTTGTTGAACTGACCTTCCCATTAAAGCTTTTTCCTAAAGCTTATTAATTTTTCTAAAGCAAATTTCAAAAAGGGAAAAAAAAATCAACTCCTTAGTATTTGTCGTGCCCTGCATGGACCTGGACACCGTATTTTCTCTCCCTGCCTCTCCCAGCAAGCATCCCTTTACATCCTGGAAAACTATTTCCTCTGCCAACTGCTTCTACTTTTGTCTGAACTGGTCTAAATGACGTTTCAATCTTCCCCCCTTGGGTCCAGTTGTTCTCTTTTAGATTCTCTGCGCTTTTATGTTCATATTAATTATTTGCTTGTCCTCATTGCAGTTATCTGAAAGAAGTTACAAAGCCATGCAAATTGCATATTCTCAGTCCTACCTGTGTGTTACCAAGACTTTTTACTTTTGATCAGCTTCTCTGTTAGGAGTTCCTATAGAAAATCACGACAACAAGAAAAGTCC
Organism: Eudromia elegans; assembly: GCA_003342815.1. Classification (NCBI taxonomy): domain Eukaryota; kingdom Metazoa; phylum Chordata; class Aves; order Tinamiformes; family Tinamidae; genus Eudromia; species Eudromia elegans. The sequence goes on along the minus strand of PTEX01000031.1, from coordinate 2,552,614 downwards.
CCTGGCCAACAGAAAGAAAAAAATCAGGGAATCTCCCAGAGAAGTAGCAGTTTTGTGTTCCTGTCACTCTGCTGAAAGGTTCTTTTGGAACTGTGGTGAGGTTGAGGGGGGAACTGGGAAGGGAATTCCTTCTTATGGGAACTTTCCCTTATGTTCAAGGTGGACTGGATGATCTCTACAGGTCCCTTCCAACCTTAATGATTCTGCAGTCTGTGTGAGATTTGTTTGTGCTCGTGGGGGAATCCTGCTCCCGTTCCCATAAAGCCTCGTCTGTGCGTAGGAGCGCTGCGATACGGGCACTCATGTGCGACAGCTTCTAGTCTTACAGCAGAAGCACTCTGTAAATAGCAGCCTGAGTTTTCACAATATTATGCAATAGCAATGTGCACTTTCCAAACAACTTCAGTTAGCCTGGCCTTTTGCCATTCCCTGTCAAGATCTGCTAGTAACAGATTCTACTTGCAGCACCCAAAGAGGATTTGGGGAAAATCCGCCCTGTTCCTTTTGGCAGTCAGAGCCTCCGCACTCCCAGACTTGTGTCTGGAAGGTTGTTCAATGGCCTCCACGGAGTAGGGGTGTAAATGTGAAGCTCTAGACACATACAGGAGGTCCTTTCTGCACCTGCATGAGGAGCAATGCTGTGGGCCTGGCTATCTCTAGTTTGAAAGATGCAGTGTGCCAGCCAGTACCCTTCCTCTCTTCTCTTTTATGCTCTCAATTACTCTGATCTAACTTCATTGCTTACATGGGAACTTCTCCCAGCCAATATCCAGTTGTACAACCAGGAGCTGTCTTTATATGAGTGTTATTTTTTGTCAAAGTTGCCAGAGATTAAGCACCTTCTTTCTAGGCCTGTGCTGAACCTAGCTCTTGTTAGCGTAAATCACTACTTGACCCTACTTACCACTAACAGGAGCACTTTCTGGGACTACTAATATGGCAAGAAGTTAAAAGGGTGCCCTTGTGTTGCTATAGCAATGTGGAGATGTGCTTAAAACCTGCTGGGTGAGGTATCTGAGGAGTGGTGAGAGTAACTTAGAAAACCTAAACTGGAAAATCCGCTTTTCTCTCTACTAGGAAATGATGGCATCCTCTTACATGAAGCAGAAGGAAGCCCTGTTTGCTAACACTGCTCAAGTGTTTAGAAGGATTGTGTGTGTTGTGTAGAACTTGGAAAAGTCTGCAGAAGAAAGCAAAGTCACCCCAGGCTTCAAGAAGGGCACAAGGGAGGACCCAGGGAACTGCAGGCTGCTCTGCATCGGTCCTTGGGAAGGTGCTGGAGTAACTAATGCTGGACTCCAGACTAGGTCATCTCCACAGGTTCCTCTCAGCCTCAGCATCAACCACAGGTTCTTCTCAACCTCTCAAACACCCTGTGGTGTTTGTGGGAGTCCCTGGCCCCTATCTGTGATTCCTTTCATTTCTTTAGGGGTGGGACTGTTTTCCTGAGCATTAGGTTACTAGGTCCCTGAACTGTGAGGTAACTTGAAAATCTTGTTTTGAGCCATGTAGTAATAAGAGAACTTGTTTTCTGTTTGTCAAGGTGTGTTCCTAGATCTGGAGGGCTCTTTCCTTGTGTGTTTGCCAGTGACTTGCACAACTCATGTGTGCTAGTACATGTCAGACCGAGCTCTTCCCTGGAGCTGACCTTTTAATAGTTATATCCAGAGTCCAAATTTACTTGAATTGGAGAAGGAAAACAAGTTGGGGTGGGGGTGAGGGGAAAGGAAAACAGAAGAGCAGAAAAGAAAGGGGGACTGGTTTTGATTTCCTGAAGTTTAAGTTCTCAGGGTTTGGCATTTTTGTTTGTTTTAGCCAACCATTTGAACAAGTGTGGGTATCTGATGACTAGAGTACTTGGAATAAATCTATCCTGACCTTGCTAGAAATAGTGTGAGTTTGTGCCCATCATTTATATTATAATTCTTCTTTATCTTCTGCCTAGGAGGAAGAGAAAATTGCATCTCAAGACCCTTTGTGGTCACACAGGCTGTTTTCATTTTGCTTATGGCAAATAGATTCAGAGAGGGTAAAAGGTAAATTCAAAACATAGACTTTTCCTGAGCTATGAAGTAGAACAACTCTTTGGGAAATGTAAGAACCAATAAATCAGTACAGCTGCCATTATACAAGCCTTGATAAAATACTCTGTGGGCTTCTGAAAACAAGTATAAAATTAAATTTGTATCAGTAAATCAGCCTAGAAATCCCTTTCTATCGAGAATAATGAAGTACAGCAAGCTCTGGAAGACAACAAGCAAATGAGAGGGAACCCATCAGTTTGCCTTGCTCATTTTGACATGGTTCTGGGTCACTGACTTGCTGCAAATGATTGTGCCTGGATGAGCTGCTCCTGAAACTGTTGTTTAAAAGAGTAATCTGTCTCACAAATTGACCAGCGTTGCCGTTTTGATTAACACCCTTAAAGCAGCTCTTTCCTTGTGAGAGCATTTGCATGTTTCGGTTTCGCTCGGCCGATCCCTGCTGCGTTTGACACCCTGTCTGTGGGCACGTACGTGAGCTGTGCTGGTGAGAGCTGCCGCAGCACCACGGTGCTGCTGCAGCTCCTGCACGTGCCCCTAGCACACGGCCGGGCAGAGGGGCTTTGGCATAAGCGGGAATGAGATGATGAGGAGCGTGGTGGTCTTTTGTGGTCTTGGCTGCTCTACCGAGCATTCGTGCGAGGTCGGTCTCCACCTCTCTCCCTCACCTCTGGGATTCCTCCTTTCAAGTGCCCAGAATGGTTCTGCTGTAAATTCCCAACATGAGTGGACAAGTTTATGCATTTTACTGACAAACTGTTGTTTTTAGGATTAATTTTCCATTTCCAAGAATTTCCACTCTTGAATTGGATCCATCATCTACATCCAGTTCTTAGCATCACTGACAATGGTTTTTTGCATGTTCTTAGTAACACACAAATGCATCATTTTAGTAAAATGCAACCTTTGGGCAGGCCTGATTTCCAGAGCAGTTTTAGTTTCTGCTCCAAAGAAGGTGGCTGTCCAATATTGATTTTGTTTTATTATTATTATTTTTTAATTAACAGTCTGGTTGCTGATAGAAGAAACCTCATCTCAACTAGTGCGGTTAAAATAAAAAAGTTAGGAGTGCAGTAAAATATTTACCAGTTACCTTCACCTCTATGAGGCTCTGTTGAATGTCTGTCCTTTTGGGCAAGAAACTGCTCCTTTTGTAATATCCCACAGCAGAATTTTCTCAAAAAATAAAACAAGGGTTTAAGATTTTGTCTATTTTAGATTCCTCACCTGTTAAAATATTATGAAAATTGTCATTTTAAGGAATGGGAATGTTATCCATGCTTCATGTTATGCATTCAGGCACTCTTGGCAACCAGCGCAGCTTCACTAGCCGCATGTTGAGTCCGATCCCAGCAGCTCTGTTGGGAGGCCCAACTTTTCCCTTGAGCACGAGTCAGGAATGTGGCTAAGCCATTTCCCACTCCCGAGCTGTGGTTTGTCAGGTAGATGTGGGCTTGGGGAGGTGATATATAGGTACACTGGAGCACATAAATGCTATAAAAAGTGAATGGCCTTATAATGAAGTGTTTGTGGTACAGTATAGACTTTATATGAAATCACTAGCTTTTATGGCTTGCTGAATGCAGGCAGTAAAAGACAGTGCTGGGGTCTGTAGTGTTTGGGAGCTAACTACATTGAGGAGGGGGAGAAGGGGGAATCTTCGCAGACCGGATTTCCTAACTGAGCCGTGAATCTGGGGGCTTAGCTAGGGATGCTTCCAAAGGGCAGGATTTCCAGATAAAGATTCAGCACTTTCTGGAAAGTCAGGCATGCTTTAGGCCCCTCAGCCTGTTGCTTAGCAGAAGATAATCCCAGTAAGTTTCTGAAATCACCCTGTGGATGCTGAAGCGCCAAATGCCGACGGTGCCTGGGCCTCAGCAGGGCTGGCGTGCCACGCTCCAAGCCGGTGCTCTCTAGGATTATGGCCTGGAATCGCTGCGCCCTGGTGCTTTCCATGCTCTTGGATGCTTGCCGACCTTCCCATCTGCCGCCCTTTGCAGAGCGCTGATGGTCTCTGCTGCCTGGTGTCGCTGCAGCAGTTGGCAGGGCTGCCCGGCACCGGGGTGGTGCTGGTGAGCGGGGACTCCCACGGTGCTCCTGAGCTCTGCCTCGCCCCCGGCGAGCTCTCGCCTTGCCAAACTTTCAGCAGAGAACTAGGCACTCTAATTGCATCCGAAGATACTCATCTTTCCCTTGGTGAAAGAGAGAGCTAAGGGGCTTCATTTCTGGAGTGGCACCTAACAGAAATGACTATCACAGGCTAAAACAGATTATGAATCATCTAGCGTGTTGCTAGGATGGTAAGTTTAATTTGTCTGTGGTATCGTGCTGGCACGGCTTGGCAGATGAAATGGTAATTTGCCTAGTTTGGCTCTACACTTAACTGTAGTGCACATTATAGACAGCCTGAGTTTAGGGCTTCCCTTGCTGCACGAGCGCAGGTCACTGCAGTGCTGTAGGTCTCCCTTTTGGAGCCCTTGCAGCAAGAATGAGAGCAGAGCTCATTGCGGAGGAGGCCTGGGCAGTCTCTGCCCTTGGGTTTCGCTGCAGATGTCAGGTTTATTATCATTCTTTCATTATAAGCGTGGATGAAGAGCAGCAACTCGGTCACAGCTCAGAGTGAAAACTGTCACTATTTAGACCCAACTGCTGTGCAGACTGCCAGATTCCTGTGAGATTTTTTTAAAGTTTCAACTCGGCCACTTTCCTTTCAGAGGCACAAATCTACTTCTCAAGTGCTATTCCTTTAGCTGATGTAAAGTGTTGTAATGCTTTTGCCTGCAGCCTCCATCGGGCTTTTCTGTTGTTACTGACAGGGAGCCACCCCTGCTCATGAACAGGCAAAGCCTTTCCCAAGGTGTAATGCACAAGAACAAAGATGGAAATAGATGTGTCTTCCTGATCTTTGCAATAGGTTTTGACCCATTCTCCAGGACTGTATTGTTATTTCATCTGATTTTTTTTTTTTTTTAATTCATCTGATACTTGTTTGCTTGAGATTATGTATTTAGCTCCCTTCCGACAGGACAGTGTAGTTGGTCTCGTCCATCAGGCATATGCAGTCAGGTAAAGTATGACTATATGCTCTGAGAGGAGGACACAGAAAATACAGTCCCTAACTCAGAGTTTTATTGCTTCCCACAGGACACAGATGTATCAGTCAAGCTGCTGCTAAAATTGATATGGACTTTGATTACGATGGACCTCTAATGAAGACCGAAGTTCCTGGGCCACGATCTAGGGTGAGTTTCCAAAATCTGGAGGCATCTTTTTTTCCTCTAGCAGTATTTTACTTGGTGCAAAACAAGTTTTATTTCAAACCTTAAATCTGATACCTGTAGAAATAAACATCACGTCACAACAGACTATGTCCACTTCAATCAGGACACTGAGAATGAATCTGTCTCTCTTTTTATTTTCTCTATTTTATGATATGAAATGATGCTTTGGTTGTGAAATGAAGCAAAAGTTCCAGTTTCCTGGACAATGTTTCACTCGGGCAGAGTCCAGAGTTGTTAAATAAGCTGAGGAAAACTCTACCTGCAACCCATGCAGTTCCAGCTGCCCAGTATCGATTTTTGACTGTTCTGTTTGCAAGATGCATTATGAAATTTCACGTGGCAAGTAGAGTTTCCTGGAAAGCACAAAGAATTGCAAGTCTTGCATTCAGTTTATGTGGTCACATAAAATAAACATATGTATATTCTTTACTATTTGATAAGTACAAACCTGAGGCTCTTTGATTTTTTCTTTTTTTTTTTTTTGACAGGAATTAATGAAACAACTGAATGGAATTCAGGTAATTTGTCAAATTGTCTTGAATTTGTGCAAGGGGCTGTTGCTACTGTGATTTCAGATCAGTTTCACTGGTATATTTAATTTAATTGAAAAGAAATACAGAAGAAGTATCTGAATCTGTTTGAATGCTACATGTGTGCATGTGAATAAAATCTTTTATTGTCTACTTTGAATACTGCGGAATCATTTTCATTGGATCAATCACTTCTCTTTAACCACTTCAAGTTTATACAGTGTTTGTCATTTTGGATGGCTATGAAGTGGCAATAAGAACATAGGTGTGTTTGAACTTAAAAGTAGGTCAGTCTAAGTGTATCTTGCCTTCCCAAGAAGAGCAATTCAGTAAGTGGGTGCTTGACTTTATGTAGAAAAAAGTGCATGTTTGCATTTAAATTTTACAGTCTCCATAATTAAAAAAGTTTCAGCCTGATTTGAGTGTATTTTTTTTTGTAATTATAAACAACCTAATGAGCTCATTGTATAGCTGAATTCTATTCTGAGATCAGAAACTATGTAGTTACTGGGGATTGGCAGACTTATTTAATTCACTGTCATAGAATGTGTTTAATTCACATTCATTATCACAATTGTTCAGAGTAATGTATCTTTTTTAACTGATAGATTTGGGAAATGAGCGTTTTTCTGCCTCTTTTTTACCTTAGGACACATTATTCTTAACAGTCCCTCTTTGTAAAAACTGTTCTACAGTTAATTCCCCGAAATACATATAATATGTCTTTATATTTTATTATTAGATCTTTATGCCAGAATTTCCAGTATATCCGTTAGTTAGGTCTTTCTCCATGCTGCAGGGATTATTTTACTTCTTAAAATATTAATTTTTTTGCTTTCTTTTCCTTTAAGAATGCAGAAGCTGTACATTTTTTTTGCAATTATGAAGAGAGCCGAGGGAACTACCTGGTAGACGTAGATGGCAATCGCATGCTGGATCTCTACTCTCAGATTTCATCCATCCCAATAGGTAGGAGGCAGATGCACCAATACATTTTGCTTCGTTCTCAAGCTGTTGTTTTGTTGTTTTCTTCTCCCAGCTGTTACTAGAGAAATAACCAACATGATAAATGCCTCACTACAGTCAGGTTTTGCTGACCTCACTGATGTGTTTCCAGTATTATGCTTCAGTAGCTGGAAAAGCTAGGTTAAAATGCAGTGTTTACAGCTCACCTATCCAGTGATAGCTGGAAGAAGCTATAACATTAATCTTATTTTGAATATGCTTCACTTCTTGCCTCCGATCACAAACCTGTTGTCAAGGCACAGTATTCAAGAAATAAAATGGGAAGTGTGTGGGACAGCTACTGAAAATACATTGTGGATGCTGGCAGGTAGGAAGTGAAATTCTCAGAAACACAATACACATCTTCTCGTTAGCTGATAAGGAAAATATAACTTGTAAGTGAATTTAGTATTGCAGAAAAGATGGTAGATAGACTGATGAGAGATAAGGACAGCATAGGTGCCAGAAATACAATTCCTGGTAACGTTAGATTCATCTGTGAATCAAATTGGTGCTGGATGTGCACATTCTGCATACTCCATTCCCAGGCACTTCTGCCCAAGCCTTGAAAATGAGAGTGCAGTTAGTCCATTATATGGATTCAGTCTGAGTGAATTTCAGAAGCCTATGAAAATATTGCCTGAGAGATGGTTAATCATTTAAATTAAACTTGCAATCAGTTCTAATGAGTCCAGAAGATCAGTTCATTTATTGGAATAATGCCTGATTTGGCTAGAATTGTCTAAAAACCTGACTGCTTTATCGGCACTGCTGTTAGAGGTGCACTGTATGTGACCAGGAGTGGACTGAGATCTGTTAAGTGAGCTGAGATCCATATTCCAGTCATGCTGTGTAATAGCAGGGGCTTCTAAGTTTCCTTTTCTCTGGTTGATTGAAAAAACTGACGTAGATATAAAAGATCCTCAGTGAAGGCAAGTTCCTCCTTGGTACATGACAATGCCTTTGTGAGGAGGAGCTCTTTCTTCTAGAGAACTTGCTCCTCCTCTAGGAACTGTGGTACATGCAGCCACTCAGGGCATGGATCCATAATGTGCAGCAACAAGTGTTCACAGGCTAACCGCAATCTAACTGAACAGAGGTTTTTGGGTTTTTTTTTTTAACAGAACGATAAAATTATGTGAGGCTGCAGGTGTTGCTGATAATGTTGTTCTCAGTGGTAAAGTTACATTCTAGATTGAGACACCAGGACAAAATCTTGGTGAGAATTCTAGGTGAACTGATGTTTTCAGGTCAAGGTGCTGGTCTTCTGTGGTTCTGTTCACAGGGAAATTCAGTAAAGTGTTTTCTGAACCCATCAGGACTGCACAAGATTTGATAATGATCTGCTGGTCTGGAATTCATTTATCAGTGGAGGGTGAGAGGTAGCAGTGCCTGTGCAGAGAGATAAGGAATGAAGTTTAAAAGACCTTTGGACTTTTCTTGGGGAGAAGCAAGAATTGTGGAGAAAATTGTAACATGTTTCTTTTAACCTATATCTAATTATCTAATAGAATTAAAAACCCTGTGGAGCCAAACTGTAATGAGGGATCCTGTTGAGATGTTTACCTGTATTCCACTATCTGGAATGCCAAGTGAATATTCTTTTGCACAGTGTTGGCAATGACTGGTTTTGTTTGGGGGATTTCATAGCTATAGCTATATTTGGAGCTCAGCCTGGTGTTCAGTTCAAATGAGTTCTTAGGGCTTTCTCTTATTATTTTTAGCAGCTTTCATTTTCCTATTGCAAATGGGGACCTTCCTTAGCCTGGAGGACATGTCCTGCCCTGTTGCATCGGCACACAGCAAGGCTGATGAAGCAGGTGCCCCTCTTTTAGAGCCAGCTCTGTCAGATCTTATACGTGTGTGTTGGAGAGAGTAGATTCTCCAAGCTGCAGTGCCCTGCGTTCCTCCTGGTAGGGTAAAAGATACTTTCTGTTACCATCTCAGGCTAGAGCTTTCTGACTTGTCCACAACAGTTACATAATGGTTATCTAACCTTATAGTTCCTCCTGCTGTTAATTTTAAGGATGTAAAGCCACCTAACAGTTCAGCATCTTTCTGCATGCTGATCTGCACGTTTAGAGAGAGTCAAACTCCAAGGATTCTCTATTATGTTACTGAGGTCTGTATGAGGATCTATATTACCAGGGTATATTACCAGGTAATAGGCAATGTTAGGAAGAGGACCAAGCCCCTTGGCATGAAGTGAAGCAAAAGAGGAGGTGTCTTGTATGGATGGGAGAAAACAAGTTAGGGGTAGCAGAAGCCTTGAATTTGCATTATGTGAGAGAAGAGGCAAAAGTCGCTGCATTTTTCATGTTATCTGAACACCATAAGCACAACTGCACACTTTGTGCAAGTATGAATGGTTAAGCATCTTAGGCAATGGTAGTTGTTGATGACAACTTCTGTAAGGCCAGATTTGGAGATTTCTCAGGCCTGCATAGGCTCTGAGGTGCTCTCAGCAGTAGCCCCTCACTGTGCCATTCCCGCTAACCTACCCGCAGCTCTTCCCTTCACAAGGAGATGCAGGAGATGCATGTTTAACTGTCTGTGTCCAAATAACAGCTTGTATTATTTCATAGTAATCTTGACAGGTTTTCTGTAGCATGACATGCACAGAAAATGCGGAGACTTTACTTGTTTTGAGCTAAATACTTTAAATGGAATTTCTAATTGGTTTGTTACCCTAGTAGCCTATTGCTGCATCGCTCGGAGTAAGAGCAGTGGTTGTCATTCAGCTCCAAGGAGGAGTTCAGCAGCGTGACGTGCTTTGGAACAAAATTAGAGCACAGAAGATGAGGCTTCCAACTCGATCTATAAGAGGACATAAAAGCTGATCTTAGTCCCTGGCTTTGGTGCGTCATTCATTAAAACTCAAGTATAGAATAAAATTTCCTGGGTTCCACTGGTGAATAGGGTGGTTTGCATTAGGTACATTGATCTACCTGTAAATAAACAAGTTATCTCAGCAGATATTGGTAATTGTAGATTGTGTCCTCAGTCATCCTGGAAGCATCTTTAATATCTTAGTGCTTCTTGGTGAAAAGGACAACCCATTGCATCTTCCTCTTATTAAAGTTTGTTGAAGCAAAGTCCTTTGCCTGGAAATGCCGGAGCTAACATTAGGGCAAACCTGCAGTCTGGTGAAATTTGAACCAAACGGGTGGTCTGCCTGGGGCAGTAGCTGCAGTGGGGTGAGCAGCACTTCCTACGCATAGGAAAGTCTCTGCTCTGTGCCTGGCTGCCTTTATATTTGAATTAATTTGTGTAATCCCCTGGTAATAGCAAAATCTGCCGGTAATGTGTTCATTCTTGATGATCGTCCCCAACAGCTAAAGAATAATCACAAATAAATTTTATTGGCTGTGAAAGTGTATTTTGGTCTAATACCTTCCTAGCCAAATTTACATGTTTTTCACAGCATACTCTTTATTTCCACTCTTCCCCAAATTGTATTTGCACTCAGCTAGCTGTGCTTTTCAGACTGTTAAATTGCATCTAATTCATTTTTTTGATTCATGGGTCTGTAAATTCATCTGGGATCTCATATGTAAAACACCTTAATGTCAAGGTGGGACCTTGGACCAGAGTTTACATGTGTTATTGCACATGATCCTCTTGCGAGGCCAGAAGATACAACAACCCATAACATTGAGTTCTCCAAAGGAAAACATTAAATACAGACTTTTTAGAGGACAAATCTGTAGATAATCAAAAAGTAAAATGTCAAGCTTGGGTATTGGGAATTGGAATATTTTAAGGGTTACATAAGGAAGGGAGAATGATTTTAAAAAAGAAAAAAAAAAACGCCAAAGAAGCAGCAGATGATAACAAATGGCAGCTCAAGGGGGCTTCATGCTAGGAGAGAAAGCAGTTTTGAAATGGCAACACTTGTGAAATCTCCTTGTCTAACCTGGCCTGACACTTGACAGAGCAGCTGAGAAATGAGAATTGAATTTGGTCTCTCAGAGTTAGAGAGAGAAAAAAAACCCTCCCCGTGGAGGAGACGGGCACTCGGGAGGCCTGTCCTTTCCTTCGGAGGGAAGACAAGCACGTTTGCTTGCCCACGAGCACGTTTGCTTGCCCACGAGCACGTTTTCGTTCAGGCTGAACTGCAGCAATTGGCAGTGTTGGCTGTGTGCTCGGTCTGCCCCTTGCTAGCAGGTCGTGCCCGTGAGAACACTCTAAATACACTCATTTTTAGCACGTGCTCAGGTTGGAAGAGTTGGCTCTTAACATTTTAATAGATTCGCTTGAGGAGTTTGCAATATAGAAAATGACACAAACCTTTAGGCCTGGATGGTTGAAAAAGATAATCCAACATAAAACCTTAATGAAAGCTGTTGTTAGAATATCAATTTCTGAAGCATCCCAGTATATAGAGGCCCTGTCTTTTCATTACACTTCTATTGCCCATTAATTTGGAGAAGATTTTTTCTTCAAGTTGTTGTTCCCAGATATAAAATCATTAATGGAGTTTTGAATGGTTTGCAGAAAAAGACTGGCTTGTTCTGTTTGTGCTTCTGACTGCTCCCTCTGTGATGGCTCTGTAGCCTGTACTTGAGCACCAGGCACCAGCCATTCCTTTCATTCGCATTGCAGTGGCACCCCTAAGAAACTCCAGAATGCAAATTAAATCAAATTAAATACGGTTAATGGACTAGATTAGCTAAATGAGTTTCATAGGGAAAACAGGACACATGCTTTTTGTTTGTCCTTTTCCTATGACTGCCAAAGCCTGGGGAACTGCATGGGCTCAGAGAGGGAGTATGTCTTTCTAAACCGATTTTACAATGAGGAAAATCAAACAGTTAGAAATCACAGTGGAACAAAAAGCTCTGGTCCTGTGCTAGGAATCATCTGTCTGATGTTCCAGGGGGGTAAAAGATCATCAGGAGCCTAGAAGTGTAGGTGACACAGGCTGAAAGTTATTTCTGATCTTTACTGAGAAATGAGAGAAATTTGTATGTTGTGCAGAAGAGAAATCAAACACTTCTACATGGAAAACCTAGAATGAAGAGTAAGCAAATCTTAATTTTAGACCCACCATACTCAGTATTAATGGTGCTGTTTCACTGAGGTTCAAGCAGGCAAAAAATTCCTGTCACTTTCACTTCATTTTTGTGTTCTGTCCATTTTTCATGTGTTTTGCTATTGCCTGACTCTAAATTTCTTGTAGAGTCAGAGATAGCAATATATTTTATAAAGAGGATTGTCCTTCTTTGCAAGGAGGTGAATTATTAATACTTAAAGGAGGTGAATTATTAATACTTAAGACATGTATAAGTTAAAAAGAACTTGAGATAAACATCTGAATTAGGTTATCTCTACACTGAGTGTGTTATTGACACTCAAAACACAGGAAGAACTGTTTTGGGTTTGTGTTTTTTTATTAGGTTACAGCCATCCTTCTCTGATAAAGCTTCTACAGCAGCCGCAGAACTTGGTAAGTGATTTACAGCTTTAAGCATTTGCAAGAGCCTCTCCTTCCTTGTGGTTGTTTTTTTATTTTCTCTTAAACTGATAAAATGGCTTGAGGAGTCAATTTGAAATATGATACAATCTGTATTCTCTGTTTCTCAATAGATTATAGAAGTTTGGTAATGCTTAGAAGGCATTTAAAAAATCAGTGGAGATCTTCAAGAAGTAAAAACGTGGGTGACAGCAACACTTTATATATTTGCAGCCAGTTTGAGCTCCTACTTCCTTGAAGCCCAGTTTTTCCAGTTAGTTACTCTAGCTGCGTTCTCAAATGAAGATGCTTGAGTCTGAAAGCAAGTCTTTGTTTAGTTGGAATCTAACACAAGTCCTTGAGAGCGACTGTCGTGTTCGGAATGTGAAAATAGTGACTTAAATCCAGAACCCTGTAAATGTCACTTGCAGGGACTTGCTTTCTTTTAGTAGCTGGTTCACATTTTCTAGAGTACTGATGGTGCTAACATATCCGCTGTTGTGTCCTTGAAACTTAAAATAATTAGACCAGGGCACGGTGATTATTTCAGAACAAAATTACAACTTAGTGAATGCTTAAATAAAATCCACCTATTTTCTATAATAGTCTACTAATAATCATTGGGAACAACCTGATTGAAATGAAAGAAGCCTTTAAAGTAAAGCTGTCCTATAATTCACTAGCTTACGTGTATGGTGCCTGGGTATGTGTGCAGAGATTTAGCTGCAAACCTGGGCCACAGCACAGAGATCAGTGGGTTTTTTGCAGGACCTCTTTCTGTGGTTTGATACTCCAGGTAACCTCTTTATAGCCAACTCTTAACACACAGAATATGCATCCATTCCAAAGCAGCTTGTTAGCAGTGTTCTGCTTTTCTCAGTACTGAATAAGTCATTAACAGCCATAGGAAATATTTATTTTTCTTCTTAACGGTAAATATTATCAGTTGTCTGTGAAAGCTAATACTCAAAGTTACAACTCCTTGTGCCATGGACTGCAAATGTTTGGACTGTTATTTGTGATTGTAATTAAATGAAACTGTCTTGATATCAACATGGTGATATTCTTCATGTGATACTAAACACATCTTTTCTTCCTGTGTCTTTCTAGAGCACCTTTATCAACAGACCTGCCCTAGGGATTTTACCTCCAGAAAACTTTGCAGAAAAACTGAAGGAGTCTTTGCTATCAGTAAGTTTAAGATGAGCTGCCATATTCTGTGATTAGGGACCCAGGCGAGACAAGAGATCTTACAGATTTTAATAGGGAATGTCATGGATTAAATGCCCACCTGCCTTCCTCCCTCCTAGAGACTGGCACCAGCAAGTAAGAAAGTCAGACCTTTTTCCCCTGACTTTACAGCTGAATGTGAGAGGAGCAGACAAGTGCTCTGCACTGTTGCTCCTGATGCAAGACCTAATGACAAAACGTATTTTTTCCAGCTTCTATTTGTTGTGATTTTTTAAGGAATGTAATAAGTGCCTTCTGCTGGTCCTGATTTAAGTTTAGATGTCCTTGGGGTTGAAACTGAGTGAGTGTCTCAGCTGGAATTGGAATCTTTTTTGGTTTTCTTTTCTTTTCAACACTCACTTGGTCTCCCATTATATTTAAGTAATTATGTTCACCTCTGTTCACACTTTTTTTTCTCTCTTTGACAGGTGGCCCCTAAGGGTCTATCACAGGTTGTCACCATGTCCTGTGGATCCTGCTCTAATGAAAATGCTTTTAAAACAATATTTATCTGGTACAGAGTGAGTAATAATATTAAAGGTTTTTTTATATGTTGGCCTGTAGAAATCGGTATTTATTCATAGTCAGAACAGTTAACGTACAACAAAGTAAGGCATGGAGGTTCTCGTGGTCAAGATGTCATTCATTTACGACTCAAAATCCATTAACAATTCTTCAAGCTTTTGATTTCTACTGATCCTAACGTAGAAATAAAAAAGGAAACACAGGAAATGTATGGAGCAGTGTCAGTGCTTCTGTCTCATCCATTCTGCATGTGATCACCAGTGCTTGCAGTGGTGGCTGGTCCTGCTCTTCTGCTAAAAGCTGCTCCTGGTAATTCACAGATGGGCAGGAGGGACGGCCGCTCTCTGCCAGCTCTCCCTTTGCTACAGCAGAAAGAGAACTGCCCCTCAGGGAGGCGATTCCCAAGGCATAGGTGGTTTTCCTGCAGTTTTAAGTTAAACCAGGGCTGATGGCATGCAGAGCAAAAAGGTATCTGGAAGGTCTGTCCTTGTGGAGAGAGATCTGAAATTGTTTTTTGAACTTTAAGGCAGGTTTGTTAATCAGCCAAAACTGCCAGGGTTTCAAAGAACTTTTCCGCTGCAAGCTTTGTAAAGAGGTGTCTAGGAGAGAATCCCCTAAAAGCTGTTTTGTGTAATAGGTGACCTTGTTTTGAGTCTCTCTTAGTAAGTATCTGATGATCTGCCAGGCAGAGAGACCTTGCTAATGTGCTGAGTGCAGAGAAACATCATTTGGAGCTCCAAAATGAAGAGCCAAACCTGCAGAAAGCTGGTGGTAGTCCTTTGCCTTGTCCTCAGCTTCATGGATTTATATATCTTAAATTAATTTGTCTTCTTAAATACGAATTGCAGTCAGTATCTAAAGGCCCAGCTCCACATTTTCATTGCCTGCCATTTGGAATATCACCATTATTAACGCTGATACTCGGCCACATTCATTCACTGGTCACAGCTGAGGGAAAACTATTTCTTATTTTTTGCAGAGCAAGGAGAGGGGCCATAATAATGTCACAAAAGAAGAACTGGAATCTTGCATGATTAACCAGGTAAGACTTTAAACCACGTTTACAGAAGTAGCACTGACTTGATTTATAAGGGAAGCTAGGAGGAAAAAAAAAGTGATTTTCCTATCTTTGAAGTGGAGTCTCAGCTTTGTAAAGTGTAGGAAAAGGTTAAATACAAGCTGCTTCCAAAAGATGTCAAGCTTTGCTCCTCATATGCTCCTACATCCTTCCCTGCTATGAATCTGGGGAAAATCTTCTTGTCATGAAACACCATCTGAGTATGGTTCAGGTAATGGATAGATCCATGGAGGATATATGCAGACTTTTATAAATAAAATAACATGGTGTTCTTTTAATTTTTCCAGAAACTGTGATTTTATAGTTTAAAGCTAATCAAAGATTTGGTCAAAATTTGACTGGCTGAATGATAACAATGTCATCCGAAGGGATCAGAAAATTAAGGTGCAGCTGAAAAGCCTCTAAAAGCCCTATTCAGCTTTGACCAAAGCAATCTTGCTTTTGCCAGTGACAAAACTTCATATGCAACAGTATTTCCTTTACGTATTTCCTTTATTTATACAGTATTTATTTATATAGTATTTCCTTTAAAATTTCCTTTACAAGAGAAATATCTCAGAAATAAATAACCTGCTGGCTCTAGCCTGATCTTTGGCACTTGTATAGTGACACAGTATTCAGTTCATTCATACCGCGTTAGGGAACTAGGATGGTTTAAAAAATGTGGAGGATGTTTTAGTCGGTTGTTTTGGGGTTGCTTTTCCTATTTTTTCTCTTTTTCTCTCAAAATTATTTGCTGGAGCTGATTGGTTCTTCCACCTTGCTCTCAGCATGGTTGCGCACAGCCTTGTCCCAATACAAGTAAGAGGTTAGCAGGGTGTGCCCTGAAGGAGCAGGGATTTTGTAAGCTGGCAACAGCACCAAAGGCTTCTGTAATATGATGACTGCTTTTTATCCAAGCTGAGCTATGTAGACATGAAGTTTCTAGTTTGAGGTAATTGATTATTCCTTATAACTGTGGAGGGAGAGAATTGTCAGGGGGCAATCTCCCCCTCCAAGAGGAATCCACCTACAAATACTGCTGCCATGGGCTTGTACCGCATGGAGAGGGGCTAACCAGCGTGTGAAGGGTGAAGCCGTGAGGCGGTCTTTGAGCAGTGACAAATGCACTGGTGTACATGGGTGAAGCGAGCAGGTCCCAGCACCGTGTGCCCTGCTTTGGAGAGGCGCTTTCCTGCATGGAGCGGAGCAGAGCGGAGCGGGCGGCCGCTCTTTACGTAAGTGCGGCGGCGGCGCCCGGCCTGCACCGCCACCTGCCTGCGGCCCCGCCACGAGCCGCGGCCCCGGCCCTCACCCTGCGCTCTTCCTGCAGGCCCCCGGCTGCCCCGACTACGCCATGCTCTCCTTCATGGGCGGCTTCCACGGACGCACCTTGGGTAGGTAAGGCGGGCGCTGGCAGGGCCTCCTGCCCCACGGCTGCCATCAGCCCTGCAGCAGTCACCCCCCCACGCAGGTTCTGCAAAGCAGGGGTTGCTTAGTTAGCAGCAGTGGAGGCTGCAGGGTCTGCCTTGGCAGCTCCGGCAGCCCTGAAACACACTGCTTATTTTGAGGGAGGGTTGATTCACTTCTGCATCTTTTGAGTGTTTGTTTTCCGAGACCCCTTAATTTCATTCTGCATCTGAGGTTTCCTGTCTGTACCAGTGAGAATCTAAATCATGATCGTCCGTAGAACCCGAGGCCTCAGAGTCAGCACAGTTCACAGGCTTGACACAGCCCAGTCACTCAGTGTTGCAGAAAATCAGATGGAAACAGAGAGCAATGAAGAGAAATCTTCAGCCTTGGTGTCAGGCAGTTTTTCACCTCTTGGTAACTTTCTTTTTGTATTCTTCTTAGTCAGATATTGTTTTAATTCTTGTTTTTCTGGGTTTAGGTTGCTTAGCTACAACTCACTCTAAAGCAATTCACAAATTAGACATCCCATCGCTGGACTGGCCTATTGCTCCCTTTCCAAGGCTGAAGTATCCTTTGGAAGACTTTGTGAAAGAGAATCAACAGGAAGAAGCCCGTTGTTTAGAAGAGGTAAAATATTCTCTGGCAGTCTTCAGTTGATTTCTTTTTGAAATAATGAATGGCATTAGCAGGATTAGCTGCTTTTCACTTAAAGGGTGTTTTCAGGGATTGGAACAGCATGTGATTAAAAACAGCATTCACTGTTGTTTACAGTGAGAAGTTTGTCCCTGCTTTTCAGGCAGAACGGTCAGCTGGCTTGTGGCTATCAGAACCCTCCATAAATCATACCAAAGAGAAACCCCACGTGCAGGAGTAGTTTTTTGTATCACCGTGAACTTGTCTGCCACATCTTGGAGGAGGATGCGGACTAAGACAACTCCCAGTGTGTGCAATCACCTGAAAACAGAACCTGTAACCTTTTTTTTCATCTTTTTCACCTTTCCTAAAAGAAAAATCTTCTAGGCTAGTCTAGACTTCTAGAAAAGACTCTGACCATACAGGTAGAGGAGGCGAGTGAGTAGCTGAAATGGAGTGTTGCAGGGACTCTGTGCCCTTCCTAGACCAGGAGGCGGGAAGGTTGCGTGGAACGGAGCATAACCCACACTGTGTGCAGGTACCTGAACAGGGAGATCCATGCCTGTGCAGGCCGTGGGCTCCGGAAGCTGGAAGTGGTGGTTTGAGCACAGAGAGCGTTACTAATCTCAGCAACTGGCGCTCCAGGGTTACTTAAAACTTCTCTTTAGGTCCTTATCAGCAACGTGATTTCTGTACTAATTCATCTGATTAAAATGTCTGCAGTGGGTGACTAGAAAAAGCAAACCTGTCAGATTGCCGCCTTATATATTAGATGAGCTTTGCAATCTAACACAAAATATGCTTTATTTTCCTCATATTTCTTGAATGGAGTAACCGCAGTAGTCTCCATGATGCAGTCAGTTGAAATTTGATAGACCTTCGAAACTAATGGTAATTTATATTAGTGTATGAGCTAAACTGTTTTCTAGTTAAAAAGTTTCTCAATGTGTTTCAAACTTGAGAACAAACAAAAGGACAGTGATAAATCCTGGAGCAGCTACTTTATTCCTTGGGGCTCCTGACCTGGGGAATGGCTTTGCATCAAGAAAGTTTAAATTCTGCTGTTGAGGTCCAATCTTTCTGGGAAGAAATGTGCTAGTGTCCTGAACGGAAAATGTCACAGAAGTGTTTGATCTTTTTTAGGTGGAAGATCTAATAGTGAAGTACAGGAAAAAGAAGAAGATTGTGGCTGGCATCATCGTGGAGCCGATACAGTCAGAGGGTGGGGACAACCACGCCTCCGACGACTTCTTCAGGAAGCTACGGGATATTGCCAGGAAGGTAACCGGGCACGTCGGGGCGCGCAGCCGCAGCTGGGCACGCGTGGATTTCCTCCTCTGTCCACAGGATTCGCTTCCTGCCCATCCCCAAGCAGTTTTAGAGCTTTCTCACAGGCCTCCTCAGTCGCTGCTAGGATAGTTGCATATCCACATTCAGGTAGAGGCAGTCCCTATGGTCAGCATGGTATTTTTACTTCTCCTTGTTGCACCCTAAGTGGTTTGTTTCCTTAGTCAAATACATTTTATACTCAGTCAAAGATGCTAGTCTGACCCATTAACTATGGGTTTCACAGTAGTCCTCTTTAAATGGTAGTGCTGATTTTCTGAGTGTTTTCAAGCAGTAGCAGAAGATTTTTGTTGAAATACTTGTTTTAAATGACCAAAAGAGTGGGACAGAAACACAGGCTGAGTGCACGTGTAAGTGCTGGTGTTGCAGTAAGCCAGCAATGGAGCCAAGGCAGATATCTTGATGCTTGACATGGAAAGTTACCTGTTTAGAAGTGATGGCCCTCAGTAAGATCCCCTTCATGCTTCTTCCTCCCACCAAACATTTGTGGGAGAAACTAATGTGTGCTTGTAAAGAAGAGCATAGGTGACATTTGAACATAGGAACATGAGGTGCTTAATGCTCTACTTCTGTCTGAGGTTTTGAAAATTGCTCCCAGACTCCTAGATGTTTTCAGACCTCCTCTAGAGATGCTTAAGGCTGGACTACATAAAAACATACATTGCATTTATGAACTTACGTAGAAATGTTTCTGGTGCCATTCTTGTGAACTACCCAATTTCTGACTGAAATTTAATGTAAAATGAGTTAAAAGCCCAATCAGGAAATCTGTGGGCAGTGGTTTTGATTTGGGGAGATATCGGAGGAGTGAAGGCAGAAGAAGGGATGAATGATCCATACACCTGGGTTGGGTTTAGCCGTTGGAAACACGGACTCGCGGTGCCTGCACTGTGACCCTCTCTCCACAGCACGGCTGCGCCTTCCTCGTGGATGAAGTGCAAACAGGAGGTGGCTGCACAGGAAAATTCTGGGCACATGAACATTGGGGCCTGGATGACCCAGCTGACGTGGTAACGTTTAGTAAGAAGATGATGACAGGAGGATTTTTCCACAAAGAGGAGTTCAGGCCGAACGCTGTAAGTATTTGCTATTATATTGCTCATTCTTAACTGCAGTGTATTACTGTAACTATAGCCCAGTCTCTCTCAGTTACAAGGTTGCAAGACTGGTGGGAGAGATGGAGAACCAAGTGTTATCTATATAACCATATAAACTACCCCTCAGTACCCAATCTGGCCACAAATTTGCCAGATTTTTGGGGACAGGGAGACTTGGTATCTGCAGAGCTGGCATGTAAGCAGTTTCTGTCAGCAAGGTTTCTTCTTGATATCAGTAGTATCATTTTAGATGTTGTGCTACCAGTTCAGTGACTTGCTCTTCTAGGGCAGAGTGACTGGCCTGTTAACATGCAACTCTCTCTCCACCCTTTCCTTAAAAAGCCATACCGGATTTTTAACACCTGGCTTGGAGATCCATCCAAGAACCTTATGCTTGCTGAAGTTATTAAGGTTATTAAAAACGAAGACCTTCTCAGCAATGCCACCCATGCAGGAAAAGCACTACTGACCGGCCTGCTGGATTTACAGGTAAACATTTGGAAGGCTTACTGCCTGTTTAAAGGAGAAAAGTGCATTAGGAACCATTTACTGATCATAACTAGATGATTTGGATATCTCAGTGCAAGACTGAATAAAAGTGTCCTGTTTCGAATAGAAGTAAATTTTCTGTTGTTGACTGAAGAACGCTGATTTTATACAGTTGTTTTTATATAATGCTGCTTCCTAGAATGTTTTATACTTTTTTGAATATATATAATATACATACATATATATATATGCACTGTTGTTTCTATTATCCAAATCAAACTTATGCTATCCAAACCAAGACAGTTCCTCTTGAATAGAACAAGAGGATTGTAATTCACTTGCTAGTGGAGCGGAGTAAGCGTGTCTTGCTGCGGCGTGAGGGTGAGCAAGTTTCTAGCCCCACTCCAGGCTGTTTGGCTTTGCCCAGAGTGCCCTTTCAGAGGCAGGTTGTGTTAGTCTCCATTCATGAAGCTCAAAGATTCTTTTTGACCCAGCTCAGGAGGTTCACATTCAGTCCCACTTCCTGCCTCAGCTGTTTAGCTCCTTTGTAAAGTGATGACGTGCGAGCTGCCTGCTCTACAGCTCTGAAGTCTACAGCTGTCCATGCTGTTGTCAGAGATGGGTGAACAGGACAGGAGGCTGTCAGAAAGCGAGGCTGTGCAGAGGCCTCGCTCACTCAAGTGAGGGGAGCAGCTTCCCCGTGCGGCAGGATGCAGGGCAGAGCTGCCCGCCCGCTGCCTCTGCTTCAGCACCTGCCACCCATGGTCCCTGACGGGTTCCTGACCTCTCATTGCAGGCTCGCTACCCCCACCTCATCAGCAGGGTGAGAGGAAGAGGGACGTTCTGCTCTTTCGACACTCCAAATGATGCAACTAGAAACAAATTAATTACAATAGCCAGAAACAAAGGTAAGAAAGCCTATGTGTAAAGTACCTTCCAAAGCTAAACAGAGGGAGATGGAATGCTTGGATTTTCTTTCCCTACATGGCCTATGTGCGCTACAGAAGCCCGTTCTGCACAAGATTGTAATTAGATTTTTCTGAAAGTACTGTTATTTCCATAAGCACACAGGCACACACAATGTCCACCTTCCTGTTTGTATCAGTCTCTCCTGGAAGAGAGCGTGCAGGACGCACGGTATTTCTGGTGTCTGTCATGTTCCTTTGTAGTGAAGTGCCTCAGTCAGCTCTTGTTGTCCTAGGTGTGGTGCTGGGAGGCTGCGGTGACAGATCCATCCGGTTTCGCCCGACGCTCATCTTCAAGGACCATCACGCACATCTCTTTCTGAACATCTTCAGTGACATCTTGGCAAACTTCAAGTAAAAAGCAGCTCCCTTGCACTGAACAGCTCAGATTATGAGATTAGTTTGCATTAATTCATGTCTCTCCACTTACAAGAGAAGTGTAAAGTCATAAACCGAGGTTTGTGTTCTGTCTGTAGCCCTGCCCGAGGCGAGCAGCTCCAGGCACACTGGAGGCAGGCAGAGCCCTGGTCCTGGTCACCAGCAGCTGTACAAGCCGTGCTCCCCACCTTCAGGCTTGGGTCGTAAGAATTGCAGAGTCCTCCCTCCATTCTGGCCCCGACTCTTAGGTAGTCTGAATATGACCTAGTACAATCTATGTTGTCACAGATGATCACAGTAGCTTTAGGCATGTCCAGAAGCAGCAGCAAAGGGTGCTGCAGGTGTGGCATGAGGCTGGGGCCTGTGCCTGCCGCATGGAACGCGCCCCTCGCTAGCGGTAGCTGGCATAAAGGAGGGGTCCCAAGGAAAGCTCTGCTTTCCACCACTGCCTAGGACAGTGTTTTACAGCATAATTGCCAGCTTTATTCCCCCAGAGACAGAAATCTGCCATAGCCAGCTGGATCAGGATGCCATCAACTGCTGTGCCCAGCCTTCAGCCTACACACAACGCTGCAGGCACATCAGTGCCCTCACCCCAGGCACAGCGTTGTAGGCAGAAGTACTGATACTTCTTTCTTCATCCTGGATTTTAAGCCTTTTGGCTTGTCTCTTACAATCAAGCTTTGTACAGAGACAGTTATATGCAGAAGTACATTGTTTACTAAAGCTTAGACTATCACATGAAGCACCTACTTCCATCTCCATCAGCAATCTCAGATGGTCTGAGATTGTTTTACTTTTTGTCCGTAATGCACTATAATAGCCATTCGTGTAGATATTACGAGTTCTGCACAAATACTTTACGGTATTCTGTGAAACTGCAGCGATCTGAATTGCTTTATCTTAGCCATTACCCACTATCAGAGCCACTGCAGTCAAGGCTGAAATGCCAGGGCCAGCACAGTATTTCTTTGTCTTTAGTAATTTATTCTAAGGCAAGCACAGTGCTTCAGGAGTGCAAAAAAAAAGTGTCAGCAATTAATTAATCTGTTTATCTTCAGATAACTGGACACCTCTGATACTTCTCTTTGCTACTGGCTTAAGGCTGACTTGAACTGTGCCTGGTGCCTTTTTATTCTTAGGTAACAAGCGTCTCAACTTGGATTAGATGATGCACCAACAAGGATCACCTCTGAATTTATGGCCCTATCAGCATTTTAACCACAACTTTTTAAGTATGTAATAAGATATGAGGCAGTTAAGGGATTTATAAATCTTTCTTAAAGCTACCAAATTATGCAAGGTTTCTTACCTGCTTTAGTGTCAATTGTGGTCCTCCCCTATAGTTTTTGAGTACAAGTATACAGCAACTCAAGAACTGTCCCTTCTGCTAGCTTAAAAATGATGGGATTTCTGTAATACTCCCTACAGAGCCCAGACTTGCGGTGCCTGCTGGCCAGAACCTGGGCAGGTTTTTGAACAAATGCTGTGGAAATCGCAGGGTTTCCACCGAGGATTGGTGACCAGGTGGTCAACAGAACCTCATTGCCATCGCTGTCCTAGTGAGCACATTGTCATCAGGAGGAGAGTCAAACTGAGAATATATCCCACCTCCGTTTGGAAACTAGTTTGTCCAACATATCAGTGCAGTAGTTTTAGTAAACGTCTCTAGCAAGTCTTGTACTTTTACAGGAACAAAGGTCCAGTAATTTGAAGTCTTACCACATCTTCACTTTTATTATGAATACTCTAGGTGTTTTTATAATTTTTACTGACACTCAGTAACTGTATAATTGTGTACAACATGTTGATGAAGTCATGTTAGAGAACACGTAAAGCACTGCAGCTGAAGCATCATAAGTTAATATTGTTTACAGCGTACTGTGGACAGTGCCAAATAAGTGTTTCAAACAAATACTTATCTACACTTCATGGTGTAACTCGTAATTCTGTACACGGATCCATAAAATGACATCTCATGTGTAATCAATATTCTTAAATAAAATATTTATAAATGAACTGCTTCTCAGCCCTTTATTTGACACCAAGTGCATTGTAAATATACTGTAAGGAAGATGTGTGCTGAATGTATAGTGTACATATGGCCCACTTCAGTCAGCTGCTGTCTTGCTGGTATCATGGCTAAGACCAGAGTTTCTGTTTTCCCTCTTGATAGTGCTGTGCTGCTCTATCAGAGAAAACTTAAAATAACCTGGATGCCGTTACGAAAAGTTCAACACTAATAAATATGAAGTCGTGGTTGCACATTTGAATGGCGATTTTACTTACCCACATCTACTGCTCCACCCCACCAAGGGACAGAGGTCCCAATAGAGCTGAGGGAGAAATGGGGAAAAAAGAACACACCAACCATCCCCGCTTCTGAGGGTTACATTTATTTGCAGTTGTTTGAAATGAAGGGAGCAGTGGAGGCAGGAAACCTGTGCTTTGCCTGCATAGTTTACTGCAAACAGTAGGCCAAAAGAAACAGGAGGGTTTACCTGCCAGGCTGCAGAAGAGGGTGATTTGGTTACAAAGAGCACTGGGGAAGAGATCATACCCTGTCCCTCTTAAGAGACCCCTCCTGCCAGCATGTGCACTTGCAAGAAGCTGGTCAAAATACTGTTCCTCTGACGCTGAGTTTATCTGCTAGAAAAACTGCTACAGCATTATACATCTGCCTTTCTGATTATCCCCCACTTCCATGAACACATGGCTGTATCTGTGCGGCCTCCAGCAGTGCTCTTCATACACTTGAGAAGAAAACTCAAGGGGCTCATAGGCCCCACGTTTCCTAAGAACAGTGAGCTGAGAGTGCGGCGGCTCTGCCACGGCGCTGCCCTTCCCTGCAACGCGCTCAGTGCAGAGGAGGCAGCTGCAGCCCCAGTCCACGGGCCAGGATGCACACCACGCTGTGGAGGAAGCGCGGCTGCACCCACGCCGGAGGCCCTGCCTGCGCCTGAGCTGCTCACACCTTTAACTAACTCATTCTTCAGCACTTCTGCCTTCACTTACCACGAGGTGTTGCACAGCAGAACGTGGAACTGCATCAGCTCCGCACAGCCTGTAAGCGTCTGGGCAGGACAAGCACACAGTACCCGAGTCGCAGCCGTTCGGAGGCGGCCGCTGCATCACTCGAGCTCCCCGAAGATCCGCGCGAACCGCTCCCTGTCCACGATCTCCCCGTACTTGAGCGTGAAGTAGAGCACGTCGGCGCTGTCGTGCCGCCGGAACTGGAGCAGCGGCTCCCGCGGGCCGTCCCCGAGGGCGCCCGGCGCCACGACGCTCCGCAGCGGGCACACCACGTCCCGCCGCCGGCCCCAGAAGGTCAGGTGCGCCACCTTGACGGTGCCGCCGCTCTCGCTGAGGTAGATGAGGCCGATGATGCGCCGGAAGAAGTAGCTCATGCCGTAGAGCATGGCGCCCGCCAAGGCCGCCACGCCGCCCGCGTAGAGCGGCGCGGCCGCCGGCACCTGCCCGAGCGCGTGCAGGTAGCACACGGGCGGCAGGGCGGCCGCCGTGAGGGCCGTCTGCAGCAGCTTCAGCCTCGACAGCACGCGGCAGTACCGGATGCCCGGGAAGCGGTAGACGAGGTGGAACCGCTCGGCGCCCTCGGCCGCGGGGGGCTCCGCGCTGAGGCGCCGCCGGGGCCTGCCAGGCTGCAGCGGCGGACACAGGGCCGCCCGTCGCAGGCAGCACCGGAGCTGCAAGAGAGCGAGACGCGGCGCTGAGCGGCCCGAGGCAGCACCCGCCCCCAACGGCCGGTAACGGCAAACGGCCGCGCTGCCCCGGCCGAGCAGCGCCCGCGTCCCCGCGCCCCGCGCCGCCCGCTCACCGCCGCCATGACGCCACCCGCCCGCGCGCCTGCGCA
>PTEX01000031.1:2498130-2527275 GCA_003342815.1 Eudromia elegans | reverse complement strand
ACGAGGCCCATGGCGCCGCCGGGTCACCTCCGCGAGGCGGCGGCAGCGGCGGCGATGGCGGCGGGGAGCGCGCTCTGCCTCTTCGACGTGGACGGCACCCTGACGGCGCCGCGGCAGGCGAGTGCCGCCCGGGACCCTCCCCTCGGCCCCGGCTGCCGGGCCCCGGGCCGCGCTCACGGAGCCGCCTCTCGCCCCGCAGAGGGTCGCGGCGGAGATGGCCGAGTTCCTGCAGCGGCTGCGGCGCCGCGTCCGCGTGGGCGTCGTGGGCGGCTCCGACCTGGCCAAGCTCCGCGAGCAGCTCGGGGACGACGGTGAGGAGGAGGAGGAGGAGGAGGAGAAGGAGGGCGCCGGGCCGCGACGAAGGTCAGTGTTCTAGGGGAAAGCCCTGAGTCACCGCCCTTCCTCTCCGTTTTTCTCTTTTTTTTTTTTGTCTTTTTTTTCCCTCTGGTTTTAGTGATTGAGAAATTCGACTACGTTTTCCCCGAGAACGGCCTCGTGGCGTACAAAGACGGCAAGTTCCTCAGCAAGCAGGTAGGGCGGGAGCGCCGCTGGGGCAGGACCGTCCGCGGCGCCTCGCGGGCCCTCGGCGGGGCCGTCGCTGCCGCCGCCGCCGCGCGTGGTTCCTGTGGGACCGACCCCTCCCGCGGTGACATCCCGCTGCCTCCCGCGCTCTTCCCAAGGCCCACACGGCCCTCCGCTCCCTGGAGCCGCTCCTGACCCTTCGTTCCGGAGCGTCCGTTCTGATGAACAGCCCCACACAGACCCTGCCCCGCGCAGTGATTTCCAGTTCGTTGGGGCACTGAGAGCTCCCTTGCTTCGTGCTTGGCTGCGGTAGACCGTAACCGGGACTGTCCATTTAGGTCTTCGGCCCACAGAACTGTATGTCTGTACAGACCACATTAAATAACAGCTTGTGGTTACAGCTTAAAAGGCAGAAGAGTGGGAGCCTATAGTCAGCATCACATATCTCTTGAAGCCTTGTTTCTTCCCACTATTAACCATGCCTGAGTGTCCAGTGTCTGTTTTCTCCTCTAAGATGACCCGTTTTAGAGCCCTCTCCGAGCCTGAGCCCTTGGTTGAAACGTGTTTCTTCTGCTAGAGCATTCAGGGCCACTTGGGTGAGGACATACTGCAAGAGGTCATCAACTACTGCCTGAGCTACATTGCAAAGATTAAACTGCCCAAGAAAAGGTGGGTGCATCACTGTATTCCCCGAGTTAGTGCTGAGCGTCAGCACAAAGAGCAGGCTCCTGGTTCATCAGAGAACAGCTCATTTGTGTGGGAGGAAGGTGCAGGTGACAAGGAGTGTCAGAACTGAATGGGCCATGTTGAGGCTGCTGGATTCACATAAAAGTGCAAAAGACTCCGTGGTGCCAGAGGTCTCGATGCATTTTCACAGGTACAATGAGGGGATAGAGGAGACCTGTGATCCCCATTGTCATCAGAATTAAATAAAACTTCTTTGTGATACCCAGTACTTTGAGCTGTTTTTGAGTTTTCTGTCTTGCTAATCGCCTTTGTTGTTGTTTTCTTTTTTCAGGGGTACTTTCATTGAGTTCCGAAATGGGATGTTAAACGTGTCGCCCATTGGGAGAAGCTGCAGCCAGGAGGAGCGCATTGAGTTCTATGAATTTGACAAGGTGGGGGGGTTACAGCTCTTGGAAATAAACGACTCTTCTGCACGGGGCAGTGGTGCTCAGGCTATGGTTTTAAGGCAGCGTTGCATTTTGCCTGACTTTCTCGATTTAATTTTTTCCGTGTGGCTGCACAAACGTCTTAGTTCAGGAAGTAGCTCTGCAGCAGGAGTGGTGGCTTGCGGGAAGCTTTGTTTCATTGGTTTCTTCAGGCCCCTTTGCAGAGTAGTGGATTCCCACTTCTGCATGAATCAGGAATCCGAGAGGAATCTCTGCTTATGCCTCAGTGTCGCAGCTTTTGTTCTGTGCACACCAATAAAATTATTCCTTTTCTTGTCAAAACCTTTAAGCCTTGTAAGCAAAATCTAAAAGCCTTGATCGAGCCCCCCATACACTGCAAACTGCGCAAGGCTGCAGTGAATCTGAGCCACGCCACCTGATGGATGTTCTAGTGTCTCAATTTCCCCCCGTGTAAAATGGAATTTTAACAGGAGATGAGGCTACTTTATTGGTATTTTAAGATTTTTGGATAGAAACGTGATTATCACAGTATGATGCTGAGTTTTGCTCTCATTTTTTACAAGTTGTTAATAATGTAGAAATATCCTCAACATACTTGATGTATTAATAGAATATAGCTATATCACACTGTTGTTATTTTTTCAAATCATTAAAATAACAGCACATAAACTGATGCTTTTCCTCCTTAACAGAAGGAACATATAAGAGAGAAATTTGTAGCTGATTTACAAAGAGAATTTGCAGGAAAAGGCCTCACGTTTTCTATAGGTAACTCATTTAAAGTAATTTCATTTAAAGCAATTCAGTCAAATTACATTTCAAATGAATCATATTCTCATAGATGTGATATAACCTCTCATTTGTGTGACAGGTCTCATGACAGCAAGGGTGGTTGCAGGTACTGCCTGCAAGATTAAGCTGTTTTTTTCCCCCTTTTAGTCTGTCAGTTAGTAATTTTTAATTGAAATCCATCAACACAGAGCATTGCATTGCTTGTCATTAGTTGGCCATCTTTTAATGCCAGGGATGTGCCTACTTTTGCTCATTTTTAAAACCTATTGCATATTTCTGGTTAGAGTTGTTTCTGCTGATCAGTTTTGATGAGGAATACTACATTAAACTGTTCCTGTAGCCCTTTGCTCTTCAGGTCCCACGATGTGGGAAGAAAATCCAAAAGCAAATGCAAGTTTAAAGAAAAAATTCATAGTCTTGCAGTTTCTCATAACATTTTTGTGACTTGAACAAAGTTCCTCCTCCCTTGTTCTGTTTTTCACAAACGGGGTCTTACAGTGGAATGATTTGCTTGGTTTGTGTTTGTCTTAGGAGGCCAGATAAGCATTGACGTGTTCCCAGAAGGCTGGGATAAGAGGTACTGCTTAGGAATCGTTGCCAAAGATGAATACAAGACTATTTATTTCTTTGGAGATAAGACTATGCCAGTGAGTATATTGTTTTGTACATACATTTCAGAGCACCTGTTTTAAAGCACAGGCCACACAGGTTCTAATCAAGTCAAGATTGCTGGGGCAGTGAGGCTGATGCTGAGGGACTGCCCTGAGCATGGACTGCTGTGTGCCTCTCTGAAGTGAACACAGAGTTCTTCACTGGGTTCATACTGGAATATATTTGCAAATTCTGTAATTAGATTAAAAACCCGGGTGGCTTGACTTCATAAAGTTGATTACCCTGTATGGTAGTTGAGGGTAATTTGGTAGAAGATGGATGTTTCTTGCTGGCTGGTGATTAAACACTTTCATTTTTCCAATGCATTTCAAAATGTTTATTTGCCCGTACCTTCAGGAACTGAAATTATCCCTCTCTCTGGCCAGCAGAGAGACTTAGAGGATGCTGAAGGCATCTTGCAGGTTGACCTAGAGGCTCCTGAATACCGAGCAGAACACGGGCTAAGATTAGCTGAAGGGAACAGCAGACCAACCTTTAGGTCTGAGGTTAATTCAGACTCTCTTCAGAATCCTTCCCCAACTACCTGCATACTGAGCTAAGGAACATTAAATCTTCATCTGCTTCTTTTCTCCTCTCTTACAGGGAGGGAACGACTATGAAATTTTCACAGACTCCAGAACAGAAGGTTACAGTGTCACATCACCTGAAGATACAAGAAGAATCTGCGAGGAACTCTTTTTTAAATGAAAGACTTTCTTAGGTGTCACACTTGCAAAACAGTTAAGACAGCCTAGTAACTTGAAACACTTTTTGTCATTCTGTGTCACCTTTCATAGTTTCCACTGGCACAAATACTGTTTTCTTTGGGACACATTATTTTTTGAGTCACCCCTCCAAAAGAGTCTTCTCTCTCATCTGTTTCTTGCATTACTGTTACTTTGGGAACAAAAATCCCCCTTTCTCAGAAAACTCCCTGTTTCTGGTCAGGTTACCCCCTCCTCTTCCCTCAGCACAAGCTCCTTGAGAGCAGACCAATTCTTAGCAGGGGCTGAAGCACGTACCAATATGAAAGGCTTTAAAACCTGTATATGAAAAGATGGACAACTGTGACTTTCAATGCTGATGACCTTAATGTTTTTTTTAATCATAACCTTCCTTAGGTAACAAATTAATTACTTTTTAGGTGGATGGTGAGGGGGGAAATCGCTGTAGATGTGATTATGTGATTAATGGCTGCCTTGCAATCGGCCTGCAAATTTTTATGCCTCCTTCTGATTTTGAAGCTGCTATATAAAATGATGATCAAGTTCTAGAGGACCTTTTTTAATACTACCTTGTGCTGAAAACCATGAATTACCTGTCACCTGAGGAATGGGAGAGACAGGTTTTCCTTCCTTCAAGCAGAACTGAGCCTGAAGTCCCTGACCTGGCACACGTGCATTGAGGCCACCACCATGGCAAAGACGCTGGATTGACTCCCAAAACAACGTAGTGCCGATGCACGGTACAGGGAACGGTACCCGTACTGCCTGCAGACTTTTTTTAATCAACAATAAAAAAAAAAATCTATCATTAAGCAAACTAGAGCATAGTAGTAAAATTCCTGTTTGTCATCATTTCGGTTTTCCTGGTAAGACTTTAAGGGTAACTGAAATTTTAGTGCTATGATTAAAAAACAAACAAAACCTTGAAATTAAGATAAGTTAAAGCTTGACAATCACTGTTACTGTTAATTATTTGTCTGACAATAGGAAAGAGGCTTGGGTGAATAATTTACTTTAGAAAATGTAAAAATCTTTTATTATGAAAAAGATACTGTTTGAAACAGTGGCAAATTAAAAAGCAAATCAGACCTGGTGGTGCTATGTCCCCCCTTGGTACAGAGAAATGACTGACTTGAATCTTTCCAATTTCAGGTTTGCATAATATTTATTTCTATAGTTAACAAAAATAAACCACACTGTGTAAACAGAGAGCCCCAAAGGGCTCCCAGAAGAGGAGAGCAGGGGGTGATGGCCTCACCTCCAACCTTCTAATGCTCCTCAGGGCCTGCTTGGCCCCAGCATCTGCACCTTGTCAGAGTGAGTACAAGGATTTTAATGAAGACAATCTTCAGAGCTGGAAAGATCTCTAAAGATGGGCCTACTGCAGCAGCTCTGTGCATGGGTATGTGCACCTGGGTCTGGATGTGATGCCTCTCCCTGTTCCACTACTCGCTCCATCGTGGTTCCTGGTTTGCAGAAACTCACCTTGCAAAACATCCTGCACAGGATGAAATCCAAATTTGCGCTCAAACTCTGCTACCGCAGGGTATGTGCAAAGGTTTATGCCTACATAATGCACACCTTAACCTGCAGCCTGCTACTGACTCTTGAACAGCCCTTTCCAATAGCTGAGGTTCATTTGTGGCCTCTTGTACAGGGTGCTGATGGAGGAGAAGCAAAAACCTGCCTACTGCTGCAAAATAAACTTCTCCCCGCTGGGAACCTCCTGCCCTTCAGCTTTTTTCTTTTTGGAGACTCTCAGGGCTTCCAGTCTCTTGTCACTAGTGTGCATTTAGAACCATTTAGAACCTGGGTCCCTCGGGTCTGGCCTCCCTGCCCCAAGACTCAGCTGGAGCAGCCAGGCCCTCCTCCCTTGTCCCCCTGCTACACTTACATAAATAACACCTAATACAAAACAGCACCTAACGGAAATACATAGTTTTAAATATGTAGTAATAGCATATATATTACTATATGAAATATATAAATGAAATATATATTTGGTCGCACGAGAGGCCGCAGGGCAAAGCCGGCCACGGGCGCACAGAGGGCCCTGGGGGCTGCACGAGAGGCTGCATATATATAAAATATATATGATATCTAGTATGAAATATATATATAGTTATTATTTATATATATTTGTATGTGTTGTTACTATGTAATGGAATATATATTGCTATAAATCCTACTATATTACTATAACATTATATCTACATTTTCTACATTAATATATTAAGCAGAGAGAAAAACTCATAAAAATTACACCTGAGTATTCTGGTAATGGCAATCCATCGACATTGCAAAGCTTTTTTATGTATTTCTATATATTTACACATATATTATATAGGTGTGTATATGAGGGCACCTATGATGCCTATATGAGGGCATCTTTAATGCTAATCTTCAGTGCTGAGTTTGTACAGAGCACAGTGAAGGCAGATATTTAAAGCATTCTAATTTAGCACTTATTGCAAAGGAAGCAGTGTGTGATAACCCCCAAGCTGGGGAGTGTTGAATCCACTGCAAGAAAATCTTAGGGTGTTTTAAAGAAAGAACAAAAGATCCTGTAGTGCAATCCCAACACACCTTAAGGGAAAATAAACCGTGGCAATAACTACTAACCTTCATCATCTCTGCTCTCAGAGCTCCTTGGAAGAGACTGTCTTCTGCTGAGAACGAGTCTGAAAGACACTTCAAGACACTGCAGGGGCTGCTTGTTAACAGCGCAGGCAGGGGGCTCGTATTGCACTGCTCCATGCAACTAACAGAAGAGAGTTTCATGCCTTTTTTTTAAATTTTTTTTTTATTTGCAAAGTCAATAAAAATCCACTGTTAGGAACATAACAGAGAGAAACACTTCGTTTGGAAAAACGCCCGGGAGGCCCCAAGCGAACAGAGCTGCCCGGGCGAGACCATGGGCAGAGGGGCGAGCCCGTCACGTCCCAGCACACGGGTGCCCCGGCTGCAGCACCCACCACGGCCTTGGCGCCTCCTCCGAGCAGCACCCAGCTCGCTGCCCACAAACGCACCGGTGGCCTCCTCCCTTCTCCAGGGAGGAGCAGCCCTGCACCGGCTACACGCGATCAACGGCCACGGTCCCAGCTGGGTACGTTCCCTCACAGTCAGAAGCTATTAAGTCTTCACCACTCTACTACATTCTACTGCTTAGCTTGAAGCAATCAAGCACTTTTTTTTGTTTGTTTTTGTTTGTTTTAAATGATTATTTTTAAAATACTGGCCTATAAAATCTGTTGCAAATCAACCATCAAGGCACCAAAGTAAATTCTCAAACAAACAATCCAGGTTTTAAACTCCCCCCCAATATTCCACATGGAAGCAGACATGACTTGAGAACATTGCACCTGAGGGGCACCCAGCTGCTGCCGTCGGAGCTGCGGGGCCGTAACAAGCAGAGCGCGACGTTCTGTCGGGTGGCAGTGCCTCGGGTTGGGAACGGCCCTCCACGATGAACAACCGAAGCAATGAAGCCCTCTCCCTCACGCCGGCGTGTCCAGGCACGGTTTGGTAGCAGCAAGGAGGCCCAGAAGTGCCACCTACCAGCCCACAAGTGCCCTCGGGCCGGGCTCTTGCAATCGCCTAAGAAAACCCTCCGTGAAATGTCCCCCTAAACCACCCAGGCTTTCACTGGAACCAGATCACAACATTGAAAACAAAACGAAAGAGAATAAAAACATCTCAAGCCTCACCCCGCAAAAAGCACACAAACTAGGTCTCTTTAAAATACAGTTTTGTAAACACATTTATACATATATAGACTTTTTCCGTTAACATTTGGAGCTGTTTTGTCAAGCAGGAAGCCAGCCGCCAACGTGGCGGTTCCGGCCCCTTCCTGCCTCCCGGACAAGGCGGCACCTCCTCCCTCCCGCCACCTCAGGAGCTGATGACGTGGCCCGACCAGGTCTCGTGCTTGGTGCCGGGCGCCAGGTGGGTGATGACCACCTCCACCGCCTGCAGCTTCTCGTTCTTGGGCGGGATGCTGCACAGCTTGTAGGTGACTTCGTCGCCCGCCACAGGCACGTACTCGCCCTCGATGCTGCGGAGGGGGAGCTTCGGTTACTCACAAGCCACATGAGCATGGAGCTATCGCACCGTGATCGCTACATACAGCAGCAACACAAGCCCCAAATTAATCAGCTTAACTAACCCAATTTCGGGCAGCTCTTGGGGCAGAGCAGCTCTGCCTTCCTACACTCCTCCCTCTCAGCAGCACTAGAGGGCAGCTCAGGCTCTTGGCACCCAAGTAATGGCACAGGGTAAGCCAGCATGCACAAGGGAAGCTGAAGTGAACAGAAATTGTTACTTATCCCATGGGAAATGCAGAAGAAAAGTCATTGTTTACTACCTGATCGTATCAGCATCATATTGAAAATCCTAACATCTCTAAACAGCAGATCTGAAAGCTGTGAGGAGGCGCTAGGAGCACTCCCAGGCTGGAAACAAGCGTGGGGAGCTCGAGGCCCAAGAGTGCCCGTCTAAGTCAGACCCAGGGCCCTGCCTGGGAAATGGAAATATGAAGGTGGAAAAGCCACGACAGAGCCACCTGCACCAGAGGTCCCTGCCGCGTGAATGGGCTAAGAATCAGCCCCTCGCAAAGCAGGGAATGAGGCAGCACCTGGCACCTGAATATCCATATCCGAGTTAGGAACAAGCACCACTTGAGTGCTGAGAATGGTGGGGTATTTTTCATTGCTGTTCTTGTGATGGTTGTTTCCAACTGAAAGATAAATAAGCCCCAGCGTAAGCAAACTGGTCATGGAACGGTCCTGCTCCTGCGAGAAGTGAACACCCAGGAACGGTTCCCTAGAGCACGACAGGCTGCGTGTTGGGGCTGGGGGAGCCAAGGAGCCAACACGACTAAAGGACGGGCCCTGCTACCCCTGTGCAGCCACCAGAGTCCTGGTGGTGCCATCATCCAATCGCCTACTCCCTGGTCTGCACAGGAAAGAGAAAAAAATTGCATTAACTCATTAAAAAGCAATTTGCTGACCCAAACCTCTTAAGTTTAAATTACTAGGTTAATAACGCCTGTTTCTTCTGCCCAGAAGGCCAGACTAGCACTAAACTCTGCTGAAGTGTTTACACGATGCTAAAGGTGTGTTTTTCCCCCACCAGAAAGCCCTTCTCTGGGGACGGAGCACCACGCCAGCGGGACCATGTCCTCTCTTATTGCACACACTGACCCTGCAGGAGGCTGATGCTCCTGATGAAGCTTCCTTCATCCCCAGCAGAATTTCCTCTCTTACGCCCTCGTTTGTCTTCTTTCTTCCCTTGCTTGTTGACATGAACTTAAAGGAGAAAAAACAGGTCTGTTCTTTAAAGAGCCATGAGAGCCAGTTCTGGACACACAAGCAGCTCTAATTTCACACCCTGTGGTCGCCCTTCCGACTCGTCTCCCACAGACCTGACGCTCTTTTCTTTCCTGCAGCTTTCTGACTGCCGCGCTTGGTGCCTACTGAACATGGGATTATCATTAACTCCTGCCCTAGTGCTCATGGAAAACGAGCGGGCAAAGGTCGTAGTTTGCAGCCTGATTGAACTCATTTGTGAACAACGTTCTTATTGCAGTGCTGGCCCACCAGAGAGCAGCTGCCTCTGCAAGCAGGGACACTAAGGGACATTCAGAAGCAGGAACACGCAGCTTGCCCCGTATTTCTGGTGCTCCTAAGACAGAAGGATTTAACGACACCCAAAGGTGCTGGGGCTCCTGCAGGTCTGGGGTAACAGAGCCCTGCACAAGCTGCAGGATGAAGCTGCCTTACGTGCTAGGAGGCAAACAGGCTGCAAGAGATCCGAGAAGGAAAGGGGGGACCTCCCAAGGGATTCCCTCTGCAGCAGTCGCACACACAGCACAGGTTACCTTGCATTGTTTGCTAGAGGAAGTGAAACAGGGAAATCTCTTCCAACGTTACACACCAACCAAATATTTATAGATCATCTAAGATCAGTGATAACAATATTATTTAGATCATTTAAATATATATTAGAAATTGACCTACAAATGAAGGTGGATTTTCACTGCTACTTAAGAGATCAGTATGCATATTCCCACTCAGTGTAAGGTGTATCTGTGCATCAAAGAACTCCAAGTCATTTCAATAAAATAAACTAAAAATAGGAAATGTTTTCCTGATGTCAGTGTCACAGCGAGACACAATAGAACTTGTTCTAGGTTATCCAGCAACTCCCATTTCCCAGCTTGCTCCCACTCTGCTATGGTGGAGCATTTTATCCCGCGCTATTTTTAGGGAACTGGGAGGTTATTAGGAAATTACCTAAATAAGGAATGTTCTAGTTCTTTCTCCTCACAGCTGCTATTCATATTCCAAAGCTCCAGTTAAGCCTCTTGGGACAAAGACGGAGGCAAATGGAAACGCTCTGGAGCGGGAGGTCTTGTGAGGCCGGGGCAGGACGCGGCGCCGCTCTGCAGCACTCGAGGAGCTGCTTCTCCTTGGGGAATGTCCAAGCACCCATTTAACACCTCAACGCGCCTCCCAGGACACACACGTGTTTGTTTAAACAGCAGAGCATGGCAAGGAATGAAGCCCTCTGCGTCACTAAACCTAAACCTTTCCTACCTCTAGGTTCGGGGGCTCCACGTTTACTCTTCAGTAGCTAATTCAACCCAAAGCAGCGCACTGTGGCCTGAGAGAAAGACACCAGTGAGCACAAAAGCTTTCCAGGAATCCAGACGTCACAGCTAAATCCTCTCCTGCGTGAGTAAGTTAGAGAAACAGAAGCTCCTTGTTTCTGCAAGTACTCCACTTGGATTCAGACGCGTTAATGTCTGGAAGCCAGAATTCAAGGGCAGTTACGTTCTGTGCTCATTGACCATAGGGAGCCTTCAGGCTTAGGCAGCTATGCAGGCTGCCCTGCCTGGCGTGCAGCTGGGGCTAAATCCTGCACTGACCCACCATGGATGAAACCCCTGGGCCAAAGGAGAAAGAGGAGGAACCCTTTGGTTTCCCACTCACTGCCTGTGACAGAAATCACTCCTCCCAAGCAACATCTGACATTTGCCTCCACACACACTATCCTAAACACACCAGCAGACCCCGCAGTGCATCAGCACAGGAGCACATCAGGAAGGGGAACGGGATGCCCTGAAGCAGACAAGTCATCCAGTTCCTGAAATAATTTGAAGGAAATCGGTATTCCTAGTAGCCCCCAAAAATGAGGCTGTACCCGCCGGCACCCCCTGCATCTCCCCTACCCCGCTCAGTATTCCTAAATTTTAGACATGATAAACATGATAAAGATCCTGAGATCACAATACATCGTGCAAGGAAATTACAGCAAACCCAGCATCTCTCCAGGGACCCAAAGACATTGTGGGTCAAAGCAGAGGGAAAAATGAAACAAAACAAGCACAGTGCCAGTTCTACAGCGTCACCGTTAAGCAAGGGGTCGGGAAACGTCAGCCTGAAGGACAGCCTGACAGACTCCCTGCAATGCAGCATTTTCCCCTCGGAGCCCAGCACAGGCGAACTGCAGAAGAGCCCCAGGCTCTGCACGCACCGTTCCTGCTCCGCGAGACCAGTCGCTCCTGCACAAGGAAGCTCCCCAGAGGACTCCTGGGCGGGCAGAGAGGCTTGAGGATCCAGCCTGGGCTGTAACGCGGGGCCGGAGGGGCCTTCTGTGGGCCCTCGATGCCAACCAGGCTGGCCAGGCGGAGGGGAGGGATTTGCTGGCCTTGATCCACCACCCACAGACACCCCTTGCCCCTCCTTTGGTAGCTACATCGTTACTAAAGGAGCAATTAAAGAGATTTTTTAAGATGTTACTTCAGGCAAATTCACTTTCCTGTGTTTCCAGCTTCCCAAACACATCAGCTGGAATGCAAATCTCAAACTATTTCCCCTCCACTGTGGTGGCTGGAGCTTTTCATACTCCACCTGCAAGCACATGGTGTTCAGCTCCAGAGAAGGGCAAAGCACCAACGCCTCAGCACCCCCAATGATAATGCACCTCCATAACGTCTTCCTAGCACAACTGCTTCTGTCAACTAGAAAAACACCTCCAAAAAGCAGAAAAAAGCAGACGTGGTGGCAGGTTTTCAGCCACAGACGCTCCACACAGAACTCCAAGAAGCCTCCCATTAAGCAGGCCAGGACACAGCCGCTGTCAGTGGTACCATCACCAGAGCTGCCACCAACCCTGGCTGCCATGGATGCCACAGGGGGGCCGGGAAGACTCTCCATCTCCCGAGGCTTAGGGGAAAATAAGTTAGTTTTCATATTAAAATTTCATGTAATAAATCCTATTAATCTGCAAGATAAGCAGACTGATGCTCAAAATATTCACCAGCCACCACAACCTGGATTGCTCCTCCCTATTCAGAGCACCATTCTCTCCAAGTTCCTGAAATTCTAGGTTTTGGGAAGAACCAATACAGCCAAAAACATTCCCCTGCCACCTCCCTGGTGAGGTCTGTCCTGCACAGAGCCCGTGAACAGCTCCATGGCTCGCTCTCACATCCAGCTTTACCCCAGGAAAGAACCAGAGCAAATCCATAGGAAAAGATCCCATGAAAACACAGGCAACATCTTGAAAGTCCTCCTACCAGACCACAGCCATTAGAGCCCTCCTGGGCCACGGCAATTTGGTTACAGGATGCTGCTGTAATCAGCAATTCCCATTAAGAGAGATCAGTTGCTAATTCACAGAGAAATAAACTGAAGTGCAAGATATTATTAATTCATCTTTCTAATGCTGCCTTTCATCAGAATTAAGACAATGATATCATCGTCGTGGAGGACTAAAAGCTATTTCCAACTACTTCAAATACACTCGGAGTAGTTAGAGAACACAGTGTGCTGAAATCTTCAGTGCCTTAATAATAGCACTTCTTACCAACAGGCCGAGGCAGAAACATCACCTATTCTTTAATTTAAGCTCTGCAAATGTACCTAGAGAGGAAGCATTTAAAATAATGGCCCAGTCCTGGTTCAATAGAAAGTAATCCTGTTGACTTCAAAGGGGGCAGAATTGAGCCTAAAATAGCTGTCTTACTAAAGCACATCCTTCAGCCCTGCAAATTCATGAGCTAAACTAACCAGAATATTTCTGAAAGGGCAAGGAAAGTGGCCTTCCAGTATACAGCTGATAGGCTGTGATGAAGAAGGGAATCATTTTTCTGCTATGGAGACGTAAAGAATATTAGAGAAGGGTGGAGGTCTTTAGATCTCCAGGATAAACACTGAGCAATCTTAACTGGGGCTCACAGAGATCAATTCCTGGGGGTCAACACCTCGTCAATCAAAACAAATAGAAAACAGAGTGTTGCAGCTTGGCAGAGCAATAACTAACAAAGACAGAGCAGTTGCTGTGCGTGATCTGCAGCCCGTGGCCACGTGCTGCCAGGCAGGCACGTCTGCGGTCACGTATCCCGGAGCAGGGGACACCAACGCTGGTGACAGACGGCACCTGAGACCACCCCGGCGCTCTGACGCGGCGCAGGAGACGGAGCTCAGAGCAGATAAGCGAGTCAGCAAAAGACGTGGGGCAAGAAGGGCTAAGGCGATTACGGGATGTAAAGAAGGAGGGACAGAACAGGAATATGAAGGAGATTTCATCCCTATAAACTGAAGCAAATGGGAACCGTTGTGCTCCTTAAAATACTGCAGCACACTCCAAAAAGGAGACTGCTTAAGACTGCGGGGAAAAAAATTCTCAGCAAGGCACCTGAGCAGCTCAATCTGCTTAGTTTATCAAAAGGTGGATCCAGAGAGGTGACAAATCTCTGTATGTTGGAGGGAGAAAGTGTCAGATACTGACAAGCCCTTTACAGGGAAAGCCTTAACGATAACAAACAGATACAAGCTGAAACTAGGCAAATTCAAGGAAGTTATAAGGCCTGACTTTTCTTAAGGGCAAAGGTAATTAACCTTTAGTTTAATAGCAGTATAAGCTGTGCAAGGTAGAAGTAGCAAATGCTTAGCGTTAAAAGTCTTTAAAGTAAAACTGGAGCCTGCCTCGATGATTTGCTTATGTTAAATTCAGGTTTCTGGGCCTACATGAAACTCTATGTTTCACTGTAAGACACCCAACAGGACAATCTACTGTTCTTTAACTCAACAAATTTATAGAAAGAAAAAGAACAGCAAAATCTGTGGCTGCCAGTAACAGTTGCATAACTCCCGTTTCAAGGTGAGGGTGGCACCATACAAACCTCTCCAACATGACTGAAACACTCGTTTTTTAAGGCAAATTGAAGTTAGAGCTCCCCTCTGCAGCTCCCAGGACTTACTCCGAGATGTGCACAAAGATGTCCGGCCCTCCATCCGCGGGGGTAATGAAGCCGTGGCCTTTGGAGCGGCAGAAGCATTTGCAGACTCCTTTGTAGACGGGGCCCTCGGAAGCCCTCACGGTCCTGCGGGGAACACACAAAGCAGAGGGTCCGTGTGGGCCACCCACAGGAGAACTTCCAAATATGCCAAAAAAAAAAGAGCAAAGCCACCCAAATTCTCACTCTGCAGCAACTATTTATTCTCGCACACATTCTGCCCGGAGCCTTTTCTTAAGCAAGAAAAGGTCGATTCTCTCTTAATACCATTATGAATGAAGCAAACTCTTTAAACAGCTTATGAGGCTTAAACAAAGGAGTTACTAGATCAGGACCTTCTCATCCCGTTAGTGCCCAAGTCAGTAGGTTGCTTCTGTGCTGGAAGAGGATTTTATTATGAATCTTCAAGGCAAACCTTCAGTAAGTAATTAGGTTGTCAACTGGCTACGTGCATCACGGCAATCTTGACATCATTTTCATAATGTTAACTTTGGCAAAATTGCTAAAATCATTTTTTAAAAAGTGCTCTGCTCCCAAAGTCATTTTTTTCTTTAATATACTCATTAAAATGGAGTTTTAAAAAAAAGAAAGAAAATAAGAATGAGAGAAGAAATCTCCACTAAATCACTTAATTTTTAGCTCTATGAAGCTATCCATGCAGCTGACCCCACCAGGGTGTGCTTTCTACACAGAAAGGCACTCACTGCCCTAAAGAAAGCCATTAAAGTTCAATTGCATCTTTCAAGAAGATAAATCACTGAGGGGACGAGACCCCACATCTGCAGTGAACTAAAATTAAACAGTCCCACTGAATAATAAGCCACTGCCTGGCACATTCATCCTTTCCACAAAGCTCTGGGGCCAGAACTAACTTGGAGCTCATTTTGTTTAAAGAGGACACACACACAGAAAAAAATTAGAGCTCTCTTAATTTTCAGGGTTAGCAAATACAAGATCCTACACTAATTAACAGCGATTAAAGAAGTCTGGGAGCCAAAACTCAAATACTTTAGGTTGAAAGAGACAGCCTAGGATTAACAGCTGAGAAGAATTAGAGTTCGTTATTAACATAACAGTGAGGCAAGCTAGTCTGGAACTGGTTTTCAAGGTCAACCCCAATTATCAAGTCAATTATGCTCTTTTTAGCAATATATTTCCATTACAAAGTTTGGAGCATTTCAGATTTTTTTTTTGTACCTGACGGCATACAAAATTTCCCTCTGCTGTTGCTGTTCTTTTTCATCTCATTTGGAACAGAAAAGTACAAATATAAATAGCATCAATCTTAATACGGCCTCAAACTTGTACGGATCATTTTTGTAGAAGAGAGCTCAATAAATTGAAAGATGATAAAAGACACAAACACGGCAACTAGATTAAGGAGCACTTAAAATAGGCCAGCTGCAGGTTTGAGGTCTTCCTTCCACAGGGTTTTGCTCGGCACTGCCAGACCTCTCTTCCACAGAAGTATCTGCCAAATTGTGTCAGAAAGGGCAAAGAACAGACTGGAGCTTTGTGCTGTATCCTCAGACCCTGATTCAGAGGCCGCTGAGGAGGTTAATGGAAAGATCCACATTGCCTTCTGCAGGTCAGCACCTCCCCGGGGCGATTTGCCCCAGACACTGGGAGATATTTTGCAAGGACAGAATCAGGTAATAACACCCTCTGTCCTCCAAGAGGGAACAAATTGCTGCGCTACAAAGGAATCCCCTTTTTTTAGTGAGGAAAGCCTCTGCACTACACCACTGGGCCACCATGAAGGACCAAAAAAGGAGGCTCAGTCACTAGCTCAAATAATTAAAAACAGCAGAAAACCTCATTTTATATGAAAATCTCACAGAATCAGAGAGATGTAGATTCTACCTTCAAAACCAATACATCATTTCAGAGATCTACTTGAGCAAATTCAGAAAACTTAAGACAGGGATATTAAATGTGATTAGGAAGAAAAAAAAAAAATCCTCTGAGAAGTAGCAGGGTCATGGATTATCCCCGAAATGTGACCTGGCCTATGGTAACACAAGTATCGGGGTTAAAAGAACCAAAAGCTCCAGAAAGGAAGTCTGGTCCAGTCTTTAAGGGGTGGCAAGAAGATGAGCCAAGTCAAAGATGATGACAGCAGTGATGAAGAAACACCAAAAACAACAGGTCTCGAGGGCCACATCTCACTGCCTGAGATGAAGCACCACCTCAGAAAAGAGGAGAAAATATTCTGAAAAAAGAGAAAGGAAAAAAAAAAAAAAATTACATGCAAGTGGGACTAGAAGTCTGATGTGGACAGAACTGACTGGGTAACAGTAGAGTCCTGAAGCATCTCCCAGATACGAGAAACTATCTGATGCGCTTGACGTCTGTGATGGGTTGATCTTGCTGCCCAGAAGGCAGCAGTTTGGCTGTGCCTGTGAAATCCATGTCCGTGTGATACTCACGCTGAAAACGTCCTGGTCCGCCGGGTCGGGAGAGGACTCGGGATGAGGTACCCTCTCATGGGAGACGGGGAGCGATCTCTCGACCTGCGGCTCTCGGGCAGACGGAGGGAGCCTGGCGAGGGTGGGGAGGAGGGGGACTGCTCAGGAGCAGACGACGTGGGCTCAGAAGACATTCCTGCCGCCTGAGGAAAACCTAGAGAGAGGAGAACATTTGATTTAGCCCAAGATGGAGAAGTGCATGTAAAAGGCACTCGTTTCTCAGCTTACGCTCTTGTAAACGCATGACTCATTTCCTGCAGCCGTGCACGCAGAAACACTTGCACCAGTAGCTACTCTCTGTGTCAGTGAGTTCACTTTTTGGCTTGCTTCATAGCCCCTGTGAATGGGAAGCTCCGCTGAAGGAAAATCCACAGTTACTTCAAGACTGACACGGGACATCTCATGCTTTTACTGCTGCCTCTCCCTCAGGCAAAGGCTCCCAAGGGGGAACCCTCAGGCCCAAGATCCACGGGCCCTATGCACCTCCTGGCAAGAGCTGGACTGGGCCCTTCCCACTCCTCTGGGAAGCACTATGAGCAGAAATGCTGAGCTAAAGGATCCATCTCTCCTGCTGGAGGTTATTTTGATGTGCGACCAACTTCACTCTCTGCTGCTGCTCAGTCCTTATCACACTTTGGCAAGAGGTTCTAACACCTTCAGCTCGAAGAAGAGGAAAAAGATGATATGAGAGCTCCTTACTCCACCTGAGCAATGCCAGAGGAGTCAGTTCGCTCTAGCAGGGAAAGGGAAGATGCCACTTGCAGAGAGATGCAGGAGAACCCTGGGCACCCCGGTGCAGCTTTGAGCCTTCACCCAGCCCACCAGCACCCAAGGGCTCTGCTCTTGTATTCACAGTCCCAAGGGTCCTTCTTAGCCTTGTCCTTACTCATTTCCTCCCACAGGAAGGGACAAGGTCTCTTTTCCCAATGTTTGCACAGCAACTTGTCCCTTATCCTGAATGATCCAAACTTCCAAAGACAGGGCAGCAATGATAGAAGAGAAACAAAGCAGCACCACTATGGGATTACTGCACAAATCTCCTTCCACACTGGAAGGGAAATATAGGGAAAAAATAAGTCCCACTAC
This sequence comes from Eudromia elegans, assembly GCA_003342815.1. Lineage (NCBI taxonomy): Eukaryota > Metazoa > Chordata > Aves > Tinamiformes > Tinamidae > Eudromia > Eudromia elegans. Next base: position 2,509,595 of record PTEX01000031.1, on the reverse strand, counting down.
ACTTTTATTTAAAAGAAAAAAGTATATATGTTTTATATGAAAGATTATATAAGTGGCTGAGCTAGAAAGCAAAAGATGCAGAGATCAGGGCCAAGAAAACATTCAGCAGGCACAAAGAGTTGACTTTGACACCAGCAGCCTCATTCAGCTTAAATCTCTCATATTCACTTTGCACCCTCCTCTCGCCTCCCACACTCCCCAGCCCATGAATTATGGAGCGGATCCTTTACATGACATTTGAGAGCCGCATTCTTCTTGTCAGTGATAAATTACCATGAAGTCTTCACAAAGTTAAAAACTGAAATTAAAAATGCCTCTCAAGAATGAAGTCACTGGGGAACAAAGTCTTTTGTTTGGAATTGCTCTGGGTGCTGGGAAGGCAGAGGAGCCGCTAGGTCTGTTCCAGTGGGAACTTTTCCCATCACATCCTCCGGAGCAGCAGCTCTCAGGTGCAATCAAAACGGTGCTTTAAACTCTTCACATACAGATGGTGTTTTAGATCCACTAGCCAATGTTATTCCCAGTGCAGTGGGCAATTTTCGGCAGGGACTGAGATGGTGACACCAAAGAGATGGGATTTTCCCCAAGAGACCTGCTGTGCAGGCTTGAACTGAGGAAGACTCCTCAAAAGCTCCTGCTTTAGGCTCCTTCCTTTTGTCGAATGCATATTTAATATGGCAGGATCATAACTCAAATTACTGGAAAAATAAATGGAATCAAAAATCTCTAAATCTCTGATTAACAAGACAGCACAATCTGGGCCTTTAATGAAAAGGCCATTTTAACTAAATCACATGGTTTCTTCCTAATCTAAACACAAACCTGCTCGTCAGATCAAAAGCAAAATACTGGGCTTCTCATGTAGCTACAGCACTCAACCCAGCCCTTTGGGAAGGAAACCGTGGGGTTTGTCTCTTTGTTTGTTTGTTTGCTCTGCTTTGGCCACTATCCTGCCATTGCTCAAGCTCTGATGAGGTAAATCCCACCCACAGAATCCCAGAGAGAGGAGAAATCCTCCCTGATGTCACGCACGGCACTAGGGACACTCGCGGCCAGACACAAAGGCAAAACTCAACGGTCCCAGAACCCAACAGTCCAGCTCCACTCTGAGGCTACCCAGGTACCTGGACACGTCTGCAGATGCAGTTGCCAACGTGCTCCACATGATCCACTATTCCACAGAGGTCAGGGAGTTAAAAGAAGGGTTAGGCTCTCGGTTTGACCCACAGCTCCCACGCGGGCAGCCTAGACGATCTGTTTGCCATGGGGCAATCTCAGAACATCATCCCAATCAAACCCCACAATCTCTTCTGCAATAGGTAGAAAGGAAGTGAGTGATTTTTTCCCCACTAGAAGGGCCCTGTAAGACTTAATTGTCACTAGTGTGAGCCCAGATGCTCAGACCACGCACAAGGCATGGCAAACACTATGCAAAAAGAGAGCAAACATATACATATATATATATTTTAACTGAAAACCAGACCTGTTCTAAAAGCTCTCAACAAGCACCTCTTCAGCATCCATGAACTGCTTCTCCTCCTCACGATTAGCTGAACAAACCCACTTTGTTCATATACATCTCCTCACTCATAGGCCAATTTGACACTTCCGATAAATAAATAAATAAAAATCCACATTTGCCATGTTTTCTTTTCAAAAAAAATGGCTAAGGGGCACACATAAATGACATCCTGAGGTCTCTTTAACAGGTAAATACAGAGCGCAAATGCACCGAGTCTGAAATACTACTAAAATCTATGGAAAAAAGGAAAAGGAGGGGAGGGACGTAAACACCACCACCAGACACAGACAATCACTTCAGTGTCCTCTAAGCCACAGCCCTAAAAATACCCTGAAAACAGCAGTTTTCCCGAAGTTATTCGTCCTTCCTGGCACCACACTTGCGAGGAAATAGCTGGAAAAGAGCCAAAGGGATGTAGCATGGGGAGAGGCTCCAGGAAATCTATAAAGGGCTGGATTTTCACCCCGGGGACAGCACAGAGGCGGTGGCTGCAGCTGTCCCCAGGCACGCTGCAGTGTTGCAGGACGTGGGAAAGCTCTTTCCAACCTCCTCCACTGTGTGGAGGGATCCCTGCCATGGGTCAATGCAGCGTAGGGCACATGGGCATGAGCAGTGCCTGCAGCGCTGGGTCTGGCCTGCTCAGGACAGGGGGAGCTTTGCACGGCACCAGCAGCCGATCTCACCTCCGTCCTGCAAGTTTGCTCATCCACTTGAACCTCTAAGAAGAGCCCGGAAATCCGAAAAATTGTTTGCTTTCCTCGGGGCCTTCCAAGGAGTTGGAAGGGACATCAGCAATGTTTTTCCTACCTGGCTCGTGTTTAAATGTCCTGATCTCCAAGTGTGCACTAAGCAGCCGCCTTCCCACCCTTCCCCAAGGCAGCCATGCAGACAAACCCTGCTGAGCTTCGCCTGCTCCTCTGCTCACTTGTATGAGCTCTGCATGAGGAAAGCACAGCTAGATGGCACCCTGTGATCCTCAACCACATCTTTTCCAGCGTGCATTTCCACACATCCAGCACATCCCTTCCTGGAGCCACGAGGCCCAAGGACCCCCATGACCTTGCTGGGCTCCCTGCAGCATCCCTAATCCCTTGAAGAAGTGTCCAGCCCCTGGCATCTCTCACCAAGCTGCAGAGCACCCAAAGCACCGGGCCAGGGTGCTCTGCCTCCTGCAACTGCCTCCTCAGCACCCTTGGGCACCCAGGGTGCCCTTGCGAGGGTCCCACTGCACCGAGCGCCATCCCTGCGTCACGGGTGGCGCTTGCAAAACATGTGGCATTACAAAACAGTGCAAAAGCTTCCCTTTTCTGCTGCTTTGCATATGACTAATTCAACAATTAGCGCCAGCACTTCAATTAACACAGACGCAGAGCAGTTGCAACCCACGTCTGCTGGGGCATCACAATGGTTACGGTTTAACATTGTGCTCTTAACCCGGTGCAGGGAAGTGACCCCTGCCTCTGAGCCACGGCTGCAACGTGGCTGATGCTGCTGCTAATGAGACCAGGACACTGCCCAACAGTGCCCACGTCCAGCAACACCCTAATTACCAGGCAGGCAGGACAAAGCAAGGAAAAATCCCAGTGCTTGTCCAGGATCGCACAGCCCAGCACGTCAGCTGCGTTTGGGGAGGAAGGAAGGCGACTGCCTCGGGGAGATGTTGGAGAGCAGCGGCTGGGGCACGGCTGGGACAGGGCCGGCCTAGTGCCTGCTGGGTCCGAGAGCTCCGCCTGCACCAATCCGAAGCGTCCGTCCAACACGGCAGTCTACTCGCCAAAACTACTCTGAGTATCTTCAAAAAGCAGGAATGAATTAGACAACCTGAGGTAAGAGACACTGACGTTCCACTTCACCCCGATCCCTTTCTGGTTAAACAACAGTTTAAACAGAGGGAAAGGAGGAAAAGGAAAACTCTCCCCAGAGAAGAGCAATGAGAGGTCCAGCATGAGCATCCTCCTCGGGAGCTCCTGCCTGCCTGCCTCACTGGGTGAGCAAATCCGAGGGCTTCGGCAGCAGCGGGGCGGCAGTGACACTGCCTCCCTGCATGTGCCCGTATCAGCCACATCCTGCTAGTGACACGGGCAGGACAGAGGCAGGAGCGGCAATAAGGGGACAGGGAAATGTGAAGGGAGACCAGAAAACAAAGAAATAAAAGTGACACTGAAATGGAGCATCTTTGCCCAGTCTGGCTTTGGTGGCCAGATGCGGTTACCTAGGTCAGAATTAAGAACAAAATGAGCACACAGTGGCATCTACCCCAACATCTTCCCAGCACCTGAACCTTGAACAACTCCTAAGCTAAAGATGGCATGGTGGGGTTGCACAACTTCCTTTTCCCAGCCCCCTCCTGAGCCCATATAATCCATTAGCACCCACAACACACTGTGGCGAGGAGCACCACAGCTCAATTGCCACATGCAAAAGCATCTCCTTTTATTGGAATGTTATCATCCATACATAAATCTTTTGGCACTTTTAAAACGTTTTTCCTTCTTCAATCTCCTCTGTAAAAAATTTGAACCGTGATTATATGCGAGTTTGTTCGTGTCCAATTTTGAGCCTTTCAAGGCTGCTGAAATCCCCTGAAATATTCATGTGGCTCAAGCGTTACTTGGAACAATCAGCTCACTGTATTTCCTCCTTGATCAACAATTTCAATAGGGCGAAGCAGATCACATTAGAAAGATCTATAACCACAGCAATTTATAAGGCATACAAGCCCTGCCAAAGGAAACTCTAACCCTCCGAGGACACTCCATCTGCCAGCAGCACAGCGAGAGCGGCAACGCAGAGGCAGACCCCACTCGCAGAGGAGCTGCCCTCTCCCCAGGCTGTGCTGGCGAAGGGCTCGCGGACGCCCAGATCCTTTGCCCATTTTCACTCTCATTTCTGGCTGCTCCAGGGCAGTGGCCATCCTTGTGCCCCCTCCAGCCATGACCCTAAACATGCCAGGCTTGTGTCCCAGCTACCCTAATTAAGCAAAGGTTTGCTATTAGGACTTCATTAGGAAGCTGCTTCAATACCAGTTCATCACTGACAGATACATAATTTGCTAAAGTGCTTTAGACTCTCTGCACCTATGACACAATAGCGAAGAAAACACTGGTTTTAATGAAGAAGAAAGAAATACTCCTGAGGATCACTGAAGTCTTTCCGTCCTATCCCGCTTCCCAAGCCCTAGGAGGACAATTGCTCCCTAGGCTCATTCAGTAGGTTTTTCTAATAGAATGAAGTTTTTAAACTACAATCTACCCGCATTAAAGTCTACCATCCTCCTTCCATCACTCCGACAAAGACCATTTAATGAAATACATTTTTAACCGGTGTTAAATGTCAGAGCACTCAGGTTTGTGGAAATGCATGCCCCACTGAAATGAAACAAAAAGGAACATTTTTCCTTTTCCCATATACTCTTTGAAGACAGCAGAAGGAATAGCAGACCTGTATTTTAACATAAGTTAATACATATAAGCTTTTAGATCACACTTGCATTTGTGTTTTTCTTCTTCCCTCCACCACCCTTCTCAGCCTGTTTTCCATGTATCTCACTCTAGTTCACACAAGTTTCTGATCACCCCAAGAGCTCTTGCCAGCGGGAGCGTTTCACATCCAGCTCTTGCAACTGAGTACACCTCTGTCAGTAACAGGAGCCTAGGAATTTTATTGGAATTCCTCAGCCAAAGAAAACTAACTGCAAGTACAGGCCTTCTATTCAAGTGTGCTTCACAAAGAAAGCTAAAATAAACAAATACACCAGAGTGCTCAGCCTTATCAGCTCTAGAGCACTTCTCCCAATCCTTTACTGCATGATACTGGGAAGACCCTCCCAAGCTGTGCTGGATGTGCTCCTGGTCCATCTCAACCCAACTCCTCACACATAGCCCTGCTCAGGTGTTAACCACCAGCGACAGTATCCAATACTGGTGCTGCCTCCCTGTTCTTTTCCTCCATTCAGACATTAACCATCAATAAGAGTCCTGATGGCTGCATGCTGATGGGGAGATATGGGGAGATAAGGCTAACTGTGCATCCATCAGCCAAAAGTGCTCTGAAAGAATGACTATAAATCAATCATCCCATAAATATGGGGACAGGCCGAGAGCCCATTGAGCTCTCCTTGCATGGCAGTGGGCTGCATGTCAGGATCTCCCCTTGAGCAGGGAGGCCTCTCAAGGAGGCTCCTCAGGCCCGGTTAAGGGATTCCACAACAGATTCATGGTCAGTGACTACAGCATGCTCCCTTTTTGAATTTGTAAACTTTACTGACGTAAGCGTGCACAAAACCCCTTAGTCACAAACTGCTGAGCAGTTCTGTTAACTAGGATTGCATCCAGCCACACCCAGATCCTCTCAGGAAGAGTTTGGAAAGCACAGGGCTCCAATCTGAACCTCGTGACTGAACAGGAGGGTCTCCTTGACTGCTCTGTGTATATCTTCAGCCCCATGCAGTTAATAATAAGTGACTAGTCACAGAATCTTGTGAAACCATCATCCATATCAATAAAGCCTATTACTATCTCTTTCACACGAGTGAAGTGCATTGTGTCACTCACGCCCACCACCACTTGTTCCATGACGTAAGCCACAGAAAAAAATGGAATTTGTATTATGCAAAAGAAAAGCACAATGCATTAAGTTTGGAGCAGGAGTCTGGAATAACTGCTCTAAATCTCACACCAGATCAGCCAGTGCTTTGCAACATGAAACTGAGTCCTATGTCTGGGTCCTCATTTCCTCAGCTCCAAAGCTGACCTAACAACCTCCTTCACCGTGGTATCGTGAGGCCTGGCAGGGGTCTGGGTAAATCTTTGGATGCGAAAACCTGCAAGAGCCTCTGTGGTTCCAAAAGTTGATGATACTCAGCCTTGTTTCTACCCTCAGAACAGTATTCAGGTCTCATTACCTTCCAGCTTGATGTTCCAGAGTGGAATGAGGCTGAAAACAAGACTTCTTGCAAACCCGCTTAGTGGATGGATGACATACACCCCTGCTTTCCTCTGCCAGTGGGCATCTCTCCCTCCTGCCCTGCTTCCTGGCTGCAGCCAGGACTGGTCACATCTGAGCTCTGGAGGTGGCATCCGAGCAGCAGCAAGGGAAACCTGGCGCATCTATGGGCACCCGGAGCTACCAGAAAACTTCATGTGAGATTTCCCATTTAGGTTTTTCCTTAGATGAAGAGACTGCAGGTCTTCAAGCTCTGAATCAGTAAATACTGTTTGCAAGCAAGTTATACTTATGCTCCATTAGGAAGCAAGTGCCTAATAAAGATTATTATAAGAGACAAGCACTACATAAACTACACATTCAAAATCCTGTTTTTTTCTTTAAACATACGTAACCAACCCACCTGAAAAACTAAAAACATTGCCGTTTTATCTTCTTTCTAATGAAAACTGCACTCATACTAGTCTTGATAGTATAAGTAATTCCAGTGAACTGCATCTTTAAATGCCTTTGGCTGTTTGCTGCACTGACAAGCTAGCAGTGCCTATATGGTGTAATCCAGGCCTGTGACTGCACTAACTGGAACTCGGTCCAAGCGGCACACCCGTAACTCATCCCCTAAAACTGCTCAGAGGGCAGCAGCCACCTCGACAAACACCTTAAACCTTTTGGAAACTCCAGGTCACACAAATCCTCTGCTACATCCCCTTGGAAAGCACCAAAATCAAACTATTCCTAATTTGATTTTTAGAGAACGTGATAATCTCAGCAGGGGCTCACCATGCTGACGGTCCAGAAACGCAGGCAACGTGTCGCGCTTATTTGGCTAGCAATCAAACAGACACATGGAGAGTCTGACTGCTCTTACTAATTACCATGTATACAAAGACTAGACTTTCTTGCTCAGCACATCTACCCTCTGCATTCAGAGCCAGTTAAATGGCAAAACACGTTGTATTGTGCTGTACAGCTACCAAACCTGCAAGGCCAGCAGGGCCATTGCGGGAGCCTGGATTCCAGGTCTACTTATACATCAAAAAAAACCCCTTTACTTAGCTCTGATGTTGAGGCCGACGGTTCCAAGCATGTGCTGGATATGCATGGAAAAGAATGGAGCTGTCGAGAATCACGGATACTGCTATTTATGTCTATTGTGTTAACGTCCCAACGCCAACATACACCAACACTTTTTTTTTCAGGGATAAGGGCAAAGAAGCCTCTCCACATGGAAACAAAGCACGTGGGTCCTCCCGAACCTGACACCTCCCCACGGATCACCTTTCGGACACACTTTCCCTAACACGGTGTAACAAAAAGTGCATCCAGGTATCACTCTACCCCATGCTGTGAAAGTATTCCATACTTCTTTTCTTTTTCTTTTTCTTTCAGTCACCTTCCTACCCCTCCCCATCATGAAAAGGTCTGAGGGAAAAGTGATTTCTTCATTCCTAACCCCTGCTGTTGGATTCGTTCCAAATATCAGAGGAAACAAACTCACAACTTACAAGGCAGGGCAAATTTTGCCCTTCCTGGCCGCCTCCCAGCAGGGTCATGGGGCTGGATGTCACTGCACTGTGCAGAGGGGCACTGCCACGCTGGGCTTGGTGAAAAAGAGCCGTAACCAGCCTTGTGATTTACTTTCATTAAATTGCATTGATGGAAACATGCAACTACCTTTCACCAGCTTGTTTTCCCTCTCGGATGAGCCTGAGGGAACCTTGGAACCCCGTGCCTGAGGCCATAAGCTGCCCACAAAGTGCAGCGACGGACCAGGGGGTTAATATTCAGAGGAAACATGTGGTCAAGGCTCTGTGTTTTCCTTCGCCCGGCACAAGACGCTCTGCAATCAGATAGGCATGGAGCCACCAGGGTAAAGAGCAGCGCTGCAAACCACAGGGCGATTTTGTTTTCTCATTGCTTTTATCCTTCTGCTCTCTGACCACCTTTCAGAGGGAGCCACGTGTGTCTTCCCAGAGCAGTTGGTAGGGGAAACGTGCAGCAAGAGGCCACTGCGCAGCCCGGGAAGAACCCAAAGGCCAAATTCACATCCACTATCCTTGAAATTCCCCAGTACTTAAACATCCCTCGATACCTTCGCTATATCGCTAAGTTCTCCCCACAGAAATGCAGAATTTGGGGAAAAAGCTAGATTAGCCTAAGAATCTCAAAGTCACACAATGGATAGCCCGTCAAAAAAGTAATGTAATTTCCCCTAGACTACTATTTAGTTTCTAAATTGCATTAATAATGGAGCAATCTCCCCATACCAGTGTCATTATCCCCAAGATGCTCAATCATTATTTAAAATGGATTTCTTCTGTTATGTTATTACTTATCTGTATTTCCAATCATCCCGATGGAAAAAGAAGCCACAGAACAGGCACACATAAAAGGCAAATAAAGAACTAGCAAAACCCTGCAATGAGAGGAAGAGACTGTTGCACCAGAGGAACCATTTGACTGGAGTGGTCGACATTTCCAGGCTGTTTGAAGCCAGTCTGTTAGAGGGGGGAGCTTCCCCAAGCCCAATCCGCACCTCCCTTTACCCGTAAGCCCTGCAGCCAAACCAGAGAAGATGCAACTCTACTTGCAGGGGATTCTCCCTTCTCCTGGGGCAGAGAGCAAACAGCAGCAGCATGCTTTTAATGCATTCCACATGGTCCACAAATTGAAAAAAAAAAAAAAACAAAAACCCAAAATAAAGTCAAATAAGTGTTGTTCCTATTCTCTCCGCAAGAACCTTGCAGCTGATTACAGGGGGGAGCTGGCAATCCGAGAAGCTGCCCCTGTGATCGAATGGATTCCCCTTCTCTGCATCCTCTTCTGTATCTTAATGCTTTTTTTTTTTTTTAATCAGATACATGAGGAAGAGAGAGAGAAAAAGAGAAAGAGAGGGAAAAAAAGCATATTTTTTCTCTGCTTTGTTTACAAAACTCCTGCTTGCAGCAACAAAAAGCAGCTGTTTGTTTTCAGACGGGAGCCTGTACAAGGAGAAGCAAATCCCACACCAGAGAGCTCGACACAGCTCCATAGAGCACCATCATTCCAGCTGCATGTGAGCTAAAGAGCCTGGGCAAGGCAGGCAGCCTGTGGATCGCCTCATTTAGTGCTATTCCTGATGTTTTATCAGACGAGATACAGCCACAGCAATGCTGGGAAAAATGAAAACAAGCTCCATGAGAAAAATTCCAAACCCACCAACTGCACCAAGGGGCTGCTCCGGGGGCCTCCAGCACAACTGCACTGATTATTACTGACACACAGTAATAAAAACAAGTGTAAAGGAACAGTTTAGGAGGCAGAGGAAATTAAGATTACTGATCTGTCCAGGGGGCTGCCCTGGGCATGATGAAAAGTCAGTGTTAGGCTGAGACACAAAGGAGCAAACCAGCTGTTTCTACGCTGCTCTGGTGGGTTTACGCTCCTGCAAGCTCAGATCACTGCTCTCCTCCATCTCTGCTCTCTGTGCGGCGCTTCATCCGCTCTACTTTGTTTTGGTCTCTGCAGCGACCTGTTGAGACAGGCAGGATGTTTGAGCTTTGTGTGTCAGAGCTGAACCGGGTATTTCACTGCTTTTCTTGTACTCAAAGGCGGTCAGCTTGGTGCTAACCGCTCAGCAAGCACCTGCTGATCAAGGGGCTGCTTCTAAGGAGGAAAAGGGAAGCGATGAGCGCTCTGGTCATACCATCAGCTCCCTCCCCCTGGCTCCAAGAGGAAGTCGACAGGTTTTGCGCTTTTCAAACTCAATCCTCTCCTCCCTCTCCGGCAGGTGCCTTCCAGACGAGTGGCAGACTGGTCATCAACTCCCGCAGCTAATACCACAGTATTTATCCAAGTAACTTTGAATGGCTACAACGTCATTACGTTTTGCTAATGATGAGCCTTGGTAATGTTTCTCCACAATTTGACCAGTTTCTATCATTTCCCTGCTGAGCCTATTCCACAGACAAGAGACATAGACAGAACCTCAGAGGAAGGTCCCAGTTAGTTAAAAGACTTAAATTTAGAAGAAAAGGTGAAGGGAAAACACATTGACTACTTTCTCCTTTCTTGATCTTACATATCCTCCCAAACATATCTACATCCGTACACTTTCCCACACACACATCACGCTGCTTTGATGGGCACCTTGGCCACAGCAGTTTAGTCCTTTGGGCCCCCTGCAGAGCTTTGGGCCTCTGGTTCTCCCGGCACTAACACCCTCTGCTTCCTCTTCAGGTCTTCCAGACCTCTGTACTTCCCGTGGGCCAAACAGACCGTACAAAAACCAGAAAGCAAAGCTTACAAACAGTAGTCTGAACCCACTAAGACTCATAAAAAAATAATAATCAGAGGCATCACACGGAAGCAGCCTTTAAAATCCCTTCCACAGCCTGATATCACAGCTGGCTCGAGAGCTGGTTTTGCAAACACCATTTCTCAGCAGCAGCTCTGCTGTTCCAATGAAAACAGCACCAGAAAAGAACTCAAAATTCCCTCGCAAGCCAAATTTGAAGGCATAAATCCAAAAACTAGACTTGGTGAGCTCTCCAAAGTGAGAAATGTGATGTAGAAATATACTGCACAGAAAGAGACAGTACAGGAGACAGTGGATTCTTTGAGATGTAGCGACCAGAGGTGGTAACTGTAACAGCTACTTGTTCAGATCATGCATGTGGAGCTGGCAAGAAGTTTTGCAGCACCCTCCAAAGCAGCCCCTGCTGCAAGGAGTTTTCTCTTCCTGGTGGGAGGCAGCTCTCACTGAGCATCCTGGGTCTGCCCCTGCTTGAGCTTCTCAAACCCATGCTGAGTGCCAGGGTGGTGCATCCCAGCTCACGGGCCCATCAAAGCGCTCATGCAGGAGCAGCCCTTGCTGCCCAAGCAAATGCAGCAAACAGGGAGGGGGCAGAGCAGGGCTGGGAGAGTGGCGTGTCAGAGCCTTGGGCTCCGCGGGTCCCGTGAGGGAAGAAAAGGGAAAGAAAGAAAGCAAAAAATGGGGGGAGGAAAAAAAAAAAGAAAG
>PTEX01000031.1:2403006-2497638 GCA_003342815.1 Eudromia elegans | reverse complement strand
CCTCGCTATAAGGCAGGCGGGTGGGCCGGGCCAGGCCGGGCCGCTCCGCCCCGCAGCGCCCCCCACGTGCTGCTCCGCGCCCGGCCGGGACAACCCGGCGCTCTGGGGCAGGAAGCGGGGCCGGGCGGATTGCGGGGGCAGAGGGAGGCACCCGGGGACAGTCCCGGCCCGCTGTCCCCCGCACGAGGGACGAGCAGGGGCCACTCGCCACACAGGCAGCCTGGGAGCTGCAGCGGGGCCGAGGACGAGGAGTGCGGTGCCGAGGTGCCACCAGGAGACCGGCCATGGAGGGTCAGAGCTTCCTGCCCTCTTTCTGAGCGAGGACAACTGCCCCGCTGCTCCGAGCGCGGCTGAAAACCCAAGGAGGTGCCACCGACCCACTCTGGTCCCTGTGGGAGCTGCCCGTGGCCTCTGTGCGGGCTCAGGGATCACCCAGCCACAAGCTCCTCCAAGACCTTCTCCTGGCTGGCTACCTTAAATTCCAAGAACTAGTGCTATCCATGCTGTCATTTAGGAATAATTTTCCTAAAAAACAGTATTTGAAGCATAGCTTTAAGCCTGTAGCTCGGGCACTGTGTTCTTTGTGCTTCCTTTCTGTTTATAGGCTGCAGGTCCCAGTGTCATTACATCACGGCATTATTTACAGGAGATAAAAGCGTATGTTCTTTTAGCCAAGTTTAACCACATAAAAATAAGTAACATGCAAATTATGCTCTAAGACACCGGATATACGAGGCAGTGCAACGTGAGGTAAACCACGTTTCTCTCTGTTCCTGCTCCATGCAGGACCTTACCTCTTCTCGCGGCCCATATAACGACACTAGTGACTCCTCCTCAGCATATGGACCTTATTCCTGGAATCGGTGTGTTTTGCTTCATGTGGCCAGACTGACTTTTTTTATAGCTGGAGGAAGACAGAGGGGAAGAACTATGCAAATAAGTGATACTTAGAAAACTCTCCTGGGTCGTGCAGCCTTGCACTGTAGCTGCCCCTTCCTCCATCGCTCAGCATGCACGAGGCTGTCTCTCCTTCCTCTCCCTGCCTCTTCTTCCCCAAACATGCACAAACAGACAGACCTGCTCCACGATCCTGAGACTGGATCCTAGATGTGGATTTGGGCACCCTGTGTGTGTTCCTATTGGCACAGCTGGGAAATGTGATTTGGGACTCCCAGCCAGGAGGAGGACACAGACCTGCCTGGAGCTGCTGGGTTCCTGCTTCTCCTCTCCTGGCTGGTCCGCTGCTTATCCAAACAGCTCCAGGACCACCAGCGACCCTCAGCAGTCCTGAGAGGGGAAAGCAGGAGGACTTCAAGAGAGCACAGCATCATTATACCACTTTTCATTCATTTAAAGTACTCAAGGTGCAATTACTCACCCAATTTGAGTCGAGGAAATGAGCGAGTAGGGGAGAAAGGTATGGGCTGATGTGATTCATTAGGAAGGGTGGGTGAAACACGTCCCTGTGCAGCAGCTACAAGGAGGCAACTTCAACGGGTCTTAGAAGCTTAGGCTGGTGCCAGTGGTGCTCAGCCCAAGGGGAATGCTGGTCACACACAGGAAACACAAGCCTCACTTCTGCTTGTGCACTGAATTTAGAGACTATTTAATCTACAAGCTGTGGCTGGCACAAGCACAAAGGGTGTAAACTGGGCATGAATAAACTGCGCCTGGAAATTCAAAGCAGGCTGCTCAGAACTAGAGCAATCAGACTGCGGAGAGAATAATAGGAGGGAAAAATACCCTTAACTTCTTTAAGATGTAGCATACTAAGCATGTAACTTCAGCCCAGAGTGTTCTCTTGTACTATGTATTCCTACATAGTACATTCCTACACACTAGAGACTGGAAACACAGAATAAATACAGAGCCAACACGCAAAACTTCAAGCCTATGTTTCACCTTTCCCTTAAAGCTGTTTACTACATAACGGGATAGATACAGAGTCACTCTGTTTTATAAGACCAATTTTTCCATACCAGGTATCTGACAAGTCACCGGGTACTCTCACCGTCTTAATCATCTGTAATTTTGAATCATACTTCAGATGAATTCTGTGCAGTTTACAGAGTGTGGGAATCGAAGGCATCTTTGCTATTCTCAGATAAATCATAGCAGCAAGACCAGGAAAACAAAATGTTCTTAAAGAAACATAAATCTCTCTCTGTGGTTAGGACTCACAAGTCAGGAAATGCTAATCACTGACAAAAATAGCCCTGCAAATACTTTACATAGATTGAAAATAAAGAAAAACAAAGACTCTAATTGTTGTACTATCACTAACAACACCATGCTGTAAAAGCATCACTAATAGAACCTTCACTAACACAACCATCTCTAACATAAGTGAATCCACAGAGATACAGTCCAGCACCATTTCACCTTTCCCTCACAGGGAAGATCTACTCTTCGAATTCAGTATCAACTCTGGGGTATTTTTAACAGCAGGATAAGAAACGACTCCCAGATTCCTACCTCGCAGCCAGTGTAATGCCAGCCAAACCCGATGCACTGCATTAGGCACAAAGATTTACTTAGCTTTTGAGTAAATTTGCCCCAGAAGGCAACCAGCAACCATTTATACTCTTGGAAGGTACCAAAACCTGATCAAACAGATACCACAGAACTTAATTTGGTCATTTTCTAAGTGAAAATGAGAGCCAATATGAGCTGGCCTTCCGCAAGCCTACCTTCTTAGGCTTATTTTTCCTTTCCTCATGCTAAGACTGCTCCATGCTCCTCTTCCCATGGTTTGCGTGCAGGCAAAGTTCAGTCATCTCTATTAGAAAGAACAGGTCATACACCAATGCAGAAGTCATTTCGTGACAGGTGAATGGTTTGGTAGGAGGTAACATCCACCTAGTCTGTGCAAATGAATCATGCTTCTCTTGCCTCGTTTCTCTTTAGGTCCTCCTCGCTCTAAGGAAAGATGATGTTAGTCACAAGCAGAGGAATCTTCTAATGCATGAAATCACACAGAAGCTGCTCAGCTGCAAAGGATTTTAGGGTCAGTCAAGTAGTCTGCCCATTTTTCCCGAGGCAACCACTAATATCCCGCTCTCAGACCAATTCTTTCAGCTCACTTGTCTTCACAGCCAAGAGGACACAGGTTTTCACTTTGGGAAAAATAACATGCATGAACTGTGCTGAAGCAGAACGCAGGAAAGATGAGCTCCTCAGGCCTGCCCCAGGAAAGTTGCCTTGATTTAAAACCAATGTCTTGCCTTCTCCGTGCTTCCACATTGCATTAGACAATGTGATAATAACCTCAGTAATGGCCATGATAATGGCTTCAAAATAACCTACACCTCATTCCAGAAGTGAAAGGAGGCTTTAAGGAGGTGTCAGTCAACCACTTACATTTTGTTCTCTAAGTACTAACTACATGCAGAACTAAAATGTTCTCCTTGCTCCCTCTTCAGTTAGCATCCCCTCCTCCTCGCCTTTGTATTTGATTAGTTCGTTTTTATTTCATCACAACCATTACCAGTCAGCACCACATCCAGCTCCGGACCTGCTTGCTCAGAGCCTGCCATGAGAATCCAGCCAATTTCCATCCTGTAATTTACAATGACCCACACTGAGCTTACCTAAGCTTTGCATTATGCACACTGGAGTGGCCAGGAACTGATAGGTTAAGATTATTAACATTTGAGGACAAGATGCAGCATCTCAGCTTAACTTTCCCTTCTGAGATACTGCATGTTAAGGAGAGATGTTTAATGTACAAGTTATGCAAGGCACAAATCAATCATTAAACACCCAATAGTGGTTATCCTTGTGAGCACGTGAATGATAGCATGACACTAGAGACAGTAATATACCACATCTCACCAGCACATAGCATTAAATGAGAAAAATGCATTTTTGGACCACAGAATATGAAAGTAGCTGTTCAGACAGTGTATTGCTATGCCCCCTTACTGTTTTTCTATTCTAGATTTGGAACAGGAGTTAAACTGCCTCTTTATTTTACCAGTGTCAACAGAGGTCCTGCTCAAAAGATGAATGCCTGTTAAATAGCAGACTGTTAAGCCAGCCTTTGAAAAAAATGCACCATATTTATCATAGTGTCTTATCTCCAGCTATTTAAATGTATTTGTTTTATAGCGCCCATTTGATGATAATATTCATAATTGCTAATGCTGAACAATGAAGACAATGATTACATAATGCCTAACGATGGCAAATGGATAACAAATTATGGTAAAATCAAAATGTGTTCCCATGAACACAGAGCAGAAAGTTTATCATGAAAAAAAAGTCTACAAAATGATATGATCACATGGCAGTGGGCAGGGTTGTTTTTGTGACTTGCCTTGATAGGTGGTGGCTGCCTGGAGGAAAACCACAACTGCACCTGCTGGGAGCTGAAATGTAAAAGCTGGTCCTTTGCACTGACACTTTATGGTGAGGTATTTCCTATTCTGCATCTGTCCATCCAGGAAAGACATTTACAACAACAGGAGCTTTCCTAAAACAATCACGGAAATAAAAAAAAAATCTCTGGTTCATGCCTCTTAAAAAAGAATTATTACATTTCTATGCACAGGCTTCCCATCAGAAGATCACAAAATACATGACAGATTGCTTCAGGTGACAGTTGTGTAGCCTACAAACTAAGTGGCTAAATACTGAAATCAAACAACCAGAGGAAAAAAAGAAAAAAGATTCCTGCAGCACCTTGCAGGTGTTTAGGATTTACACCACAAATCACAATGGGGGAAACGTTAGAGAAATGTGACAATTAACATTTTTACAGAAAAATGATTACACAAAAATGTTAAATAGGCTAAAAGAAATATTCCGTTATTACTGAGAGGCAATAATTACCTCAAATGGCATCTTGTAGATGAAACATCTTGATCTGTCCATCATCAGACTCTAGAGGAATTTCTGTCTTTGTCTTGTAAAAGGAGGGGTGAAAGAAGTCATTTGACTGCTCCTGTGAGATGAAGAGAGATTTGCAGGGTATGTAAATAGAGCTTGCTTCGTCTATCTTGACAGGTTGGTGAAATGTCATATCATCTCTTAGACTGTGATATTACAAAATAATAGAAATTAAAAAATGGAGCAGGAGAATAAGGAATACGTGGCCAGGCAGTGGCCTCTCAGAAGACTTGTCTTTGATGCTCAGTTCTGTTCTCCGCTACACACAGTAATTCCTAGCTCTGTTTGGCATGGAGAGGGAGATTTTTCTGAGTTCATGATGCATTTATATATCAACAGCTGGACATAAACAAATGCTTACAAAGAGGAAGGAGGAGGCCAGGATCACTATTTAAAAAAGACCATCTGAATAAGGTGAGCTTTGAAACTCATTCTGAGAAAACAATTCAAAATCTTCTCATCAACTGCAGAGTGCATCTGCAAAGTATACACAGTTCCTCCCTCTTTCCCAGCTCAGCTATTCTATTTAGATCCCAAATGCTGCACAGAACTCATGTGTGTGTTTAAACTTCATATCCTGCAAACACCTCTGTTCACTATCAATGGATTCCTTGTAACAGGTAAGGTAAGCTGGGGTAAAAGTCTTTACATCTAGTGCTCTAGTGCTTAGATTACATTTTCTTTTTGGAGAAGGAGTAGCTCTTGCTATTGTCAGCATGTAGTGTGACTCAGTTGGACAGTTAGCATCTTCCAACACACTGTATTTCAAATGTAACATCATGCACAGCAAGAAAGACACTGCCAACAACTGGATTTTTTTTTCTTGAAAACAGTATTAGCTAAAAAAAAATCCCAAAGTGCTTTTCCTAAAAAAAAAAAAAAAAAAAGGCACAAATAAGATGCTGAATAGAGCCTCTGATCTAATATGATAGCACTTGGAAACCTTCCTGTACTTCTGTCAACAGACCTGTGGTAGAAACTCCATTTACAGTCCATGTAATAAGAGGCTAATTCCTCAACCTATGATCAACGTGACACATGGCTTGGAATGTTTGTTTCATTTGGTGCACTGATGACATTAGCATTTCCACTCTAACATCACGAAGACACAAACACATTATCCCACTCCATTTCTTTACGGATGATGGTTCCAAACTACCACAAGCATGTGAAGACACCGTCCTTATCTGCATCTCTGTCCCCATTCCCTCTTTAAAGGGTACCAAATACAACATCTCTTTTACTGACGACCTCATCTCTTCTGAGAACTAGCAATGCCAAGTCATATCTAGTGCAACAAGGGTGTTTCCAGAGGCTAGCAGGCCTGCCATTCTTGAAAATCTGCCAGGTTTAAATATTTGATGATCAGACACGGCATTCATTCTCCTGATCAATTCCTTTTTTAGATGCAAGTCTGAAGAGCCAGGGAAAGTGCAATCAGGCAGAGCTGGGGACAAAGGTTTTCTCACACCAAACAGTAATTAGCTACACTTGATGAGAAATGAATAGGAGAGGCAGAAGTCTTGGGCCTATTCCATTAGAGCCATACTGAAGAGAGGAAAAGGGGTAGTTTGCCTTGAAATAAATTGGCTTTTATAAAAACCTTTTCTATCGATTGTTCAGGTTGGTGGCCTTTGTTACTTAAAATTAAATGGAAACTTTTGCTAAATTTAAACATGCAAAACTCTTTCTCGGAGGGCAGCAGACATGTATAAGATCAATGTATGCAGGACAGCATCCGAGAGATGCCTGCTTACCAACCTGGCATGTGCAAACTCTACGCTGGATGCATGCAGAAGTAGCAGGGAATCAGGGAATCGGACCAGAGAACAAGTCACACCACTGGTTTTGGAACCACACAGAGGATACGTGGGCTCAGCTGGCCCAACTAGACTCAGACTAGGTCACCTGAACAGGGTCTTGAAGAGTAAATTCCTCTCAACCAAAAGATTCCCCTCTGTAACAGATTATTCATTCAGTAATTCATTCACACGGTTTGGAAAAAGCAGGATTGTCTCTTGCAGATAGAATGGCATCAACAAAGAGGTCCAGAACTGAACCCCGTGCAGATGCACAGTGGTACCTGGTTCAAATCTATGCAGGCAGAAAGGTCCCAAACCCCACCCCTCCCACATCCTTGCTGAAATGTCAAGCTTTTTGACATCTTTTCCTTCACAGAATACTTCTTAGGAAACTACTTTGCATTTGTTATCACTGAAGCCAGTAGTAAAATTTCCCTCATCTCCCACTGGGATCCTAGTGAGGCTCATATTCCATTCAACAGCTAGAGGAACGATTTTGGGGGATACCAAAGCTGATAGATAACAGTGGTCGTCACTCGAGCATTTCTCTGGCAGGCCCCATGGGCGCAAGTTTCCCCACGCTGGTGCATTAGCATAACTTTCCTTTGAGCCCAGGTCTATGCTCTTTATTTGACATTGTTAGATCCTGATGTAAATACTCATGTCTACATGACAACAGCAGAAGAGATTTCTGATATGATGATTCAAGAAAGGGCATGAAAAAAAAATAATTTAAAAGACAGACGGTGAGAATTCTGATTTGCACAAATAGGGAATGACCTATACAAAGATGAAAAATTCTTGTAAAGCAACAGGATCGATCTGCTTCGTTATACCCACACAATAAACTGTGGGGTTTTTTTTTAAACTACAGCTCATCTTGATGCAAGAAGCTTGTTTATATTCCCCATAATGTTCATAGGTTGTTTTTTATGGCATTTCATGTTTCCCAACTTAGCAGCAGAACAGAGCTTCTGAAATCTAGCTGTGCTTTATTTCAAAATGCTGCACGGCAAAGATCACCGTACAGTCTGCTGGGTGAAGTCCAAGGTAGTAACAACGATGTCAGATCTATCCACCCTCAATAAGCTGAACAAGAGGAGGTGATAAAAGTAAAAATGCTTAATACAATTCTACAGTCCCCAGATAATGTTTTCATAATTCAGATTCCTGATAAGAAAGTAGGTGAAGCTCTATCAGCTAGGGAAATATGCAGGGATGGTAGCAGTAACACACTTGCACAGCTTAGTTCTACATTTAAAATGTATTCGCCTGGGTAAAGCTTCAAACAGCTGTAGAAGGAGGGGACCCAATACAGCAAAACATCTAAGTATGTGTGTCAAAACTGAGCTGAATGTATCAGAGCAGAGTACTGCTCAGCTACTGCACCGTGTGGGCACAGATCTGCTCATTTTCTGTGCTGTATATAAGCAAAATTATTCACATAAGGTATAGGAGTAGGCATGGAGTCAAAGGTGCAAAGAGTTCCATATACTTTCTGCTCATTAAAAGAACTTGGCCATTAACACAACCAAAAGAAAATCTTTCATCTAATTTTGAGTTTTTCTCAAAAACTGTGGTCATAAAAACTTGGAGGCAAGTTCAAAGAAAATTCAAAATCTCCTATGGGAATCTGAAGGAGAAAGGCAGTGACAAGACATTCATTTTGTATAAAAAAACTATCAAAGGAGCTGCAAAGTATTTGGCCAGCCGCACCTCCACCCTATGAACAAGGACTGAGACTGCCCAGTTGTCACTTCTGGGGGAAGGATCTAGAAAGGAGCTACGACTATTGTGAGGGCGCTATAGTTCTTCCAGGAAAAGAATCAAATACTTGATTTGGTGCCTGCTTGGGTCAACACTTCTTAATTTCCAGTGAGTTCATGTGCCCTCCTTTCTGCAGCAGTTGTTACAGACTATTTTGCAATAGTTGAGCTAATGCAGAGTATTTTGCAGCCGAATGGGACTAGTTACAGCTGTTCTCTAGGTCACGGTTGTGATTAGCCAGAAAGGCCTTTGTCAAAATGTTGAACATACAACACTTCCCAACAATGACCCATATCATCACCAACAGCAGGAAATACTTTCTAAACCTTTTGTTTCAAACAGACAAAGCAAACAGGAAATACTCAGATACTTTCCTTCCAGTCTTTTTTTTTTCATCCATTTCACTGCTTTTTGTGTGTGTCAACTTTGGGCAGAAAAGTGCTTTAAAAAGTGCTCCTTTAGCAGTTCAGCTTTCCTGCCTGCTGAAGACTGTTTGAGCCTTTAGTATTTCCATCCTGGTTTCTCCTTTCTCCTATTGAAAATTTTCAACAGGAATCTACAAAAATCTCAGTTACTTTTTTTTTAATTAAACTATATTTCCAGAATAAAATAACTTGGACACTTCCTACTAATTCAATAAATCAGCTTCCATCCTGCTCATTTCTTTCTCATTCTTACAGACACAAAGCTGTCTTCATACTTTTAATTCCTTTCTATTAATCTGCAAATACCTTTTGAGAGTCTGAAAAAGGTTTCCAAGTGAGCCTAGAGGCTATGAACAGGCACTCCTGTGTGATGCTGTTCTGCAGCAATCACGTATGTCTGCTCACTTGCTTTTGCTGCGTGTCGCATGAATAATAATGACGATTTTTAGAGGTGCCTTACATCCTTAAGCCCCTTGCAGAAAAATAGAGAAAATATATATGAAGTAGAAACACACACCAGCTCTTGATATTTTTTTTCAGGATGATACTGTACTCTGTTCGATTTTGGGTTGAGATGATCCCAGGCCTTACTTTTGTTTCAGGTGAAATAAGAAGGAGTGGTGTCACTAGGAGATCAATGTCAAAATTAATAAATACCAGAGAAAGAAGAGAGCTCTCATTCTTCTCCAGGCTTTCTCTGCGTAGCAGAGGTGCACTTTGGCAACTAGAATAATACAGTACTCCTCTTTGGTTCTTTAATTCTTTTTCTCTTGATAAAGAAACTAGCTGTGAGTTATTCCATTAATCTTCCACATGCAGCCTCAAATTCCAGACTGACAGACAAGAATATGCTTAAGAGGATGCTCTTACTAATCATGTAAATCTCTGTATGTGGTTCAGTACTTAGCCCAGATGCATAAATGCTTCAGGGGACTTGGGGTACTATACATGAAATAAAGTCTTAAGATATACACAGAAGGAGGTGCTCATTAGAGTTATTACAATGAGCAGTAATAACTTCACTCTGGTGTTAAATCCACTGCAGTTCCACCAGCGCTCGATTCGACAGCGCCTGGCATTACCACCTCAGTAAAAGGTTTAGGTGGCTTAGTTTAATTATTATTAGCAGCTTGTGAATGTCTTAATTTCTGCACCACAGAGTAGATGTGTTAGGCCAAATAAAATCTTCCACTGGTGTGATCTATATTTTTCATTTCAGTTCACATTTTGTTTTCAGATGATTCAAAGGGAAGCTGTTTTCAATTTTCCACTTTGGCCACGTAACTGAACAGTCCTTCAGGCTTTGCCGTTCTGTTGCCAGGTACCAAATTGTTCGGTGATGACTTAGCGACTCAGTTATTCTTTTGAAGAAATCAGCCAGTCTCTGACCTAGCCTTTGTTTGGAGTTATTCACAATCTTCTCATGTGGAAAAACAAATAAACAAACAAACAAACAAACACCCCGCAAAACTATATTAATTACATTTTTCCAGTTCACATTTACTCAGCTGCCTTTGCAACAAAAGAAAATGTACCAATAAAACTGATTTGTAAATAAAGATATAGAAAAAGCTTGACAGTGTTTAGATACCCCAGCAATACCTGCTATTTAAAACTGGATATCACAGTCATGGGTTGCAGGACCAATCTGCTAACCCGCCTCAGTATGGTGGGTGTATTCAGTCCATACTGCAGCTTTTTTGACACGTGGCACCTACTCTGGGAAAGAGTCACCTGGGAGAACTCAAAAGCAAGATCCTTCAGCAAGGCTTTGAATGAGTCAGCTCAGTGAGAGTGCATTATATAAGGAAAGCAACGCTGAACCTACCGCAAGACTCCGCTTGTCATGTCACATGTCACACTTTTCCAGTTCTTCCAACTTCTCCAACTACACGTTTTTCTGCTCTCTAAGTACTGTGTTGTTTCTCTTGCAGAAGAGCTGAGGGCAGACAGTTGTTTGGAACAGGGAGTAAAGGGATCGGTGTGTTTTCTGCAGAGCAGAGAGAACAGCACAGAAACAACCTTCTTTTAACAAGACAGTTGCAAAATTTTGATGATTCCTTTCTCTCCTTTTTTCTTTTGAATTAAGTTCATATCACACAGTTCACTATACGCAGTGATGAGGATGGCAAGAGTGCTGTGAGTTGTAATTAACTCTCAGATGTTAAAGATTCAAGGGTTTGGTGGAAAGAAAGTTTTATATATGTGGTTTTGCAACCAACATAGTGTTGTCTGGATTCTTCCTTCTTGTCAATTTGGGGTCTTTTTTCTTGAGACAACCACACACGTTCTGAGAGCAAGAGCTGCTTACACAAACGCAGAGTGATTAGAACTGTGGAAGAGCATTTCCCAGTGAGACAAATCACCAGCCCTCTGCTGTGAGAGCTTTGCATAATCCTGGACAACTGGGAATACTTTGTGGTTCTCAGGTGCCTTCCTCCGGCCTCAAAGATTTCGGCCAGTTTTCAGCTTAGAGAGTCCTGGCACTTAAAGCAAGACCTTTGTCCTGAGGCCTTTTGGCTAATGTCACTCTCCATTAGCAATATCTATCTGAAAGCCTTTAACTATTAATTTCACAGGAGAGCACCGTGCAGTTGGGAATCCTGCCCAACTGCAGGATTCTCTTAGCCGTTTCTGCTGCTGCAGCTTTCTGCTGTTGAAATGACCTCAGACAGGTCACCAGACCTCCCTGCTGTACTGAACACTCTGGCTACTGGGAAAAGGGAACAAAATGGACAGTTCACCCCGAAGGTGAGAACAAGTCACCCTTCCTTGTCTTGTTTCCCCAGCGTCAGCCAGTGTGCCCCAGGCTCTGCATTAGCTGTCCCTTCGGACACTTAGAAGCACATTAGCAGGTATGTGGCACTGTCACTGGCGCTGTCTCCTGGAACAAAGATCACAAATGAGGGGAAGAGAAGGTGACAGCTTTCAGCTCCTTCCTTTGCCCCAGTGGACACTGTGCCATCTGCTCTGTCACCACGATGCAAAGATGGGCTGGTCACTCCACTGCACTTCATCCCTGCGCAACACACATCTTCCTTAGGGATGCTCAAGCATCTAAGCTTTCCTGGAGAAACTCTACAGTCTTAGGTGCCTAACTGCCCTCCCACAGCTCCCTTGTTTCCTCCCTGTGCCTCTGTAGAGCCTTGTTCCAAGGAGGAAGGTGTAAAAACACCCACGCTAGATATGACAAATCTTTAATCTTGGCCTCCGTGCTTATCCTGAAATGCACCCGTTCCTCAGTGCACACTCACAGCAACACACTAACTTTGGCCTTTGGCACAGTGGGGATCAGATCCCCATTAAATATAAATAAAGTCTGAAATACGAAAGGCTTCAGCTATGCCCACTTTATATTAAGCTGAAGTAGATGACATCTTGCAAGCAACAGTTGCTTCTGCTCCCCTAAGCTGGGCATTCTGCCCTACAGGTCCCTTAGCACGTGGCATCAATGCAGTCCTCAACCCAGGCAGTTCCAGACTCACAAACTGCCTCCCCAGGCACTAGATCTAGTCCCTTTTTCACTCTCAGAAAAACAGACCTTGCACATCTTGTTCTCATCCTTTTGACATTGTCACCATCACTGGTCAATCTCCCCCTCATTTGATAAACAATCTCCTAAGAATCAGGGTCTCATCTGAGTTACTCAATGCTCAGAAACAAGGAACTTCCAAAAAACCCTACTATTTCATTTGCATTTGAAGCTTTATAGATGGCAAAGCACGACCAAGCTGCTTAAGTGAATCTCCAAACTTTTTTTTTTTTTTTTTTTTTCATTTAAACGCACAGGTGAAGGGAACTTTCAGGGTTTCTCCTCTCCTACTCCATGGCTTCCTTAGGTCTTTCTGGAGCTCTTGCCAGGCATTAATTCCTCCCGCCAAAAAGGCATCTTGCTCCGTGTTACAGAACACATTCTCATTCCATAAAATGCCTTGAAAGTGTTTGTCCTTCCCTGCTCCCTCGTGCAAACCATCTTTTGTCTGTCTCCAAGTGAGGTCAGGAATCCTAAAGGAAAGACTCAGCAAAACCCACTTGTTTGCTGATGCTGCAGGGCACGGCCAGGTGCTGCAGGAGCCTCTCGGGAGACGGCAAGGAGGCAAGAGAGGCACATCTCTCCTCGGCAGAACCTGCTAAGCAAAGCAGATACACTTGATCAACGAGCAATAGTCACCTTTGGTTTACAAATACAGATGCATCCACAAGGGAATCTGAATCTGTTGGGGTTTTTTTTCTCTTTTTGGTTTAAAGAAAAATGAGTATTTTAAAATAAGTCTGATGAGCAGGGGAATGAAGGTGGTGGTTACCAGTGCTGCTATCCTAAGGCAGTTACCAGAATGGGCAAACTTCATAGGGAAAAGATTCTTTTACAAACACCAAATAAGAATTCACTCTGCAGGTATCAGCACCTTTACATGGATGAAACCATGTATTTTAGAAACACTCGTTCACCTCATTTAGGCTGAAATGGCCCAGCTATTTTACTAGATAAATAAAGCTGAAAAGTATGTAGTTCATGAATGAAATCAGTACATTATCTACATGTAGAGAAGCATTCTGAATCCCTGCACAACAGCATGCCAGGAGATATTCTAAAACAAAAGAAGCTACCAATAGCCCTTCTCTTTGATCTAAGTGCACAGAAAATGTGCATGGGTGAAGTGATGCTAACCTATAGTGCATGTTGAAACACTGATGAAAAAATCCTTTCTCAGAGAGATGCCTGCAACGATGGAAGTCAGAATCAATTACCAGAAAGTGTCTGTGATTTAACACTAACAGTCTCCCTGCATGTGAAGATTTGCCTGGCAGCTCAGTTGCAATCCTGTGGTTATCCCAAGATCACAGCTCAATGGGAAGCATCCTGCCAGGGGCCTGTGAAATAAGTTAATGAGTGAAATAATAAGTGAAATAATGTTAGTAATGAGAGCAGAATGATCTGTCATTTGTCTGAAGTGACCATCTCAAAATCCTGCAGGGGGTCTGGCTGACAGCTCAAACCTGGCTCATGGTTTCATGAGGAAAAGGACCTAGACTGGATAGAAAAGAAAGATTTAATTCACATCTTCATCTGCAAATGCTTTTCAAGTGCTGAACTCATCATAACAAATCCTTATGGGACAAGCAGTGTTTTATTTTCTCCTTCAAGCAGGTGGGTATGTGAAGATGTAGTAAGTTTAAGCAAACTCAGAACAGGTGAAATGAAAGAAATTATTTAATGTAGTACTTAGGGAATTTGATGCAAGAGCTGCAAACACTAGTAAGCCATGTATATCACATATTTGCTTCCCTGTGGATTATACTTTTTTAGCAGAATTCATCATATAAAAGCAAAGACCCTCTGCTGACTGGCATCACAGACACATGCTGTGCACCACCCCCTGCTTCCATCTTCTCCTTTGAACTCAATGGGAGACTGACAACTGAGCTCACCTGGAAAGCCAGAACAGCTTCAGGAGAAGCTCCAGGGGTCCCAGAAGGTGCTCAACAACTTGCTGGAATTCCTGTTACACGTTGCATCCTCAGGGAGATTTTCCATCAGTGAGAATCGACTCTGACATGCTGCCTTGGCCATTAATGGAAGCACTAGAATCACCAAATTTCTTGTGTGAGCAGAAACCTGTTACAGGTCTCCCCATATCTGAATTTATCCAGCGTTAGTGCTCTGTGACTCTTGTACAGCATCAGGGCAGCAAAGCTCAGTGCCTGCTGACCTCTCTGCAGGACTCAGGTGAGGTGATAAAGTGACTTAAAGAAATCAATTACTTAATCAGCAAGGTGAACAGATGTCAGCATGTAATCACCCAAACAGACAAAAGCATAAATGGATTCTTCTATTCAAGGTTTTTCAGTCTCCAGCCTACAGGTATTTGGGAAACTATGGACCATTTAGATACTGCCAGCGAGTGCAAATTCACTGTCCCAGGGCCCACACTATGTTAGGGACAGATCAGTGGCCTCTCAGTTGCAAAAGCTGGAGAGCCAGAGCCCAGGCTCTCTGCATTTCTGATGACTCCTACTATGTCTATTATCAGATCATCATGGTCAGCACCACAGCAGGCAGCAGCTAAGCATTTACTCTGCACATTGTGTTCCTGCTTAAAAGATCTAAAAGCTCATAGTAGAGGGAGGATCTTCTTTACACAACACAGCTATCCTGTGGCTCTGCTCTTGACTGAGAAATTGTTTATATTGGTCTTCCCTCTAGGGCGCCACTCACCGGTAAATGCAATTAAGGTTCAACATTTATCTCCTGTGTATCTTCATCAGCTACTGCCTCTTGCTGTCAGCTTTGTGTTCAGGTAAGCTCTGCTGTAGCTACAAGTCACCCCTCACTGCTTACATGCCATGGTTCAGCTTCTAACTCTTCATGATTAAGTGGTGGACAGGCCTAGATACTGCAGACTCTAAACCACAATGTCATTAGTTCAAAAACAAAAAAAACAAACAAACCTCAAATCCTCCAGGAGATTTTAATTCTTATTCCAAATTTAAGGCAGAAGGGCTGTATCACTCTCAACACCTCCCTGCCTTGGAAGGGGCAGATGCTGGTGCAGGTTTGCAGAATATCCAGCAATAGGGAAACCTACCCTGGCATTTCTCTCCTTCTCTTCTGCGCCAGTGCTTGTTTTTATAGTCATGCTGGAGGATTTGTCAGGAGTCCATGCAGAAGGCCTAAACTGCCCTTGCCTAGCTTTTATTTATTTATTTATTCCTGAAAGTGACTTCTATTGCTGCAAGTAAACACCAGCTCGAGACACTGATAAACTCTGCTTCCAGATTAATAGCAAAGGGTCCCTTTTTTTCAGACTTGAATGTGTTCGAGTATGGGCTCGTTTAGTTTTAGTACTTCCTCTGCAAAAAGCACGTGGTGCAGAAGAAAGCAGGCTATGAACACACCTCCCTCCAGCAGCTCCTGCTCACAAATGGCAGAACCCCGGTGAGCAGGTGACAGCAGGGACCCTGGCAGGGCCCTTGCCTTGCTGCTGGAGCTTCCCTGCACTGCCTCCCCTGTGGAACTGCAGCACAAAGTGGCTCAAACAGCAGGGATACAGGGGAATTTCTTGCTACAGTCTCCTCTGGCGAAAGAGGGAAAGGGGGAATCCAAACGCAAACTCCGCAGCTCTATGTTGTTTCTCTTTCCTCACAGAACTGGTAAAATACCCAGAAATACCACCCAAAATCATATAACTCCTAACACCAGGGTGCTTCGATCTGCAAAGCTACTCTTCATTTGCTCTCTCTGCCCGCTATGCTCTACTCTGAAAAGCAGCACAACCCAGGCCCCAGTGGAGGAAAGTTGTTTGTTGAGCACGGAAGAGAGAGCTGATGAGATGGAGCAGCATGTGGCTGATCACCCCATGCAAAAGTGTCGATGAGGTAACATCTGGGTCTTTCTCTGCTGTCATCCATTTAATTTGTGCTTTGTCGACTGTGCCGATTAAAGCTGGGACAACAATCCAGAGACAGGGTGCAACGGCAGACGGGAGAGTGTCAGTCAGCTGACACTGATGGAAAATACAACACAAAAGAAAAGGAGTAATATTTCTCAGCGTCTCAACACCCAGGCCCATCCAACTGTTATGGGAAGCTGTTAAGCACTTTACAATAAACCACTGACAGCATCTCTCAAAAACAGCACAGCAAGAGAAAAGAATACTCACCTGCACTGCAGACAATTCTAAGGATGTATTTCACAGCAATGCCACTGGTTCATCTAGTAATCTTTCACTTGATCCTTTCCTGAGAAAGAAAATGAAACGGGTGTCAGGGACACATGGATGAGGTAAAAACACTTGGCCCAGCAATGAAGGGTTTTATTATCTCTGCATTTCTTGCATCATGTCTCTGTTACATTCCTAAGGGATACAGGCATGAGGACACAGCAGCATTATAATGTACTGCTGTAACCTGTGTCTTTGCTAGTGTTAATGAGACACAGAGTGCTGCAAAACATTTCTCCAGAGGCCCTTAATCTAACTTAACTCTTGTTTAATTACTGTTTACCAAGAAGAAACACTGTTTCTTCAAGCAGGGCTGCTGCAGGAGAGCACTCTGGGTTCCAATCAACTAACACAAACTCCTTATGCTCCAAAAGGAAATCGTTTAGGAAGAAACACAGAGATATCTTAGGATTCCTCCACACACCATCACTGGGCATCTGGTCTGTATCAGCTGTCTGAGAATGGGTGGCAGTAAAAGGAGTCTCTCCCTGGGAGACCAGGAAGATCGGGGAATGAACGAGGTTGGTCGTGCTGTGTTATGAACCACGTCCTTGGTGCCCCACTGGGGAGCAGCAACAGCACTCGGACGGGGTGCTCACTATTTCAGTGCTTCAGGGCAGAACTGTCTCAAAGGCAGGACCTTCTGAGGAAAAAACAACCAATTTAGTGTCCCTGCAAGGACTTGTTTTCTGCCTTCTCTTTTTGCTTCTAGGCAGATATACAAACGTATACACACAGCCAGCGGGATAGTCCCCAGTCCCTGCACTTACTGGCCTAACTAGTCTGTTTGCCTTTTAAGCCTGTATAATTTCTGCTCTTTGGAGGGTGTTTTTCCATTATTTCACTATCACCAAAGGGATGTTTAATGATTCTCTCAGTCAACCTAAACGGAGTCCAAATGAACAGTTGCCCAGCCTTCTACATAGCACGAACAACAGCACAAGATGCAGAATTGTTCTCTTCATACCAAAAAGACCGTGGGTCTGTCTGTTTTCTGAGCATTGTGCTCACAGCTGGGAGCCTTTCCAGGTTAACTGACTGATTTTCATGTCACAGAACCTGCAAAACAAGCAGTGCATTTAAAAAAGGGCAGTTTCAGTAGCTAAACAGGATCAAAATCTGAAATAACAGAAAATTGCCTTAAACTACTCTAGTGAGCACAAATGGCTTGTAAATTGAGAAAGGACAGAAACCAACATGGAGAAAAATTTCCACTGCCCGACAGGAGAACATTGAGCAAGTACAGTAAGTGCCTCAACAAGCATCCTACTTGGAGCTGATTTTGGGATAATTCCCTCTCTGATTTCCCATGCTGTTTCCGTGCACTTTTGGCTCTGCAGGTCCTTCTTGGCAGGGCTCCAGCCTTGCACTGGGGAACATTTGGATATTTGGACAATGCTGGACAGCTGGTGTAGGAAACTGTTTCAGGTGGAGGATTCTAACCCACTTCTTCAACAGGTTTCATCAAGAAAAGTGAAGCAGGTGGGATCATTTTAATTAGTAAGGACTTGATACCTCAGCCTTTGCTCAAGGCTCATCAAGAGGCTCTTTAAGATGACAGAGAGCTCTAGGTCCAAAAATAATTTTAAAGGTACCTAAATTATAAGGGAGGTGTAGGTTCTGCCTCCAAATTTAGCTACTGAATAAAACATCATCCCTTTCCTGTGAATGGCCTGTTTGTAACTCAGTCATGAGAAGTGTTCGCAGCTCTTTAAACAGTTCTCTCTACGTAATACATACCAAGAATTCACACTGACTTACACATTTGTGACTGCTAATATTTTATAATTTTGATGGATTTGACGGTAAGGGATCTACTGAGATATTTACGTTCCTTTGATATTCTATTTGATTACAGAAGTAAAAGTAAAATCACTTATGAGCTGATATTTCAGGGTAGCACATCTGAGTACAATTAAATTCGAGGAAAAAGAAAGGAAATCGTCTTTTTTTTTTTTTTTTTTTTTTTTTTTTAAGTGAACGAGCGCGCTCTGACTTAATGCAAACTGCAGGTGGCAGCGTTTGGTAACCCAGGATTATCTGGGCCCTGAGGAAAGTCATGTTAGAATTATGCTAGTTTTGAATGCATGTTCTATACAGCAAGTGCTTTGGTATCTGTATAGTTTCCACCTGACTTTCCATTTTAATACAGAACTAATTCCAGATATATCATTAATCTGGATGTTTTTTATTTTTTTTAGCCTTCATGTCTTTGTTTTCTATATATTATCTTTTTTTTTTTTTTTATTTCTCTAATTCTGTAATTCTCAGGTAATCTGCAGAAATTCCTCTTTGACCAACATCATCTTCATCAGCAGAAGTCATACAAAAAAGGTGCTTGTTATTGCAGCCAAGCGTAAAGGTGAAGGGAATGCTCTTATCCCCAAGTGCAGTTTATTTTCCAGTAAAATATTGTAAAGTCCTTTGGAAGCTTAATAAAGGAATGAAAAGAAATTATATGTGATCATGTACTCTAAAAAGACAATATATACTCTCTTATACATTGTCATTCCTTACGGAGCACTTGAACAAATCTTCCCAAAAAGCCCCAGTTTAGGAATTTATTTAATTCCTAGCATTTCCATGACTTAACTGATTAGAATTTGTATTTCTGATTATGTCAGTTCTGAAAAAAGAAAAAAAAAGGAAAATCATTACTTCTGATTACCAACAAAATTAAGTGATGCTCCCCGCTGCGGCTGGGCACACAACCAGCAATAGCAGATTAGGAGGTTCCAGATCAGATTTAGTTGCAAAATGCACAGCAATTTCTCACATTCCCACACAGCATGTGGTTGGTTGGTTCCCTTTCCTACAGCTAACTCTTCTGAAGGGCACAAATTGCTACAAGAAATCCTGGCATCAAGTCTCACATTGCAGATTTTTTTTTTTTTTTTAATATATGGAACCATTGCACATAAGATCGTTCTGGCTTCTTTTGAGCTACACACCAGCCACGTGTCACTCAAATATTTACTTAAAATAGTTCATCTCTAGATTGCATCTTAAAAGAATGATGCTTCTTATCTGACTCACTCTTTCCCTTATCTCATAATTAGTGTCTTAAAAATATGCTGTATTCCAATACCAAACAGGACAGGCAAGTTCACGTTCAATGTGAATGTATGCTCAGCAATCCCGAATTGGCATTTTAACTGGGAGAGGAATTTTTCCTATCTACTCTGTGTTTACAGCAGACAAGAGCAGACATATTTGCAGGAGTTTAGATTTCTTGAATTACAAAACACTTTCAGCTTCAGATACTATTGATCTAAAATAAATGCCTTTTGGGGGGAAGTAGAGACAGCAGCACAGGGAACAGGGCACAAGAGCTCAGCTTTTATAACTGGAAGGCTCATTCAGGTTTTCCTTCAGGACAACAGGCAGCTGCTTTATCAGGAGTTTCCAGGCAGCAGAGAAACTACACCAGGAGCACAGAAGCTTTTCCAAAATACACATTGTCTAGAAAATCTAAATTCAACCTCATTGCTGTCATGGTTTAACAGAGGTTTGGGCGAACTACACTACACCCTGCACACAAAATAGCAGA
This sequence comes from Eudromia elegans, assembly GCA_003342815.1. Classification (NCBI taxonomy): domain Eukaryota; kingdom Metazoa; phylum Chordata; class Aves; order Tinamiformes; family Tinamidae; genus Eudromia; species Eudromia elegans. The sequence continues at coordinate 2,477,483 of PTEX01000031.1, read as the reverse complement.
AAGAAGCAGAGTTCTTTTTGTCAAAGGCCATGCAAACTATCTGAAAGGAGGCAAAGAGACAACCACTTCCCACTGGATTTCACCCACCTCGGAGTAAAGGGCCAGCGGGCTGCAGCTTCCCCTAAAGCCAATGGAGAGATACGGAAAACTCCACTCGTTGCATCCTCCTGAACGTGTCCAGGAAGGCCCTGAAGTAAGAGCAGCCTGTGTGCACCATGATCCTTCTGATGTTAACTCCAGGGTTATGACACCCACAGTCACAAAAGCAACTACACACAGGGGAAAATGCTCAATCCAGTTGTCCCTTCACATGGGAGGCTGTGGGCAAAACAAGAAGAAATCTCCAAGTAATTGCCTATGCAGCAGAATGAGGATGGTGGGGATCCTCATTGTGCTTCATAGGCACCTATTTAAGATGATGGGGAAAGCAAGTAGCTCTCTGATGGACTCATTTATAATAATTATTACATCCTCGTTTGTCCCTGATGTGATACATGATATTCATGGTACCGATATGTTTATGTACAACAATCTTTATCTTCTCTGAGTATTATACTGCTCCTCTGGCAGCAAACAGTGTAATTAAGATTGCAAAAGAAAGCCAGTGATCTGCATGTAAACAAAAGTGCAAAACCTCTCACCTCACCCGCAGGGAGGGCAAAGCGTCTCTGCGTCCTCCCACTCCAGCCCCCGCAGTGGCCAGGGGACACAGGGGTGTCCCCTCCACAGGGGACAAACCAAACAGACCCAGATCGTGAGCAGTTGCCTCCTTCATGTCTGCAAACAGCCCCAAGAGTTAAACAGCTCCAGGTTCTTTCATAAGCATCAACTTGGCAGCATGCTAAGCATTAATGCTGTCCTAAATATTTAAGCACTTAAGCCACCCTACCCACGGTATGAGTTGCTGGTGCACGAGCACTTTGGGATGTGCTAATGGTTTCACCACTTTCCTTCCTTTACTGCTCAGAAAAAGAGACAACCCTTTGCAGGGAAATGAGGGCCCTTCACCCCAGATTCAGTTCTTGTCTAATGGTGATCTGGACATAGAGGCATTAATGTTCCATAACCATAGCCATCCTTAAAGTCTAGCCTCAACCAACCTCCTCAAACACTTCCACGAACAGAAGAAAATCCATCCACGCTGAGTGCCCAGGCCGGTTCCATATACCATACGTGTCTGCACAAACCATTTCTGGAGTTCAGATTGCATGGGAACAGCTCATAAGCAACATCTCACAGGTATTTAGCCTCTATTCCTAACTAATAAAAAAATGTAGAGGAACTTCAGGATTTCTTCTCAGCCAGGTCAGTCAGGGTCTCTGAAAACTCACTGCCCTTCCCCTTGCTGCTAGTTTTATTCCATTGTTCATCAACATTATCATACCTTCACTCCTGATTTCCACCAGTGCATGGCATATCATAAATGAAAATAAAGAACAGGTTTCTAAGAAAAATGTACAAACCCCTCTAATGCATGAGTAGAAGGTCAGATGTTTAGGAAGGACTGAGTGACTACAGAGAAGTTTGATGCAATTGCTGACTGAAAAACTTAGGTTGGTGTTTGTATCTCACAGCAGCAGAGAGTTGATGACTGTTTTGGCAAGGAATGGAGTGGGTAAAGACGTGTAGGTGAGACATGCAGATAATATAATCTTTCAAAATTATTAGCTGGAACAGGCGGGGGCAAGAATCTGATTGAATCTGTTGCAGATTTACACTGTTGCACAAACTGATTCACACCTTGCTGCTAGGAGTGAAAGGTTGCATTGAAGCTTCCTGTGCCAACTCCTGGTCTCCAAATATCTGGATTACTCCTCCCAACTTCCAGTGAAAAGACGATTGTTCCAGAGTTCTTCCGAAGCACACAAAAATGAGTATTATTTTCAAATAATTACTTCCTTTGTCTTCCAGTGCTGGTTAGCGTGTCATGTTTAACAGCATCCCGAGCTGTGGTGAAAATGAGGAAAAGTAGGTATGGACATGCAAACAGCAGGTCGGCTGCTCCTCCCGGGTGAGGTTTTGATAGGTAACAGAATAGGAATGACATAAACCATGTCTGGGTTTAGTGTGAAGGCTGTTCTCCACAAGCAGAGTCCCATCTGTGGTGTTCCCAACAACATCACGAAGCATCTGGTTTGTCCAGGGGAGCCGCAGCACCACCAGTGCAGAACATGTTACTGTTCACTCAGCTTCTGGCCAAATAAAAGCCTACTAAAGAACAGCAAAACAGCTAGGAGACCCTGTCAGTCAATGAGTGCACTGATCTGGGACCCATCTGCACATTCAGGTTGTCTCTTTATGATAAAAATCTTTGATAGGGCTTTAGAGAAGTCATAAATCCCAGTGGCCACTTGCAAAATCCAGTCGCTCTTGTGTACTGGCTCAAAGAGATACTTATCCAAGAAACGGGCCCTGTTTAGAGTGAGTCTCCACTTTTGTCAACCTGCTCCTGTGAGTCCAGAGCTGGAAACTATTTCCGCCACTGTGTTGGCATTAAGGAGTTTATTTTTCATTTATTTTTTACAATTTTGGTCTCTTCAACCCCTTTTGATCAAGAACTGTATCATCACCTACATTTTGTGTGAAAATGTGTTTGATTTTAAATTTCTGCCTGATAAAATTATCTGGGACTCAGTGAGCAGTGACCTGAGTCATGAACAGCAGCCCATAACACATCCTTACCTTCTCTATAAGCCTTTATAGATTAACTTTCTAACATTCCCAAGTTCAAACTTAGTCTGTTTAGCCTATTTGGAAGACAGAGACTTCCATCCTTCTCTCTACCTTTTCTCCTCAGCTGATTTCAGAGAAGACACACTATAACCAGGACAATACTCAATATTCACCTCGTGAGTGGTTATTTTGCACTATAACACTTCTTTTTCTCATTCCTTTTCATAACAATTTCCCACCGTCCCAACCGTCTGCTGTTGTCCTGATGAATTCATACAGACATACATGTAATTCAAGGGGTAAAATCTACATTGAAGCCTCTATTGAACAAGAATTATCTTCCCCATAGGCATTACTTCATACTTACCGACTCTGTGGTGCCCGACACTTTTACTAGTTGACTATTCAGTACTGTGAGAGTCTAATATAACTTGTTAACAAGAAAAGCAAAAATATTGCCTGTGGATTATCAAACCCCTTCTAGAGAGGAAACTAAGCATCAGTGCACTTAGGGGACGGAAGGGATGCCTCTTTATTAAAGAAAAGCTTGGGGCAAATGATAGTCCAGCTTTTCCAGCCAATTTGATCAATCTCCATCAAATCTTGCAGAGCACCATTTCTAGACTTGTTTGGATATGGGCTGCAGGCCAGTTACAAAAGCATCTCGGATTACGGCAGAGTCCTTAGCTTGCTGGAGGATTAGGGGCATGAACAGAGGAAAAGCTCCATTACGCTGAGTCACTGCCATTCCCTAGTGCCAAACATGAAATCTCAAAATATGTTCAAAATTAGTGACTGCTGCTCTCACCACCTTCAACTTCAGCTTAAGTTTGCATTTGTCCATTAATGAGCAGACACACTGATTTCATCCATCAGTCAGAGAACTGATTCAGAGCAGGGACATTATGACTTCCTGTGGTCAGAAAGCTAAACTGATCACTGATTTAGATGAAGTCAAAATGCCAAAACTTCGTATGCAACTCTACTTAAGGCCTTTTTTTTTTTTTTTTGGTGTAAAAATGGGGTAGGTTAGGATGTATATCTTCATTGTTCTCAAACTATTCCCATGTTTCTTCTAATTTTCTTCAATTACCTTTCAAGTTCGCAAGAAGTATAAATCCATGGAATACTCGAAAATTATCAGAGAAAAACCTCTGGTGCAACCTTGCCACACAGCATTCCTGGGGCTGCAGAGCAGGTGTGAGCAGTGGGCTGGGACCAGGCTAATTACACAGAGGCAGCGCGACGTGCTCGCCACTTGAGCTGGATGCAGCGCTGAGGTATGAAGCAGGTCGTGTCACTCGTCATGTGCGCTGCCTTCTTCCCTACGCACCGCCCTGGGGAGACCTGGATGAAGTGATCGACTTTTGAAGCATTTCTGCTCCCCAGATTTGGCACTGCTACCTACGGGTAAGAGTTCTTGAATTTTTTGGGGTCGATACTATGTTTGCTCCTTAGGAAGTCAAGAGAGGGAGGATTAAGGCAAAGACTTAAACAGAACAATGAGCTTGACAAGTAAGATGCTGTCACTCCATTTCAAATACTGACTCTTTAAGATTAAAATCTCAAACCTGACTAAGCTTTGGAAACCTGCAAGCTCCCTCACGTTTTCCTAAGATCTTAGAGGCAAAGGTATATCTTTTAATTATCCTCTAGAGCAGATCAAAGATGGAAAACAGAAAAAATGAGCTTTCTGATACGGTGAAGATGTGGACAGAAATGTCAGTCTTCACAAAAGTACCTCGATCCATAAAAAATCTGCAAGACTTGCTAAGCCAGGTACAGATGTTACATGACTTGCTGAAAATGTTCTCTCAGCTTTCAATCAAAGGACAAGCTAAGAACAATATTTTTACCTGGGTATTAGTGTAATGCTGGCTATCCATGATTTACTGCTGGATCATAACTGGTTAATCAATCAAATGAAAAGATGCAAATATCAGACTTTAAGGTAACAAGGAGTGGATATAAGCAATTGTGTGGGGATGTACTTGATTCAGATGGCTAAAAGGGAAAGTGAAAGCTAGTTGTGTTGACAAAGGATAAAGACTCAATCTAGACTTGTTATTTCCTACAATGTATTGCTTGCTCCAGTTTTAAGATAAATCAAAACCAAATTTATACGGCTCACACCACTTCAGAACAGTCATGGTGTCTCCTTGATCAGGGACAGTGTTTCTATATACAGAGCTGAGCAAAACCAAAACTAATTAATTTGCTCATCAGCACTGTTGCAGAACAGGAGCTGAACTCATCTTTTTTTCCTCCCCATACAGGTTAATGCACTAACCACTGAGCAATACTTCCTTTTTGTGGTTAGTCATCTATTTTTGGAATGCCAGATCAGGAGGGAGAAGCTCTAATGTAATCCTAGGGCCCAATCCTGCTTTTTGTTCAGAAAGGGAAGGCCCTGAGAATATGACTGACTATGGACACCTGAAAGAATTGGGGTGATGCCACAAGCAGCAAATTAATGGACAGGCTTAAGCAGATGCATTGAGTTTGCATGAAAGGTTAACACAGGAATAAGTGACTGAACTTATGGTTATTAATTAAAATACTAAATAATAAATGACAATGAGATAGGAGTGGCTAATAAAATGTATGAGAAGGTGCATTATTTCTGAATATGTTCTGACCACTCGTGGCCAAGAGGATGAATTCACAGTAGAGCAAATACAGAAAAAGGTTGGGTGGTAGAAACGAGAAGGACCCACCAGAGTTTGGTGGGCCTGGTTTGCAGGCCCTGCAAAACATGGCTGCAAAGACTCCTCGCGTACAGCAGTTCAATAGAAGGATGACATTCACAGGACAACAAACAGGGATAAACTACCGTGAAGAAATTCAGGCTGGGAAGCTTGGGAGGATTTACAGTATTTTGAACTGCTGTAGAGGTGAGAGCAATAGGAGCAGAAAACTTACTTGAAATTATAACCAGGGCTAACTTAGTGCAAAAGCCTTTCCCAGTACAGCACCAGCATTTTGCTCTTCAGTGTGTGCTTCCCCTGATTTGGGAACAGTGGTCGTGCTCATTTCAGTTTCCTTTATGTTTAACTTCCATTTAAGCCAAGGAGACTTGTGATGCATTGCAAAGAGACATGAACTGCATGTAAAGGCCTCCCTGTTCACCCAAGGGGAGGGAAAGTAGCATCTTCACAAAGACTTTCTGGGTTCTGCCCAGAAACATTCCTATGACTTCAACAGATGAATAACCCACTTCCTTTCCCAAGTACTTTGATCAGGGACCTTAAAAACTGTCTGATGTCATTCACAGGATAATTTAGATGTCCTGAATACCTTGTAATGTCCCACTTTCAATCTATTGTCTGCACTCATCCATTTTAGTGAACATTTTAAAAGCAAGAACTAGTAAATATCTGAATGTTGCTCCCCAACTTTCTGCTTATCTAGACCTGGAACTCTTCCTGAACATCAGAAAAGTCCCAGTACACTGTGACTGTTACCATAAATGACCAATTAGGGGCTAATTAGAAAAGAGAGGATACTGAATCCACTGAGCAATTAAGTATCCTACCACAAGTTGAAAAATTAGAATTCAGCTGATTCAATAAAGCAAAACAGAGGCACTTGATACTGCTCCAGACAGAGATGTAGCCTCATGCCACTTTTTGAAACGGCAGAGCTTGGAATCATCTCAAACACATCTGGAAAGACTAAATGCCCAAACAGACATTAAACTTAACCACGGACAGGAGAGCAAGAACAGATTACAAGACACTACAAGTCTTCCAGCTAGCACCTGGCAGCCAACAAGCACTGGTGGAAACTGCCACACCTGCATGTCTCTGCAAGTCCTCCAGATGGCTTGCTATAATGTTTTAATGATAATCAACAAAAACAGAAGACTTCTCAATGGATTACTCTGTCATCTTCAAATATGAGTAAATATTCTCTCCTAAATTCCATGCACTGGATTTCAGACTCGGAATCGTCTCTGAGTGGGGTCAATATCAAATCCCTCACTGACATCAGCTGGAGTTGCAAGAGGAATTAAACAATTCTGCTTCCTTCCTGTGCTGCCCAAGATCCTTGATGCCATCCTGATACACAACTGATGGCCAAATTCTCCCTGGCCAGATGACCTGATACAGATCCAGGCCACACTGCCAGCTTTGGTACAAACAGGACACACAAATATCTCTTTGGACCTTTAAACCCTTTCTCAGATATCCTCCGATACTACAGACGTATTGTATTAGTTTGCAAGTAATTTTGCAACTCAAGTTCTTCTGAGAAAGATCTGCAATCAAACAGAATACCAAGAGAAAAGAAACATTACTTGGAAATATTACCTACAAAAATACAAGTATTGCCTACATAGACACCTACCAAATCCTGTCTGTCTTCTCTCCTTTTCAGATGATGATTTCAAAATATGAATGGAGAAGAATTAGTCCCATATGGAACCTCAGTTTCTCAAATGACACCATAAATACAATATTGGCACAGGCTCATAGAATTCAAAGAAAGATACACCAGCTCTAAAGCAAAGAGATTTCTGAAATTACACTTCTGTAACTCCTAGCTTGTGCTCTGCTGAGTCCTGCCGAGGTCCAAACAGACCCCACGTCCCACGAGACTCTCTGTTCTCATGCATATTTCCTTTTTGAAAACCACAATGTCACCTTTGAAGAGGGGTTTGTGGAAAAGACATATTGCTGTCAAAAATCAAACTGGAAAAAATCATTTTTGAGAGGTGAAAAATGCCCAATTCGAATGCACAAGACTGCCTCTGTGCCTGGCACTGCCAACCTTAAACACCAGAAAAGACTTTTTGAAAAATACCCCGAAAAGAGCAGTAAAGCCACTGCTCTCTTTGTGAGGACTTGAAGCAGATGTGGAAGGCCAAACATCGACTCTGTCCAGGCCCTGAAATGATTATCTTCCGTATGCCTAAATTTCTCCTTTATAAAGTACAAAGACAGTGTAGTGTCTGTGCCGCTCTGAAGGCACCTGGAGATACAATGTCCAAGTGCTCCCCTCCATGGAGTCCCTTAGCCAGCAGATTGGTCAGGAAGAGACACTCAGGGGGCCAGAGAGCACCTGGGAAGCAAGATGTGCCATGGGAATTCCAGTTTTGCCAGGCAACCAGGACTGCTCTTCAGATGTTAACTTGAGCACCTGGAGCAAGCCCTGAGGAAGACGATGGAGTGGCCATTCTCCCAAAGGATACAACTCTCCTGGAACACAAGGGCTGTCATTTCTACCTTCCTTTCCCTAGACTGGCGCTGTTCACATGTGCCTTCATCTGTCCCCCCCCCCCCCCTTTTTCTTTTTTAAGTAGTTATTTCCACCTGATTTAAGGCATTTACTAGTGCAAACTGATTTTGCTTCTATGTAGGGGAGACACAAAGGGGAGAAGAGAAACCCTCGTTTCTGTTCCCTGGGCCTACATACGCTTCTGCAAACCAAACAGCTTGCCCCAGCTCATAACGGAGCTCCCTGAAACGGGACCTTGGTGCATCTGAAGCCCGAGGGCAGAGCCACCTGAGGAGGTGTCCTCACCGGAGCTCCACTTACCTACATTCCTCTGCGGGGCCTGCTGTTCTCTCCAGCAAACTGCCACCCTAAGAGAAGGGAAGGCAGGAGAGGCTATATTTCTAACCCATTGTGACAGTATTTGCAGGTTAGACATTGCAGTCCCACAGAGCTCTCCACCATCGCAGGCACAGCAGGGATCAAGAACTCAGTGCCATTGGTGGCACCAGGATTCTGTGACAAGCCACTGAACACGGAACAAATTCCAGCCTTATCGGCAGCACCTAGAACTCAGCAGAGCTCCCTCTGGCCCATCCACCCCAGGTCACATCACATGCTGCACCTCCTGACCCACACACAGAGCTGGACTGCTGCCCCAAGGCCTCACTGGGTGGAGCACAGGTTACTCGGTGCTTGCTCACATTCAGCTGTGAGCCTGCAACGCTCTCACCTGCAACAGCATCGTCCTCCCTCCTCCTCCTCGCGCCACCAGTGACTCATGGCAGGCCTGCTCCCTGCTCACGGCACAAGGTTCAAAAGCCCCTTTCCTCCTTCTCCTGCTCTGCAGCCAGGGAGGTGACCCCAGCACAAACGTCACCTCAAGTACCGCGCTCAGCACGCAGCGTTTGCTCCTTGTGTGCCAAGACAGCAGCAAGTCCCAAACTCAAAGGGAGTCCTGCCACTAAGCATGGACTTCGTGCACCACTGAGAGTGACACCAGGCTGCCATTAGCAGGAAATGGACTCATTAATATTGTTCAAGGGCCAGATAATGAACCCTGTTTATTTACAGTAATACAAATCCACATCTCCATCTGTATCCTCTCCCTCTGGTTTGCCTCTCCTGCCAGGAATAATCCTGCTAGCACCTGCAAAACACACGTATTTAGTGGCCTAATCTTGTTCGGGGCCTTAGGCAGCGCACTCATGTTTAATGACACCCTTGCCCAACACGGGCCTGTCACAGCAGCGCTGAGACAAGAGTCCACAGTACAAAACTGGTCGCTGTAATGATGATGGGGACATTGCACAAGAGCCAGGTAAAGGACAGGCCCAAATTGCCACCGGTTGCACAGCTGCGGGCTCCGGCTTAATGACACAGGGAGGGTTTTTGCACCTGCTTCACCATGTGCCCTTCCCTCCCCTGATGAGTCTGACAATTCAGAGAGAAAAATGGGATCACAGAAACATTATGGCTGGAAAAGACCTCCAAGATCATTAAGTTCAACCAATGTTAACTTCTCCGTAAAGGTAACTCCTTCAGTCCCAAATCTGAATGATTTGACCAGCATGTTTTCTTGGTGAACATTTTTAGATGTTCCGTGCAAATAAACACAAAAGGAAAAATGGTATTTTCTGCTCCTCCCCTCCTGTTTTCCTCATGAGGAATCATTGCAACTCCCTGCACCCTAATCTGGTCTATAAAAAAACAAAACACAAGTGCCATCAATTTTCCTGCAAATATAATCCGAGAGGGTGAGAACTAGGAATGGCACGTGCAGGCACTGACAAATATCGAGCATCGAAAGTCACTCACAGCTGGGTTTTACTTTGTGCTGTTTTTGGCAGGTGAAAGGCAGAGATGGCAGGTGAGAAGGGACGCACAGAGGTCCCCATGATCATGTACGAACCGTGCCGAGAGCCCTCCATGCAGGAACCCTCCGCTCCTGTGTACTGCGGGCAAGACGGTGAGCAGGTTTCCTCAGAAATGTTTTGGCAAGACCACGTCCTTGGTGGGCTGTGATAAACACTGGTGGTGTCTGGAGCAGAAATGAGCCAGGTCCACGAGGGTCCAGCCTTGCCAGAGAAGGACGCATTTTATTATTTATTTTGTTGGCCTAGTTAAAACTACTTTCCTAACAGCGGGAGCTTTACTGAAGAAGGAGTTGCAGCTGCATATCTACAATAGTTTCATATTCCTAACAAGCAAAATTTCAGGCAGAAAAACTTAAAACAAAACAAAACAAAAAACCCACACAGGCCTGCTGTCTGTGCCTTGCTTGAACTGCAAGATCATTTCCAGACAATTGGCCTTTTCCCCAAAGCTCCTGCTGCCCGGAGGTGCCCTTGCTATCCAAAATGGTCTTGTTGATGTCTGGGCTTGGACCTGGGCACTCGCAGGCATCTATCTCACTGTGCTGGTTTGTCCTGTGTCTCTTGGAGCCCACAGCCATGCAAAGACCTCAGATACCAGCGGTTTTAGCCAGGCCACCTTCCTGCCATTAAGGAAACTGTCATTCCGCAGATAGGATGGGAGCAAAACCCAGAATAGGAGGGCAGGAGGTGACTAACAGGGCTGGGTGCATCGGTAATGGCCCTCTAACCTCGACGCATTTCAGAGCATTTTATTCCGATCAGCTCTCTGAACACCCAGTCATTTCCTCCAAAAACCTCTCCAGCTTCTTTGTAAACTCTCCGAAGAGCCTGCGTGAGGTGAGGAAGAAAAAGTCTCGCTTGCTGTGAGCTAAGCAAGAGCCAGGCAGAGCTCCTCGGGCTCCGAACGCAGCTTTTGGGATGCACACTCAGTGCTTTTTAAAAAATTTAATATTTTACTCTGCTTTTCTTTCCATAGGGGGGTATGAATATCCTTCTCCCCCACCCTACTCCTGTCGAGAAACAGTCACCATTGAGCAACCAGGTAAGTGCCAATGGGTCGTGTTTCCGACCGTGTTCATAGCTCAATGTATTAACAAAAGAAACACACCTCAGGTGTTTAAATTTACACAGAAGGTAGTGTATTCTGACCCAGCCCCAGCCTAGGAGGACAGGAAATATGTGGGAGATGAACTAAGGAACTCATTTTTCCAACACTATCAAGCTATAGAAGCAATGACTTTTTTTTAATCAACTAAGAACAAAGACCTTCAGAAAAACTGCATTTAAGCCTGATCTATTATATTCTTCTTATCCTAGTCTTTTTTTTTTTTTATAAGGAGATACCGAGGAAAGGCTTCAAATAATAGTAAAATTAACTATTTGAGAGGGAAGGTAATACACAAATCAAACAAATGGAAATACAAACGTTAAGACCAGGCTATCCCATATCTTATTTAATGGGTACTACCTTTCCACTCCTGCAGTTTGCTTCTACATTGACCACTTTAAGAACTTACATTTCTCAGTCAGGATTGCACAGCCATTTATACCTCATAAAAAAAACTTTCCAGTACTTCCAGTTTGCCATTTCTTCTCTCCTCAGTTTACTTGGTGTCTCAGCCTCCCATCATTGTAGCTGGGATCTTCTCGTGCAAGCCAACGTCCACAATATGCCCCTCGTGCCGCCAGCACATCACCACGCAGGTCATCTACAGACTGGGCAAACTGTCCTGTCTTCTGTGCACCACCTTATGTTTGATGGGGTAAGCTTTCCTGGGGGCTCCTGCTCTTCTTTAGAGTGAAAGGTCAAGGAAAAGAAATCCTTAACCCTTTGGGATCTATCCCAACACAAACTTCTACCTAATGGCTATGGAGAGCAGTAAGAAATCAGGCTGTTCATAAGAGACACAGCTATCATAGTTACAGGGAGTGTGAGCTGGTGCTAAGTTTAACCAGTATTATTTAGCTATTGTTTTTCATTAGACAAAGAAAAAGCAAACCCCTGTACTCTTCCCTATCAAAATTCAGAATTAGTCCCAGACACAAGATGTTAGGAGCGAAGCAACTGATCCCTGGGAAGACACTTTATATGAAGAGACCCAGAAGGGATGTGGATTTACGGCAGAGTAAGGCAAAGGGAAAGCACAGATGTAAATGGTAGAAAGAGGAGTTGGTAACTCACGCGTGTTCATGTCCCCTCTGGCTACAGGTGCTGTTTTGGATGCTGCTTTATACCCCTGTTCATCAAGATCTTCAAGGACGCAGACCACTACTGCCCGCTTTGCCAGTTCCACATTTACAGATACAAAAGACTGTAAGAACAAAGTTGATACAACCATTCATACCCAGTCTCTGTTTCCTAACAGTGCAAAATTGCATAGGTAGAAATACTGCTAGGAAACCTTAGGAATAACTTATTACACTGCACTTTCCTCACTGACTAACCCACCTGAAGTTTATCCTCACGTAGTTGGACTGACTGAGGAAAAATGGAAAGCCTCAAGACTAGCTCGTATCGCCGCTTGTATTTCCACCTGTTTGGATAGTTTTCCTGAAGTGTCCCACTCGTGAATACTCCGGTGCTCTTGCTGCTCCCTGCAACCCTATCCCAGCTGGGACACGGCCTCTCCGGGACTTTCCAGACACCAGGAAGCGGGAGGACTGGAAACGCGTGCCTTGGACAAGCACTGGGTTTCTCTGCACCAAAACCGGCCGTTTGGGATTTGTTTCTTTGTGCTTTTCTTTATGTGGGACGTCCTTCCCTGTGGGCGCTGCAGGATAGCTGATTATTTATTAATGCTAAGTTGTGAGATTGTCCTTTCTGTTATATGCGAGGTAAGGGAATAAACCTCTTTAATCACTGACAATTTTAGGAAAAAAAATTAAAATGGTCTCTGTTGCTTCTGCAGCGTGCTGCACTCAGTGCAGAGGCCTACCGACAGACTCCCCTGTACTACAGGCCAAGAACTACAAGGCAAACATATGAAGAAAAATAAAATAAAATAAAATAAAATAAAATAAAATAAAATAAAATAAAATAAAATAAAATAAAATAAAATAAAATAAAATAAAATAAAATAAAATAAAATAAAATAAAATAAAATAAAATAAAATAAAATAAATAAACCTTTGGGGAGGGCAGGAGGCCCCTCCCATTTTACCTCAGCGCGGCGCGCGCTCGCCGCCGCCTCACGGCCCCAGCCCTCGCCCCGCACGGTCGCTCCCTGGCTCGCGGAGGGCGGGACGGGACCCAGCACCGCCCTCCGGCCCGGGCGCTCCCCCCTGCTCCGTCGCGGCCGGGCTGCGCTCCGGGGAGGCCGCTGGAGGGGCCGGCAGAGCCCGCGCTCTCCGCCGGGGGGGCGGTGCGGGCGGGAGCGGCCTCTCCTCAGCGTGGCCGAGGCGGCAGCAGGGGCCGAGGGCGCGGGGCTCCCGCCGCGAGGCGGGCGTTCAGACGCGTCCCGGGGACTGCGCAGCCACCGCCGGGCTGCTCTGCGGGGCAGCAGCGTTCCCGGGCGGTGCCGCTGGCTCCTGGCGTTTCCCGCGTGTTCTCCCGTTCGCTCCGAGCACTGCCCGCCTCGCGCGCGGCACCCGCGGCAGGGGTACCCTGTACCACGGCCATGCCCGAGACCCCTGCAATTGCAGGGGCTGTCCTGGGGAGGGCACGCGATCACAATGCTGAGAAGTGGAAACCGCGATTATTAAAACAAGATCTTTTACAAAGAACGAGGCAAGCAAGCCCCATGGCTGCAGCAGAAACCACTTCAGAGCAAGCCCGTTACGACTCGGTGCTTCACGGGCCTCTAGCTGAAATTCTCAAACGGTGAACAAAAAACTGCAGACATTAACCCAAACAGGGGCTCGCTGCCAGCGGTCCCAGCTCACACGTCCCTTTAACCCATCTTCCTAGGACCTGAAGAAACGCCATGGAAGGGTGTGCACGGGTCTGGCGCTGCCGCTTCATCGTCGGATCCCGAGTTGGCCCAGTCTGAAACGAAGCCGGTCGTGGACTGGAGCTGCCTGGAAGCACGCTGCCCGTTACCTGCATTTGAATTTCCACACTGAACGCCCAGGTATTTCTGTGGGCTCCGACAGAAACGTTCAGTGCGCCCCCCAGGGCGACGCAGCACCAGAGACCTTGGCCGGAGACCGGAGCTGCGCTGGGCTAAGGATGAACGCTGCTGTTAGTCTCTTACCCGTCCATCCACGCCAGCTCCCTGCGCTCACTCGGTCATCCCTCCATCCGAGGAGGCTTCCCCCTTGCTCAGTACCATCTCCATGGAGCAGCACCAGGCTCCTGCCACTAGGACAGCGAAAAGCTGAGATTAGGGGACCACAGATTTTAAACGATTGAAGACTGTCTTCAAGGTCTTTCAGATGCTAAGCAATGGAAAAAAGAAAAAAAAAAAAAAAATCCAAGCTGTTGCTTAGGTGAAAGACCACTTGATTGAAGAATACATGTGCTCTTCCAATATTCGCATTGCTTAAAGCTCAGGAGCTCTGAGGGAACACCATTTCTCAAGTGAGGTATTTCTATCAAGGACCTCTTCTGGCTCTTCCTGTGGATGTGCAGGAAGACCAGAATCGCCTCCTCACAGCTAAGCCCGAGCGGCACAAACTGTGATGAAAGCAACTTCTAAAGCGGCTCACCTGGCACTCATTTGGAAAGGTCGTCAAAAATTCTACATGCTCCAGTGACCCAAAATACTTATGCACCACCTTGACCTAAACAGAAATACCACCATGGTTAAGTAGAGAAGCAGCCCAGCAGATCCAGCAGAGTTTGCATTATTTTAGGGATTTTAAAAATCTGGGTGCGAAGCAGCAAACTTCACTCAGGAACATCCATCATTTTTCCCCTTTTTTCCTGACCCTAAAGGTTGGGCCTCTTTAAAAGAAGGAAACAGGCACGCAGGCCTCCCACCCCCCAACACACACACACACCACTGACAAATAGTTCAAATACTTCTGTTCAATTACTTCAAGAGAGGAAACAAGCAGAGTTAAACACATGGAAACTCCCACAGAACTCTGCATTCACCTTCTGGCCTCCTCTACTTACAGCATCATCATTTTGACATACAATTTGGTTGGATTTTGCAAAACTGATGTCCTTAAATCAACATGACCTTGACATCCAAACACTGCATGAGCTTTCGATGCAGGTCTTTTAGATCTAAAACGAATTGACAAGACACAAATGCAGGGCTCATCCTAGTCTATTTTATTTACAATATATACAGTTCCTACAGAAAAACAAAAAACGATTTCTCACAAGGATATTAAATAGCAAAAAAACACAGCATAGCTTCGATGTACGCCCAGCACAAGGCGCCCAGGCCCGCGGTGCAAGGTCCGGGTCTGCAAGCGGCTCCGCCGCGGGCGGCCGGGCACTGGCTGGGGCAGACGCAGGACGCGGCGGCGCGCGCCCTTCCGCAGCATCCGACGGCTCTTGCAGCAGCACAACCGCGTCCTGCTGCTCCTAACCCGGCCTTCTGGGACAGAAGGTGTTCGCTGGCTGCTACTCTCTAGTCGGAGGCTAGTGCCCTGGTGTGGTTTGCTTACATTTCATACAATGCTTTGGAATCCTTTGGAATAAAAGGCACTATGTAAATTTACAGGAACAATTCTTGTTACTCGTATAGTAAGAATTCTGATGGGCCGTTAGCATCATGTTGCTCTGATCCTGTGTACCGTGTAATTACATCCTTATTGCTTAAAACTTACTAACACGGTGTCTATCATCTAGATAATCCCAAAATACGAATAAGAATGGAAAGCACAGTAATTTACAGTTATACTCTTGTAAGTTTTTAGAATGAACTGCACAAAGGTACCGCACCTGAGATAACATCCTGTCTTCCTCTTCTGAGCTGTGTTTCCATATTTGAATAACAAGTTACTTGTGCTCCAAAAAAAAGGTCATAAAACTCCCTCAGTTATTGAAAACACTGCATACGGAATGCCTTAAAGTATTCATTTTTGTGGGAATAGCGTAATACTCAACCATGTAAAAACCAGTCATCTAAAAATCAAAAGGCACCCAAAATTTACTTTCTTAGCAATATTTTCTTCTGAAGTATCAAGCATTGTCACTTCTTAAGATACTCCCTGAAATCCATCAACCTCCCATACATTATGTGAATGCTTAGTAACATTCACAAACAAGCTCAACTCGGTCAGTCTAGCATAACAAAACATAATTAGGGCAAACTACTGCTCATCAGAATACCTCATTTTACAAAAATATTCTGAGTAGAAATCCTGACATTTAAGTGAAAATCTGCAGAGACAGTCCAAGTACTAGTGAAAACACCAGTTACCTGGGATTCCTTTATAATTCTCACCAGTTCAATGCAAATACAGATACAGGAAAACTCTACCCACTTACGACATGCCTTTGAAGCACTTTACTTGTAACCTACGTACTCAGATGGTTTTAAAAAAATTGTAAACGATTAGTTTGCCTTGATTGAAAACAAGAGACAGCTAAAAGCATCACAAAATATAAGTTAAAGGAAACCCAAACATATCTAAAACTTGGGAGATTAAACTATTTTTAGAACTAAAACAATGAAACCTTAAATTTTAATTAAAAATGCTGGTGTTTTCAGTAACCACCAGAACACCTTTCAAAAAAAAAAAAAAAAAGTATAAAGGCCATCACATGCATATAACCCCTATTAAATGTTTATTGGTTTTTCTGAGAAAAGGAAGCTTCTTGGAACTTTTTGTTTTGGTTATGCATACAAGGAACACATTACAGTGGGAATCTATTACTCTATTCAGAGAGCTTACCTTTAGAGACTCCAGATTTTACTTTACACCATTTAGAATATTCAACTCGAGAATCTGGACCACGAAATTTTGTACAGGCAGGCAGAGTCAAGTCTACCACAACGACTCTACTACAAGCTTTACAAACTAACTAGTAAAATAATTTTTCCATTCATCTTATTTATACATGGGTTGGTTCCTTCCTGGAAAATCTTTTATATCTTAAGCTCAAAATGTGATTAGTTAGAAGGTTAAAAACAAAACAAAATTCCAAAGCCCAAAACAAGTGAACAAAAACCCCCCACAAGTCCCACCCCCAAACTCCCAAAACAACCAAGATGAGAGTTATACAATTGTCAAACTGAACAAAGAAAACACACCTTTAGCAAAAAACCTTGCAATTAAAAAAAAAAACCAAAACATTTCCCAAACTCTATTTCCAAGGAGAGGAGAAATCTTCTTCAATGTCCATGTCATCACTCACCGAAGAAAAATTTTATAGAAAATTTTATTCAACATACAACATTTTCCAGCAAAAAAAGGCAATATACAGGAAGAGTTGTTGTACACTGCAGCTACAGAAACAAAATAAAATACTGGAAAAGAATGTAAAATTAAAGTGTGAATTGCTGATTCTATCTTTACTGCACTCAAACTAGACACGCAGCTGGCATTAGCTCCAGGAAAAAAAATAAATTTAAAAAAAACAAACAAACAAAAAGCAGTCTGGGAGACTGAAATAAAACTACACACAATGAATATCAACATCAGTGAAATTCACTTGCAGACTCACCCAACAAAATTAACCTCCAAGTGTTAAATTGTACATGTTCATTCATTAAATATACATTTTTTCTTTTTTCTTCTTTTCTCTCCTTTTGTTTTTATACAAAGTCAACAGCTTACTAAATGCTAGTGAGCATGCCCTCTGTGCTAAAAGGCTATTTCCGTGGTTTCCCCGTCTCTTCCCACTTTAACTAAATTAATGATATTTATAATTCCTTCTCTTGCTTTTGCCAACTTTGAGTGTCATTCTCGTTGCCAGAAGAGGCATAATAAATCTCAACAGTATTTCTCCAGGACTGAAAATTTAATAAAAAGGCTCAAATGTCTTTTTTTTTTTTTCTAAAGGATTCAGTGCATCCACTTGGCAAAATGGGATGCAAAGTAGTGACTAAATTAAATGAGAACTAGTTTATTAAAAAATATTCTATGCAGCTGGAGGAGACAAAAATCCCGAATAAGTGCCAACAATGTACACAATGAAGTAGAGATTGCTATTTATTGATGATGTGAGTTTTTTGCATTTACAAATGCACAAAAATGTCATTTAAAGTATAACTGAAGGAAATAAATCTGATGTGAGTCTAAACATAAGACTTACTAGCTGCAGTGATGGTGAATACCACACCAGGAAGGGCAGCCAGCCAGCTTATGCCATCTAGAAACGTACTACAGACAAATATTTTGCCAATGTCAACTGTTCTACTAAACTCTTCCCTCATTATGCTGACAATTGCCTTGCATTACGTTTACCATAAAATAACTCTCATTGGCATCCAAGCTTTATAAAAACACCTTCATTTTGCTCAAAAAGGGCAGTCAATAGATACAGAGAAGCCAAACTGAACAGCCTCAACAAAATAAAATTAACATCAGCAGCAAATCCTCTTGCTGAAGACTTCAGATATAGTGCACGTGTACCAAAGTTCTACAGTTGTTAAAAAGGTGCACACACACACTTATTTTGTCCCTTGCCTTGACAATCTGGTTAAGTAAGTCAGTTATGGATTTTAATAGCTTTTTCAAGGTAAGTGTAGCGACTTCTCTTTGGGGCTTTATTGAAATGGTCAAGCCCTAGCCATGGCCTTGGATGAGACATGTTGCCTAGAAAAGAAAAGAGAAAAAAGATGAAGTTTTAGGACTACGTTGAAAACTTTCATTTATATAAAACTACCCAACGTGAGCTCTGATCATGCTCTGCTAGGAATATTACAGCACGGAAACGGGCTGCAGAACAGGTCGGCAGCCCTCAGCCAGCTGGGCTGCCGTCACGACTACTGCTTTACTTTCACTCATACAGCCTAAAACTTTCTGGAGCAACTAGCTGGTTTTCATCCTCTTCAGCCACTAATGAAAGGTCACAGCAGTGGCAACGTGTGCTGAAGTAAAAAAAAATGTGGTTATCGCCTCGTTGAAGTGGGGATATTCTTTAAATAAATGTTAAATGCAAACAGTTAAGAAATCATGTAACTTGACACACTTACAGTCACACTGAGATTATAAAGAAAACACATAATTTTTCATTTGCTTTACAGTATTATTTCATCTATTGCTAATTTTTAATCAAAATCTATCTTAGAAGGGGAAGAAACTCCCTTTTAAGATGTTCTTCGTGCAAGCAGTAAATGTGCTTTGAAATCAAATGATAAAGGTGGAAACTAAAAGGTCCTACAAAAAGAAATGTACACTCTTGTATTCAAAACTATCAAAACATACCATATGTGACCTGTTCAGCCATGTATTTTTGGATGCATTTTCCGTGATCAAAATGATTTTTCCTTTTGTTTTACATAATGGTTGATACCAAATATAAAAGAGAATCAACTACCTCACTGAGTTAGCTAACAGCTTTTAGTGACTGAAGTCCCACACTGTTAGCACCAGCAAAGCTAGCTAGAAGAGTAATTTAAAAAAAGAATTTCCAGACTGGGGTTTAAGGACACAGTACTGTTAGCATGCACCTTTTTAAAAGATGAGGAAATCCTGTCATGTACTACTTTGATCCAACTACAGTGTTAAAGGTTTAGTTCAATCAGTGTAATATGCTCTCGATTTTGACACTTGTAAAAACCTGTGAGCCTTCAAATATTATTTACTAAAAAAGCCCAAGTCCCATGTTAACACCACGACCATGAGCTTAAAAGGAAATGCGTTATAATATCATAGCATTTTATACCAAAAGGGTAACTTCTTGTAAACCCTCAATTTAAAACCCATTAGTCTCAGACACCCTACAATTACTTCCTCCAACAGTTAAGTTTTCCCCTTTTCAGTGTTCTGCTCTGTCCTGTACTCCTGCCCTAGCGCTCCTGGGTTGATTTTTACGCTGCTTTGATGTTACTGCTCTAGTCTCTCTCCAAGTTAGTCACCCAGGGACCCCACCTTGGCGGTGCAGAGAACCAGGCCTGCTGGGGACAGGTGGCATTGCTCTCCTCGGCGCTGCCTCCGCTCGTACACGGCTTGTTCGGATGCACATACTCAGAGTTAGAGAAGTCACCTTGCGTTCCCAATCATAAGCCTAAGCCTAACTGCATGGAAACCCCCATGTGATGACTTTTTGCTAGGTTCCTGTAAAGTACTCACTGATGTACAATGCTTAAGTCTCTGAGGTTTTTAAATTAAATAGACAGTTAAAGGAATTCTTTAGAACTGTTAGACAAATCAAAATATCTGTTTTTTAGAGGAAAAAAAAAAAGCAGAGAATATTTGGTGTTTGGCCCTATTCATACCCTTGTTCTCAAGGCTTTCAGCAGAGCCCTGCTTGCAAATCCAAAGCTGCCATTTGCAACTGGAAATCTTCCTGACTATGGAGGAAATCCTGGAAGATTAACTAGCACATTATCCTTTAAGTAATTTCTTTGTATATTAAAATATTTATGGACACTTAACACATGTGCATATACAAATATTTGCTTAATTCCTACATACAATACATCTGAATCCAGAGTTAGGGATAAACACATCCTAGCCACTAGAAGACATCTTAGAAGAACAGCCTGGTTGGCCAGTAACTCACCAGGTTGGGGCTCAAAATCTTTCAAGTTCACTTCATACTCATCTTCATTGAGATATTGGTGTCGGCCCATCATTACAATGGCAAATTTAAACTACAAACAGGAATAAAATTGTTAAGATGGAGCATGAAATTAAAGCCTAAAAATCTAACTTTAGAATCTACTTGGTTAGGTGGGATATTCCGCAGGGGAACCTGATGCTGATCCCAGCGCATTTAAAAATCCTTGTTAATAACCTGGAAACAGGATAAAAATGAACCGGAGGCTGCAGTGGATGACAACTCTAGGGGTCCTGCTCCCTCTAAACCTACTCAGGTCACTTTACAGTTCCACTGAAAAGAGTTTGACGGCAAGACAGAAGTATTACTCCCACACATCCTACCTCATTATTCCCAGAAAGGCACTATTTATATCAACCAAATATTCTATTAATCAAAACATTCACTTTTATCAAACCTATTGTGACAAGTTTTTAAAATAAACTTTAGAATCTACTAGAAGCAATAAGAACTTGCAAATGCCATTACCTTTTCAAATTCTTTTTCTTGTATGTCCAGCATTGTCTGAATCCGCTTCATAACCTCTCTGAAGTGTTCACCCTAATAATTTCAATAAGACTTTTAGTGCCAAGAATGAAAAAGATGCTGCTGCTTATCTTTCCTACTTCAAAATACACTGAATTACACTTCATATCTTATTCTGTTACTTTCAAAATTACAGAAACCTCAGCACGACACAAAATGTCACACAACTTCCTATAGAGTTAATAATTTTAATAATTTTATCCATTCCTCATTACACAAATTGCCTCAAAGTCACAAAGCACTTGTAACTGTGAAGCACTAATATATGCAAATTATGTTGAAGTTAAGTAACAAAGGTTAGAAAATCAGCAGCAAGACAGAAACTAGAAGTAAATAAATAATCTTTCCTAAGCATATTACCTATGAAAGCTTCTAAACTTGTAATTTCCTCCCCTCACAGCTAGTAATTTTGTTGTGGTATTTTTCTGCAAACTGTATGAACTGCATCAATTTTCTTGTTGCAGACACAGAAACACAGTGCAATTTGTTTCCACTGAAAATAAAAGTTTTGCTCTACATTCCTCCACAGAAACATAGTAAAACGGCACAAAATTCAGATATCCGGACGTATTTCACAGTCCAGAACTATGAAACTACATCTTCCTACAAATCACCATGTAAGAACTAGAATCAGTTTACAAGAACATGGAAATGCACTTTGGTATTAAGACAGCATGACACTCCATGGAAGCACCACTACATAAAAACTGAGAATTTTAATTAAGCTTTCAATATTAGTTTTTACTCTTGTATCAACTTGCAGCCCTGGAAGACGAAGTACGTGAAATTCTAACATGAAGCTGTGTTATAAAACAAAGTCATCCTGGCAAATGTAAATTCACAGTCACATGCGTCTCAAAAACAAGCGCAGCAACACTGGCCTGAATTCTTTTCTTCATTTTTGGCAACGTATTCACATTGTACTAACCAGGAATGCTCTAGCAGTAAGGATGCTGGTTGGGTTTTTTGTTTATATTCCAGTTATAGTACTTCCAGGGCCTGGCTGTTCCTGAGGTCCTACTTTCTAAACCTTCACATGCTCCCTGAAAGGCAGTCTTAGCTTTGAAGACTGAACAAGCTGTACATGCAGAACAGAACTGAGGTGCTAAGCAATTTAATCATAAAGAGACATATCTGACACAGAAACCTTTCTACAGGAGTGATATTTTCCCGTATACTCTTTATGCTAATGTTTCCTTGTGCACAGCTTAAGAAAGCGTAAGAAAATGTCATAAAATTAATCCCAAAAGGGAATAAGTGAGACAGACTGTACCTGGTGTATCCTCAGCAAGAATGGAATTCCAAATGTCCCAAAAACCTCTTTGTGGAAATGTGCCACTGTGATTAGCATCTCATTTTCTTTATCTATATCTACCTGGTCCAGAGGAATTTCCTAGATTCAGACACAAAAGTATGACTAAAACCAGCTAAAACATCCACAAAAAAACCCTCTATTATTTAGTAAAAAGCATACTGATGTAAAACAATTCCATTTGAAAGTAATCAAAAGAACCAGTCCATGTGACAAAGCCTCTTTACACAAATTATCTCAGACGTGATATTTCTTCTACTCTATAAAACAGTATCTTAGCTTTCCTGTATGGTTTTTCTAACGCAGAATCTTTCATATGTTGTGATTAGTAATAATAATAATTTAAAAAAAATCATAAATCTACTCATCTTCTCAAGAGAGTTTTACATTTAAAAACTCCTCTGTATTTTTATTTTCTTTTTTCTGATCTCTGGGGAAGGTGTAAAGGTTTGCAAGAGGATGTGCTTTGAATAATCACACAACTTTATTTTACCTTGAAAGCCAAACCTTAGCTGAAAACGAATCAAGCTCTTCTAGAACACTTAAGTCCAGAGCCTCAAAGTGAGTTACAGGCATAAAACTTTGCAACATGAGTCCCCAGACAAACCTGAGAACTATCGCCAAGGAGACAAATGTCCTATGGAATGGAACCTTGCCAAGTGCTTATATATTGTTATAAAAATATATATATAAAAATGAAAGGATGGAATCATCACAGAATAATTACCTTAAAAATACATATATATTACCTCTATTCGAAACGTTCGACTTGTTGCAGGCGACAAACACTCTAACAGCTCATCTTCCTGATGGACGCCAATTATTTTGTAACTTACAATTTCTAGCAGCCTTAAAAATAAAAAGTATTAAACAGTCAAGCTAACATTTGTTTCCCAGACCTCAAGGAAGATAAAAGTAGTCAGAATATAAACAAGTCATTAATACTGAATTTGCAACTTGACCAATACAGTCTTTACCAAAAATTAAGTTGCAGACTTGGAGAGAAAAACTTCTGTCTTATGGCAAAAAAGCCAGTACTTGCAATTACGGGACAATGGATTTAAAGTTAAATTAATTTTTAAATGCTTTTCAAAATGCCCACTCTTTAATCCCTGAGAAATACATGTCATGAAATGTTTGCATACGAAACATTATTTCACTGCGAGTTTACAATTGCTTTTGATGAATCCTACGTGTCTCTAGAAAACAACTTTATGAAATGCTAAATTGACGCATAAAATTTCTATCCATATTGAAAAACGCTCTAGAAAAGAGAATCCCGAGGCTCTCAGTATCTTAACACAGTAAGTAGTTTCCACAGTATTTAAATTGAAAAGATACGTGTCCACATTAAATTCACATGATGCCATTCAATTCACACAATGACCTATCTTTCAGCTTTACCTTAATTTCCCTGAACCTTTTTCGGAGAGTTCTACAGCTTTTTTACATTCTTCTAACAGGTCCCGTACACACCCATGCTTGTCTGGATATAGTGTTATTTCCTAGGTAGTGTATAGAACAAAATGATTATTAGAAAGGCTGCAAATATAAACAACCATATCAGAGGAGAACAGAGGGAGGTTTTTTTCAGTACAAGTTCATCTCTAAAAGACAACAACAATTCCTAAACTGAACAACAACTTTGACTCCAAAGCTCTGTTTAAGACCAATATATTTTATTTGAAAAGTTACTACTCTATTGTAATACCATATTACCCCATAAGAAAACTAAGTAAGTCCTAACAATCTCCCAACTGTACTGGAAAAAACAACCAACAAAAACCCCACAGCCAATCTTACTTACCTCTTCCCTAAACTGGCTATTTAGCCATATGCATTTAAAACTTCTTCTGTTTTCAAAATCAGTTATTTTCATTTTGAGCTTAAAGAAGAAAAAGGGACACACTTTAGGCATGTTTTGTACAAGGCAGACTTATTTTTTAAAATGCTATAAAAAAGGAAGGCTCTTACCTGTTGATAGTAGAGTTTCTTAGGTTGCCTAGGCTTGAAGAACTGGAGAAGATCTCTTAAAGTACCTTCATAATTATGTCTAAGAGGATTACCAGGACCATCCCTATAACTGCCCCCCAAAAAAAGAGGAAAAATAAAAGATCTGGTTATAAACCATCACTGCACAGTAAATCAAAATACTAAGTACATTTTTATTTCTGACTACCAGCTTCACTTAGCTTCCTGTACAACCTAAGCTGCAGTGTACTAAGAGCTTTGGGGATTTTCTTTTAAAATGGGTCCCTGTATGGGAACTGAAATACCATTCACGTGTGTGTGAACTTCAATCCTGCGGGGTGGCAGACCGTATGTTCCTCTGAAATTACTGTTATGGCAGCACTGAAACCACATGCCTTAGACTGGGAAGGGTTAATTTTGGAGCCATATGAGACAGCAAAGTTTCAGAACCACCACAGCCCAGCAAACTGCATGGAGTTACGGCTCTGGTGATGGTGGAAAATATCTACAGGTTAATGAAGAGCAATCTACATTTGCATAAAAACATAAACATTGATAACGTTTTTGTGACTATTATTCCTGCACCATACAGAGAACCTAACTACCAATATACTATTTTTCTGCTACCATTTCAATTTTCTATAGATTCAAATTCAATTTTATATAGCTGTGCCAGGAATCCCACTTCAACCAAAATTAACCCTTTCAGCAGCAGCAAATTTAACTCCGCTACCTTCAAAAAACCCTTACTTGCAGACTTCCAGAGAAAAAGAATAATTAGAGAGAGAGAGTCAGGTAGCTCTTGCATTGAGATTATTGTACTATGTAACAGCAAAAATACAGCTTCTGTATGTATTTGTTTATGGTCTCCTCCATTCTAGAAAGTTGCACTGAAACAGCACTTCCTAACAGCTTAATAATTTTACCAACTTTTGTCCTATACAGAAAGGCTTTCAAATAATGAATGGTCTTCGAAATTTAGTGTAAATAATGATCTTTTAAAATGGCTCTCTTTTTCAACAATGCTTACCAAATTCCCTATAAAAGTCTGAATTCACGGAACACCTAGAGTCAGTCATTCTCTTTCTTTAAACTGTTTGGCTACTCACTGTGCATGGCAGAATGCAAGGGTTTTACTAGGGAAGAATTAATCTGCAATGTGGATAGAGGCGATGAAATAACTGTAACCTACGGATCTTTGAGCGAAGTATTTTAAAGCACACTTCAGACCCAGAACATTACACTTAAAAAATTCCACTTACCCTTGGGACTTGAAAAACTGTAATAGCATTGGATCTGTATTAAGTCTTTGTGCAACTGTCTTTGCAACCTGCAAAATAATTTTGAACATCTCTGTTACTTCAGTTATGATAATGCTCTATGATCATTCACTATACTAGCTACAGAACATCAGGCTATAGAAGTTCTGAAAGAAAACTCCTATGCCCACTCCCTCAGGACAGAAAAAACTTCAGTATTCCTGGTTTTCATACTACTATCATAAATAATTGAAAAAGGTATGACAGGAGAAAAAAAAAAACAGAAAAATTTCCCCTTTGTTGCAATAAATGCAAACAAAACTCTAAAAAAAAAAGGTAAAAAATTTGCTGTCTGAATATAACTCTAGTTATAATTTGTATTCTATTCAGTTATAATATTATTGGGAAAATAAGTGAGGCTTGTCCTTTGAAAATTCCCATTTTCCACTGGCTTTTAATTTACTCTAAGAAAATTAGCTTGACTGGCGATATCCCCACATTACTCCCATAAGAGTATTTCATGTCACAGCCATACAAAAAGCAGGGGAATCCTTTCACAATTCATCCCTGTGAAAAGTAACTAAAGTCATATAAACATATTATTAGTTTAATAAAAATATTTAAATCACTAAAATTAATACTACTGTAATTAAATATAGTTTATTGTGGAAATTTTTTCCTCACACACAACTGGAATTCATTCTTACTAGTATTAAAATTATTAAACCTTTACACTCACAAACATTAGTGACTTAAGCTTATTGTGACACAATGCCAAAAAAAAAAAACCCCAAAAAACTAACAAGGCCAGGACTGCTCTTTTCAAGCATACATATATATATAAAACATGCTAGTCATCTAATGACAAAGTCACTTCTGTAACAAGGAGACAAACACAGAGAAACAACTAGAACACATACCTGAAAGTAATTCATCCTATTGGATA
Organism: Eudromia elegans; assembly: GCA_003342815.1. NCBI lineage: Eukaryota > Metazoa > Chordata > Aves > Tinamiformes > Tinamidae > Eudromia > Eudromia elegans. Next base: position 2,451,073 of record PTEX01000031.1, on the reverse strand, counting down.
AAGTAACAACAAATCCAGGGTCGTTGGGGATGGTTTTATCACAGAAAATGACATCCACACGATGATAGAGGTCTCTGAAGTATTCTTTAGCTGTTGGGAGCTCGCTGTTATCATTCTCTGGGTCATCCCTATAGGGGCAGACAAATGAAATCCTTACATATTATGCTGTTATATACACAAGAGGCTAGGGCTTTAACAAATACACTCTACAGTAGGTCAGCAATGGGTGAGAAATACAGAAATGCAGTCAAGAAACCTTTTTAAAAAGCCACCACTCATACACAGTAGGTCTATGATACTCAGTAGTGATCCACACCCTTGAATACATCTGCGCTGTGCAAGAACAAACGTCCTTGCACACTAGGCTTGCTTATTTGGTAGTCTGGCGATGAAGTGACACTATTTGTTTCACAGAGGCATCCTAGCCGTAACTGTTCCCCTCCCTCGGCATCCCTGGCACATCAGTGCACGCCTTTATTACATGTCAAAACTTCCCCCAAAACTCCTGTGTTGTTACTTTGCACAGCTGTCAGATGTGCAGGAACACCCCTTGAATACAGAAGCGAAACATCTGCACAGATGTTGGTTTGGGTCACTACTGACTGGTACCCCTATCTTCTCAGCAGAGAAATAGCTCCAGGGTACAAGCTGTGCACTTACCCAAAGTCAGCAGCCAGCCAAAGGTGCATAACACCAACTGGGTCAACAGGGAATGCGAGTTCCAAGGCATGACATGAGAAATACATTCATCTCACATAATCTGGGGTAAGAGTGCTGAAGATAGACTAGCTGGCTTCCACCCACTGTCAGCCCATGGAGAGAAACACAGCAACACAGTCGGGTGTGACCATCAGGAGTGAGAGCACAGAAATGCTGATTTACAGCCCTGACAAGCTTAGGTGTGATCCTTTCAACAGACATAAGACAAAAGGTTCTCCCTTGGTCTTGGAGATAGGTCCAGTCCAAAGACTGGTACACCCGAGTCGGGAATGCTTGGGTGAATCAGGAGCATCTCACCACTGCAGGCCAACAGGAAACTTATTGCGAGCATGGATAAAAAGGAAAAGGGAGAGCAGTTCATTTCTAGGCTGAAAGGAGCTCCAAGTCAAGAGCCGTGTTAGGGTACAGAGCCTAACACTTGAAATCAGGTAGAGTCCTCGCTGTCTGAGTTATGGTGACTCCAGGTAAAAAGCTGCAGGATTTGGATGTATTGCTGAATCATATCCTTTGGTAACATTAAGGTCCATTTTAATATTTGTGAGCACTAAGTCTTATAAACTTGGACGAAGACTTCTTTTCGTTAAATAATGTAGCACGTGATGGTTAAAATACAGATTTATTCATTTCCTTTCTGCATGGACAAAGGACAACTGCTGAGAACTTGTCTATCTCTAGAAAACTATCCTCACTCTTATCAAGACCACTAAATTTAAAGCAGCTCTGCACTCAAAGCAAACCAGGCGGTTTATCTGCCATGAGCTGGCTCCTTAAAAATACCTACTTCTGAAACACTATGATGTCACCATCCATGAGTTCATCAAGAGCTTTATCAAGGGATACATCGTAATCTTGAATTCTTTCTGTTAAATTGGGTTTAACTTCCTGCAATAAAAAGAAAAGTTTATTTCAGACAACTGAAGAGACAAAATAAAAGAAGTCACAATAGTAAAGAAAAGGTAAGGCAAGGTAATTGGTATCTAATTCAACTGAGACAAACAGAAACAGGCATGTGTAAACTAATCATAACTAAGGTTTAGAAAAATGTCTTTCTCGACACAGCCAACTACTTCTTAAAAAGTCAACAGCTTACTTTAGGATTCTCTTTGAAGTTATCTTAATTTATAAAGTATTTTAGCATTCAGTTATTATCTTGTCAACATTTCAAATTTTTCAAAATTCAGAGATTTTTACTGATGCAGCTGTTACAAAGCTGTTAGAAAGACCCACTACATTTGCTTCTCTATATAAGCACAGAATCTTTGTCCAATAATGTTTTATTTTTAAAAAAGGAAAAGACTCATTAAATATGCTTATATTCAAAAATAGCTACATTTAGATTATGTATTTATACTGTAGGTTAACTTCACAGGACAAAAGCACTAAACAAACTGGGATGAAAGTGCAAGCCTCACCTGTACAGGGTAAAAAGTGTTTGACATTTTAAAAGGCCTGTGATCTTGGGAAACAAATACTTAGACAGAGAAGTACCTGACTGGTCTGCTTTTTAGCATGGACCTGAGTGCACACTCCTGGAACCACCAGAGAGAGTAGCATGACTGCGAGCAATAAAAGCAATTCCTTCTTTTTACTACAGCAAGGACTTTGCTTTGTCAAGACCTGCATCTTCAGCATTCAATCAATACAGGAATTATAAAGATTTGCTATTGCAGTGTTTGAGCAGGAATTTGTTGGTAGACTATTTTGTCAGCTAACTTCGAGCTTAGGGAAGGAAATGGCAGATGCAACATTTTCTGAATTCAGTTACCTAAGAGGGACACTGAAAGTACACTGGACAATAACATTAACACACAGTGACTTAGAGGACACACACCCCCTTAGCTAACTTCAAAAGAGATTTAAAATTAAGTAACTTAAAAGTGCACGGTTTAAAAAACCAAAGTTCTACATGAAGTCCTCCGTGAATAATTCTGCTGCTAATATTAACTGCTGACACTCTATCACTGCAGACTTCAAAACTACAAAATTGAGACTGCTTATGGTTTTAAAACACTGATATGAGTAACCTTTTAAAACTTATTTTCCTAAACTACACACTATAGAATGCACAAAAGTACATAACTTAAGAACACTTTATTATCTCCAAGTCATAACATCAAGGGAACTCAATCCTTAGGTTCTTTAGGAAAAGGGACTAGTCTGTCAGTGCCCTATTAATAGTTCCATGGTTCAAAAGGGATCATAATACATACACAGACTATTATTAGCTCTTATGCACCTTTCATAAACTGGCCTTCAATTTGCAAGCACGCCTTCATCAATGGGTTTCTTTTAAACTATCTGAAAGGTAAGAACTCTAGAAAGGTACTTAGGTGCATATTTTATAAGAGAACACAGTAAAACAGAGGTATAATTTTAAAAGCTTAGGTTGTGAAATATGAGTGTCGCACTTAAATCACAGAATAATTTCCATCGGAAGGGACCAGTGGAAGTCTTTAGTCTGGCCTTCTAGTCAAAGCAGGGCCAATTTCCAAGTTGGAGCAGGTTGCTCAGGTTCATGCTCCCTGAGTTTCTGAAAACGTCCATGGATGGAGTTTTCCACAACCTCTCTGAACCGCCTACTTCAGGACAAAGTTGTTTCCTGTTCAGGAGGTGCCTGCAGAGCGAGGGCCTGTATTTTTTTTTAAGTGACACAACTCTGGGTTTCATATTTGCCTCTGTCGTAGGGCAGACAGTGAAGTCACATCTGCTGTATTAGACTCTGCAGTTCTACCTACCTGCATACACAAAGTGTTATCTAGAGAACGCTTCCCTTTCCTTGCCTCTTTTTTTTTTTTAAAAAAAATACTACAATATTTTAATCACAAAGCAATTTATCCTTAAATAAACCTTTCCACTGGTACATTGATTACAATTTATACAACAAACAAATCTAACAATGCAAACCTCATAGAGGATAAGGTTAGTTTCTTGTGGAAATCCTGCTCTTTCACACATAACTGGAAGCAAGTCACCTAGTGGAAAAAAAATAAAAAAAGATTAATTTCTGACCCTGGTTAAGGTTTTACTACACCCGAGAGAGGGAACGTACTCGGCTACAGTTTCCCATATTTCCATTCAACCCAAAACCAGTCTTTAAGTTTCCTTCCATTTCATCTGAACAAAACAAAAGATATCAAACGTGGAAGGCCATTCAGGAACACACAGATGGAATAATCCTCCTCCTCTTAGATGAATTTTCATCTGTTTCAGTTTTCATATGTGACCTTAAAGTCACATAGCTAAACTACAAAAACTGCAGGTTACTATTGTGAAAAGCTGTCCTTTAGGTTTACATGTCACAAAATAACCCATTTGAAATCAAAGAAACAATGAAAGAAAAAAAACAAATGGGGGACAATAGCATATACCAAAGTTGTTCAACAAGTGTGAAACAGTCCATTACGTTCAGCACCACCCAGTGAATAGTGCCAACGTGTATAAGTTAAACAGCCAGCCAGCAACAATGAAAATGAATTTTAGAACTCACGTATTTTACAGGATATAGGTGTGTAGATATGTCCACAATAATTCAAACTCCGAGTCTTCGGATCATACATCTTCAGGAACAACATTACATCATCTAATTAAGAAGCAAAAATTAATTTTAAGTAAGGCTTATTTGAGTATATCTCAAAAAAATTTCCTATTTTTCTTTAACAAAAATATAACAAAAAATATTACAAAAATTTCTTTTGATTTACAACTGGTTGTCTTCAAATATTATTGCATACTGAATTTATATGGAGAGAACCTATACAGATTAAAATTTCTTCAATGATTTTAAAACCATATGAAAATGTCCTCAACCTTGAAACAATGGACGAAAAAAGAACACGAGAAAAACAAGTAACAGCAATGCAGCTTGATGAGGAGATCAATGACATCATGGAAAAAAAGAGCACACAACATTTTCTGAGGTGTACATAGCAGTAGTCTGTATTTACTCAAGTGTTAGCATATATACTTACGATCTTTATCAAACTTGGGTAATGTTGCTCCAGTAGCAGCCATCTCTGGATCTACTGTTTCCAAAAATATTGTCCATGGATTTTCATTGTCACTGAGCTCAATCATCTATTTAGAAATATGTGAAAAAAAAAGGAAAAAACTTTGGTATCTGCATTTTGATCAGACATACAAGAATTTTATCATGTATTTTATTATTTTGGGGGGTATTTAGGTGCAATATTTTAAGCAATACATGTGACTCAATCCAGCATTACTGTCCACATACCAAAATAGTTCAAAGGACACTTACTTTTAAAAAATAGCACATAAATAACCACCATATGTTCTCTTTATTGAAGTAAGAGCATCCACGAGATGCTCTTACTCCACCACTCTTTTCTCCCCTCTCACAAAATAACATTCCACTAAATCTCAAATATTTTCAAAAACCAAACATCAGCACACATAGGTTAATTTAAAACTGCTAAAAAAAATCCCATGTCCCAAATTTACAGATTCTCAGCAGGAGCTGACACTCATGAATGACACAGAAATCATGTTCTCTGTCAATGGATAGTTACCGTTTTATTGCCATCTGCTTCATTATCTAACATTGCAGGTCTTTTTGTTCCGTTACTTCTAGCTTGCATTGGCCATAATCTGATTTGATCCTGTGGAAATCCCTACAATAAGTAATAATTGTGACAGGGAAAAGGAGAAGAAAAACAAAATTACAAACATTTATTAAACTTAATCAAAATTGATCCATTTATAAAAAGCTCGAAATAATGACCGAGTGCTGCTGCTACCTGGAGCAAACTAACTAAGAGAATATAACATAATAAAATACAGACAGAGAGTCCTGCAGACAACTTACCATTGTTTGAGAAAGATTTTGCACAAATTCCGTAAGTGTGGAGTTTTTTAATACTTTGAAAACAGTGTATTTCACTTTTTCTTCATCATACATATCATTGCCTTGGTGGCCACAGAACTGATCTTCTGCCACTATCTGAAAATTTACATTTAGAGGTTATTATTCATATTAACTCAGCTGCAGAATATTATACCTTTTAGATGACACTTTACTGTGTCATGTCACTGGCCTACTAGATAGTTTTACATTGTTCATATTGTGTTTTCCTTAAGAAAAGCTTGTAGGAAAGTAGAACATAATGAAAATAAAAATTTGGGATAGTCAAATCAACATAAGCAATTAAAATATACTAATTTTGACAAAACCTGAACAGTAAAGAGCCAGTGACACTTATCCCAATCTTGGAAACATGCACTGTAATAATCCTGGCATTTGAACTAGGCTATACAGGTACTAAGAGTTTTCCTGTGTCTGTGCAGTCCTCATTGCAGTCTTGGTTGACAGAAAACAAAACTGCAGCACGCTGCTAACTGGAACAGTTCTAGTGTAAATGTTGTGTGGAACAAGCTGAGTTTTTCTGGTGTTTCTCCTTACGAGGTCCAGAAAGAGCAAGCCAAGGGGCAAACGGAACACAGGCCCTTCTCTCTTCAGTCCATTGGGCTCTGGGAAAAGCCATAACGAGGGTCCCTTAAGGCAATTCCTAATCATTTAGTCCACTTGGCTTTCCCAAAAACACTAATTGCAAATAAAAGCTCCTCTCCTCTTTTCTCTTCAAACTTGATGAGCTCACTTTGGCAGAAGTCCAGGATTGCAGCATATGGCTAGATACACTCTAATTTTAGAAGATAATTCCTGAAGGAGATGATAGTGCAGTAGCAGTACAGCCATTCAGCATAATCCTGACCTTTTCCTTTTACCTGAATTTACTATTTTTACTTGTAAGCACATAACTTCCCACACTTCTACAGAAAACAGAAATGCCCCAATAACTGCCATTCCCAGGGGAGTACTGCTTGTTTCACTGGGACTTAGTGCAGGTGTGAATAGGCTTTTAAGCCCTAAAATCATAGCTTGCACTCATCGCTTGCAAGGCTAAATAAGAAGCTAGAAACTGAAAATCAAGTTTTGTCTTGGGTGGCTCAATATTCCAAATGTTATTAATAAGTTACTTGCAACTCAATCCAGTTCAAAAGCTGACCTGCACTTGCATATAGAGATGAGCTTCCTGCCTTTCCTTCCTCTTCTGAGCCTCTATTCTCTTCTCTTCTTGTAGCCTTTCTACAAGTTGTTGAGGAATATCATGGTCCGTGACAGGCTGCAAAACCTCACCTGCAATGCAGATCTTGGCATGTCAATTCACATTTATGTAGCACATGGTTTCCATTCACACTTGACACTCCACTCATTTTAAGTCAAAGACAGTTATTTTCATGTTTTAATTAAAAGCATTATTTGGTATGATCATGCAAAAAAATCTGAGCTAAAATACTCCATTTCAATGAAATATGTATCACACCCCATTCAATTAAACATTTTTTGATATAAAAATATTTACTACTGTTCAAATTCTGAAATATACATTTATCTACATGTACCATACATGTATCTACATATTTGAATCTATCAATCACTAGATGAGACCAGTCTTTCCAGAAGCAAGTCAAAGGCTGGTTGATCCCTCTGAATTTGTAAATTCTAATTGTATTTAATAAAATCATTCCTATATCAAATTGTTGTATTGGAAGATTGTCAACAAGCCAGAAATATAATAGTCCTGTATTTCTGTATCTCAAGCTCAGCTGGAACACACACAGACAGAGTATACATACTTAATTTTGATTCCCTGATGTAAACCAACATGTAGGCATTAGTACAATGCCGTACAGATAAGTCGTCGTCATGACCTCCATAATTGTGTTCGATTGCTTCTTCCTTTGTACATCTTGATACAACATCATCATCAAATTTACACCACTAGGGAGAAAATTGTATATAAATATAATTTCACACACATAAAATATGTTCTTGAATGACAAGTTAATTCTATTTCTGGCATGTCTTTCAGTGCTCTGAAGAGCCTAGAATTTCTCTTCAAGTAACACTAGTTAAAAAAAAGAAAATAAAGAACTAGTTCAGTACAGTTTCTGTAACCTGCTGACTTCAACTTCACATAGGGCTATAAATCACCATATCCTTTCAAAAATATTTGAACACTTTACACAGAATATCAGAAGATTTTAGCAATTATTCAAACAATTTATCTTAAAATTACTATTCAAGTATACTGCATTTCTGTATGAAGTTCAGATAACCGACCTCATCTGGCGTAAAATAAAATACATACAGTGGTGCACAAGATATCTGATTAATATTTGTAAATTTAAAGTGCTTTACAGCGATTTTGAAATAAAACCATTTCAAACTGCAACTTATATCTGCTACAGATTTAAAAATGGAAAATGAATAGCAACAAATTAAGAAAAAAATCTGACTGGTAATTTTACTACTACACACAAAAACAGGCAACTTGAGAGAAGAGGCACCTGCCTGACAAACATCCAATCCACTCAAGTCACCTAAAGCTACAAAGCTTGGGATGTGCAGGAGAAGTGAATTACATTGTCACAGAAACATTAAAATATTCATGTTTGCTCCAGTGTACAGACATCCTAAAGAAATACCGGACAGAATTTGCTTGCTGTACAACTGCAATATGTATAAATACATGTGATTGAAGGGCTTCCCTTAGTCAAAGTCTTTGGCCAAAAGCCAACAGTAAATATGAATCTGCTCTTCTTAAGAAGGAATGTGACTCTAATGCCTCCGAAAGCTCTCTCCTCCTTGAGGAGCAAAAAAAAAAAAAAAAAAAAAAAAAAAAAAAAAAAAAAAAAACAAAAAAAAAAAAAAAAAAAAAAAAGGCACAGAAATGAGGGCTGCTGTTTTGGCTTCTGTTTTAAAACACTAAGTATGTTTCTCAAATGTAATAAAATAGGTGTCATAAGGGGAAAAACAAAACAAAAAAGAAAAAGTCAAGCTAAGAACTGCATCACACATGGATTTGATTCCTCCATGAAGGAGCATCCCAGCATGCTGTTAGGAAACAAAAATTCCAAAGATGTGACCATTAGGAAAATTACAAGGATATATTGGCAAAACACAAAAATGTTCAGTTGGTTTCCAATACTCACTTTGCCATCCCCCTTTGGATTTAAGTAAACAACATAATGTCCACCATGGTTATCTCCACTGTGTACTAGAACTGCATGAAGAATGTAATTAGCAGGATCTTTAGGATCTGTTTTTTGCAAAAATTCATCTAGTGGCAACTGTTCAGGAAATTCAAACCTAGTTTGGAAAAGAATTAAGACAGTTATTTTCACTTGAGACAGCCACATCCTATTATTATACTGAAGGACATCAATACTTACCCTCAAAGCAAGCTAAAAGAATTGAACAGCTACAATTAAAATGCCAAACAATATACTACTGATGGAAATGTTACTTTGGAATGTCTTTCAAGTGCTAAAGTGTCACTTCTATTTTATTGGTGAAATAAGGATTTTGTTTCCAAACAAAAACACATGTCCTTGGGTAACTATCAATTTCTAGAGATAGGTAGGAAAATAAATAGGTAGGGAGGCAAAGGGAAGGATTACTTATTTGTCCTACTTACTCTTGGGGAAGCCTAAGGGAACATTCCAACTTTCCACAGATGGCACAAAGAAATGTTCCACATACCACATTGCAAAACCAACACAGAATCAAAATAAATAAAACTTATTTACTTCACATCCCAAATAATACCTATAAATGACTACTAAGGTAATAAATTTGTCACTCTGGTGACTTAACATTCAATTGGTGCATCTCTTAGCAATCTATAACATATGCCACTGCACTTTCTGGAGCTGATTCAAAACCAGAGTTTTGATTATTTTAATAAAACATATTAAGAAATTCATATTCTATAATGCAAAACTTACCTATCATTTATCTTGATATTTTGGTCAGTTTGAGGATCATACATAAATCTCATGAGTTGTAGGTGTAATACTGGTGGCAACGTTAGAAACTTCACACCTTTCTCTGCCTCCTGGACATTGGAAAGGAAATGGAAGGTTGGTATTACAACAACTTTCAGCAACTATAAATACTTGCTGTAGACCCATCTCCTATGGGCTTGTATTTTACAGTCCTGACACCACAACATGCACTAAAAGAGAGTTCAAAACTGGCGTGGAAGTTAACTACCTCGATGCAGCACAACCTTCCTGCAAACTACTGCAACAGCATTGAGGAGGAATCAGTTCAACTGGTAGGCTATTCATACAAGCAAACGCGAACATCTGACTGCAAGAAAAGCACGTCAACCACACAAATGAAAGTAAAGGACAACACAGAGGATAAGACTCTCAACTCTGATCACGTAAGAGCTGTGGGCTCACTGTATCCTGCAAAATCGTATTTTGCCACTACACTACACCCTCCTAAGAAGGGCCAAACTCCACAGATCCACTTAACACCCCTGATGATCAACAAGGATCTCTGCAAAGTAACCTTCAGAACTATCTTGATGCAACTTTTAGCCGACGCACTTAAACATGGGGTAATTTTAACGGAAGCATTTGAATGGATTCTCAGTTATTTAAGCCAGTAGAAAAAAAAGTTAACCCTAAAGCATTCTGGTTACAAAAACAATTATAGGTGTAACAAGCAAAATTCACTTGAATAGACTGTTTTAAAGTTCAAGTTCTATTTTAAGAAATCTAGCAGGAAATAAGGAGGAACTATATAAAAGCTTGCGTAAAGGAAAAAAAATACTAAAAGAACAGTTGACAAAACAGATTTTACAAAATTTTTGCTATCATGGCTTTGTTATTTATCAGAGACACAGAAAGAAAATTTAAAACGGAATTAAAAAATAAAATACCTGCAAGCCATGTTCTCCTGCATCGTATTTGTTATCACCATCCAACTGCTCCACTGCAACATAGTCAATGAAGGACTCAAATACTACATGAAAAAAAGATTAGAAAATAATAGGGAGAGAGGAAGAAAAACAAGTGTTTAACATGGAGGCTTCCCAATACATTCAACAAATAACATATTATGACTTCAGAGCTCTTATTTGAATATTTCTGTCCTTTATAAAAAGAAAGCCGTGCATTGCTTACAAACATCATGCCATGTATCAAAATTGAAGAGGGCACATTTTAACAGCTTCCTAAATCAAACTGTTGCACTTGTCTGTCAAATTTCCTATTCTCAGTGCTCAACTGCTAAATATCAAGCTAGATAATTTTGTTTGATGGAGTCTGAAAAGTCCTTCTTCATGTCTTGTATGCCAAGTACCTGTTAAAGCGATGATAAGAAGCCACCACTACGCTGTTCTGATTAGTTAACTTCTTATTTGCTTATTACTATGGTCAGCCTCATTTGGAACTTATTTCCTGCAACTCTACTTTTATATACAAGCTACAATCTACTGTGACAATATGACTGAGAAGTAGGCACTTCTACAGCACTTGGAAAACCCTTGAAATGCAGAGTTTTATGAAAAATGTTCAAGAAGGAAACGTTCAGGACACGGCAAGGACGGGAAACAGAAATGGAAAAGGGAAAGGAAATGGAAAAAGGAAGAAAGATAACACAACAAGAAATATTTGCTACAGAAAAGATTTTCAATGAGACATCCAAACTAAAGATTTCTTTCTCTGATCTTTAATCAGGATCAAAATAAGGATTTTGAAACCCCTTTGAAATCAAAAAGCACCACATATCTGATAAAAAAAAGCTCAACACGTTGAGGTATTCCATTTGTGCACATCACAATGTAGTACTTACTATTTTTCTTTCCCTTTATACTTAGTTGAATGTCATAATAATCTTCTATTCGTTCAGATCGATAGTCTACATGTTTGCATTGGATGTAAGACTGTAAACAAAAATAAGAAAAAGGGCTTTCAACATATATCAGTAACAGAATTTATTTTAAAAAAATATTAACAGTTTCAATACGTACCACCATCTTCCCTCTGAACAATTTAGGAATAGTGCCTTCTACACACGTGCCTTTCATTTTGTTTTCCACATTATCAAGCAGCTGAAAGAAAGATTCATTTTTAAAACAGAGTTAATGTGGTATTTCTTGAATTTATTCACTACATAGTTTAATTCACTGATTGAGTGCTGAGTCACTCACATTAAAGTGAATTTTTATGCAATTCCTAGAGGACTCTCTTCTAGTCCTTAAATCCCCATCTCTAAAGGACTTTTGCTCTGAGAACTTCCCTTCCCTTTGGAAAACCTCACAAGTGTAATGATGTACTCGTCCCTTCCCTTTAGGGCTCTCAGGGACCACCAGCACAGACACTTTCTCTCTGTTCAACCTTCCCTACTCTTCATAAATGAGTCCCCAATTTTTCCTCCCAAAAAGGCTACAACCAGCCCTTTCTAAAGGAGAAGAACAGAAAACAAACAAACAACACCCCCTCCCCTCCAAAAAACAAAACCAAACCAAATCAAAACAAAACAAAAAACCCACAAGAGGCAGAAAAGAGGTGCATATGCAAACAAAAAATTCCAAACCTTGGAGGCCAGGCTTAAATTAGACACTGCCATTATTACTAAGGGTCTGCTAAGCAGTATAATACATACAGCATTAAGAGACAACATTAAATAATATACATGTATTTGCCAGGATCAGTGAGAAATGCCAAAAACGTACCACTCGACATAACTCCTGTACATCATGTTGCATGAAGCTGTCTAAAGTCTCCCACCTTTATAAGGCAAAACACAAAAGTACTATATTATAAAGCAGATTTATGACATAAAAGACATTTTCATGCTACCTTTCAGAATTTAATACTGTAAGACATAAAGACTGTAAGATTTAGTGCTGCTTAATGCACTTTTTAAAATTTCTGTAGTATTGACTTGGCTCATGATCAGTTCTAGCTCCATTTCTGATGCAAGAGGTGAGTGCAGAAGAGCAGGGTGGCAGCCAGAGAGTATTTCCGGCAGTCAGTCTGTACTCCTCTGCCCCTCATCCCAAGGAAGGTGCCGGGAGAACATCCGGAGGGGCACTGGTGCCAGCAGAACTGTCTGTCCACTCTCCGACCTACTCCTGGTTCACGTCAAAACCCTCTTAGAGAAAAGCCCTGGGAGCAACTCCGCGTCATCAGCGCGTTGCAGAGCCTCCTCTTCTGACTGCGTCTTTTCTGAGGGCCCCTCAGGTGCAGTCAAGCAAAGTTTGGCGATTATTTGTGCAGGAAGTAAGTGGGTTGTAGGAAATAGTGGCCCCTTTGTGCTCCTCCTCACACTCTATCTCCACACGTCCAGAGTCTCTAAGGACGCAGGGGCCTCCAGCCCCTAAACACACAGAGCACCCACACTGTGCGTGTGTAATTGCCCTCAGTGTCAAACACTGGCCATCTCGAGCCACAAAATGGGAGGAAAAGGATCACCCACGAAAGGCAGATAGGAGCACATTTGTGAAACCTTCCTCTCAGATACAAAATTAAGCACCTCGTAACACCACAGAAAAGGTCTCATCCTGTTACTCAGGGTGACACATGACACTAACTCGAGGCAGATTATTTATATTAGCAACTGCTTTTGGTCCAAAAGTACAGCAGGAGTGTCTATAACTAACAACACATGCACCTGGACATTTCAACTGTGTATTTTGTTCTGGATTTTATTTATTCAAGAGCATTACACAATATCCAGCTAACAAGTGAGTTCTAATCCAGCTATTAACCGTTGTGTTTGATGATTCTGTATTAAAAAAAAAACCCCTAATTTTTGAACAAGCTCGTTGGAGTACTGCCTAGAAATAAAAACGTATCCACTTTAAGAAAAAAGAGCAACCAGCAATAACGCAATATTAACAGTTCTCTACATCCCCCTAAAAAGCCGAATTTAAATAAAATATTTTTTTTAAAGTTTTGGAAGTCTGTGAGATCCCAACACATATTGCAAACTTCTAAAACTTACCCAAAAGATTTTGTTAACTTTTTCGTTCCAACCGGCTTGTCACTATGTTGCAGCTCATAAAACACTCGTTGCAATGCTAAGGGAACACTTTTGGATGAATCATCTCCTTCCGTGGGCATCATGTACACCGCCTGAGGAAAGCATTTACTTCCATTAGTACCCGAGGAAAACTTTGCCACTCATACTTTTTAAACACATTCTTCCCTCCTCAATGTCTTGCTTCATGTAACTCCATACAATCATCACTCAGAGTCCAGAAATCAAATCAAATCTCCTACTGCAATGCTGAAAGAATTAACTGGACTCCGTCTACTCAGAGCATCATTATTAGAAAATGTGAACAACTAACTCCATTCATGGTAACCATATTACTCCAACCTGGAAAACACACCAAAGAATTCAGCATCTTTACACAACTTATCAAGCCTGGTATGTCTATGTCTTAATATGCCTTATACCTTAATATGCCTTAATATGTCCTAATAGTAGGACCTGGTATTGTTCAGTATATCAGACTTTTGAAAAGAACTTCTTTTTTCTTCAGCTTGGCACTATATATATAGAGAGAGAAGGGGGGAAAAAAGAGGAAAAAAAGAGAAAAAAAGGGAAAAAACAAAACAAACAAAAAAACCCAACACAAAACAAAAACAAACAAACAAAAACAGCCAAGAATGAGTGGACGCAGAAAGTGCACAGTTCTGTGAGCGAAGCCCTGGTTGGGATCACAGCGGTTCTCACTCCCTGCCCGTGTGCCCGCAGCTCAGTCCTGCCCAGCAGTACATCCCACTTACTGCACACTCCACTTCCTCCCACGGAAAACCAGGCAGTGTTTCCAAAACGTAGCCAAGCTGTTGGGGGACACATATTCAATGCTTTGCAAATGCTCAAGACCGAGCTGCCTTTGCTCTGCTTCTCCAAGATTTCAAAATGTGCTCACAAATCGGAGGGAAAAAAGCACCTTCAAAACCTAGTGCTGAAGATCAACAACTGAATCTCACTAATCCTTCTCGCAATTATTTTTGCCAATTCACTAGGGTAACTACCTCTACAAGGCAGGCAGGGTCAGGTTGCTTGGGGCCACATCCAGGTGAGTTCTGAGCACCTCTAAAAACAGAGATCCCACATCCTCCTCAGGCAGCCTGCTGCAAGGCCAGAGCACCCCGCCTGGGAATACTGTGTTTCCTAGTATCAGAACGTACTATTTAAAAAGAATTCCAACACCTATATATAATAAATATTTAGACGCTAAAAATTCTTCTCAACAAACCAAGATTTTGTCAGTAAATGCAAATGAATATTAAAACTGCCTAAAAGCACTATAGCCTGTTTTGTTTATAAAGAACTTTGATAACCTTAGGAATAAGAAGAGAATTAGGTGTTTCAATTGACGGCCATTGTCTTTTTCATAAAGCAAGCTGCAGTTACCAGCCAGTAAGTAGAGCCTTATCAGAGTAAATGAGTTATGAGCATCCCTACAAACTGATGTTTATTTAGGAGCGTAGGGAAGGTACAGGGGCAGAGCCTGCAAAAGATGGGTTTACCTGAAACAAACCTATATTACAAAAAGAATTTATTCACAGAACATTATCATTTCACAGCACTTATCAATTTACTGACAAAGCGTTTTTGATAAGAGCTACTCAACTGGATTAGATGCAACCATTATAAAAACATATTTTTCTTTCAAGAGTGATAAGAAGTTGTCCAAAAAAATAAAATGCACGAACATTGTGATTACACAGTGAACATTGTGATTACACAGTAACAAGAAACAGCATTATAACAAATGGTAAACTGAATGAGTAAACCACACCTCTTGCAAAAAATGAAATAGGTCCAGTATGGAAGACAAGGCAGGTAGTCATTTCTTGTGCATGGCACTGGTAAGATCCCAATTACAGGTCTATGAGAATCAATGTGCTATTTTTTGCAACATTTCAAAGCAAGCAGCACATTGCAAAAAGAAAAAACAAAAATCCCTGCTAGTGCAGGACACCTGCAGGTCACAGTGATAAAAATAATAGTGATAAAACAGAGCAAAATAGGCATATTAGAAAGTTTGGTAATTCTAGAGAAAAGAAAATTTAACAGAAATTTAACAGTTTACTCATACATAAGAAAAGGCAGAGGTCAGAAGAGAATATTTTCACTAAGAAGTAGACAGTAGGTGAGAGGGAAAAGATTGCAAACACAATATACTTGGGTAAAAATAAAGGAAGTACAAAAACTAGAGACAACAGAACAAAAGGAAGAATATTGACAGAATCCTCAACATATCTGAGAGACTTTTTTGATTATTAAAGGATAATAATTAGCAATGACAAAGTGGAACATAAATTAGGATCAGTAGGAGACTCCTGTACTAAGTAACTGTGAGCCATGTTTTTTCCTGTATATCCCCTTTTCCAAACAGTCTCTTCAATCTCATTTATTTCAAGATTTTTTTTTTTTACTCCATCAAGGCTAATTCACTACTTTTAAATTACATATTACTTAGTATATTCTACTCAATTTTTTCAATGAAATATTTATTAAAGTCCAAGTTCAATTCCTTTCAGTAAAGAAATAACATTTGTGGTAAATACAAAAAAAATGAAAACTAAGCATAGAAATTGTTTACATCATTAAAGTTACAATGTTCTCCATCACAAAAATGTTAGCTGCAATAACACAGACTTCAATTGTGTAATATAAATTAAAAGATAAAACAAATTAACTGCATAGCTCATACTTTCCATTTCTCATCTGCAGGAAGGAGAATCACCATTCTTTTTTTTTTTCTGCAACAGTTCAGTACAAAATTAACAGGAATGTCTAAAAAAATACATCTCTTGTGTTAGGAGTTCACTAGCTATTCTGCCTACTTAGTCAAAACCAAAAGGGTGTGTTTAAAGGAAGCTTTCTCTACATGGTCTCATCTAAGACGTGCTTCAGGTAAGTCAGAACCTTTTTTACAAGATGGAAGGAAGCAAAAGAAATGGATGCTTTGCCTCTAATACAGAACTTTGGATATTTTCTTTCATATTTTAAGTTACCTTTCGTAGCTGATTTGTGAAAAATAAAGTCTGTAATAAACTGTTCATGTAACAAGTTGCTCCCTGGTTTTTTAACCCAACATATCCTGTGTGCTTCTTTGAATCCCACCTAGAACACAGTGGTTAAAAACAAGTTAGAATGAAGTATTTTTCTAACATGGCCATTATAAAAACTTATTATTATATTCTACAAAATGAAGATCTGCAAAACTCTTGGTTCTAACGGATCATGTGGTAATATAACTATTATTAAAAAGTACCAGAACCCAGAGCTAGCCTTTTAAGAACATGTCTGCATTTTAGGTGTAGTCAATTTAAGTGGCACAAAGCAGAACAACTCAGAAAAGACAACTGTAAAACAAGTCAACCAGGGTAAACTAGAGAGCAGAGACGTCAGACTGTGCCCAAGACACTTACCACCTCTAAGATGAGGTGAAACTAGTTATGCAGAGGTATTAAACCACAAATCAATTTATATGGGATTAAACAGTTCCGCAACATCATACCGCAAAATGCAAATAGAAATTTAACCTTGAAAAAAATCACTATGCAACTAAGGAAGAAAACTGTCTTGCGAGAATTCATCAATTAAGGAAGACAAAGTGACTATGGACAGCTATAATTAATAACATAAAATACTCCAACAAACTCAGGTGATGCTAGAACATTAGAGCTGCAATTTTTATTTTTAGCAGCGACACTTACGCCACTCCATGCGGAGCATCTGCTTGAACATAGACTTCGAAAGTAACTTTGTCTTCTTCTATAAAACCTTTCTCAGGATCAGTAACTTCCTGTAAAACAGAAGTCACATAGGAAATGAAAACTGCAAAACTAGCGGATCTTGCAACACGATTGTAACAAAGCATCCAGCTGGACAGCACTCAGGCTCCAAGCCGGAGCTATCTACAGAGCCCTTTCCAATGAACTAAAGAAGTGGACGGGTATGAACTAATCTTTTTTCCAGCTTTATCCACTTAATTCTTTTCAGTGCCTCCATCTAGGAAACCTGTTCTAGCTTTTCAGGTTCTGCAATACTATATCACTTTTTCATGATAACAAAGTCAATAATCAGAAATTCTGCTTCTACTCGGAAGGATGTCGTTTCAGACAGACGAAAGACTACAGGACCCACTATCAAAACGCCTAAGTAGCTGTCTCAATTTAGGATAAGCCTTGGGAGTATTATTAATGCATTGAAGTATTTGCATACACACACAAAGAACACCTGGAAATGCAGAAAAATCTAGGTTGCTTCAGAATAACTATGACAGCATAAAAAAATTAACCATTCAGATATGGAGAAAATATGAGGCAGAATTCACAACATTAGCAAAAGCCATCTATAATAATTAAGTGCAGAAATTCACAAGAAATTAAAGAAGAATCTTCAGCAATGACACAAGCAAAAATTACTTAAAAAATATTACTCTACAGGTGTTTCATTACTCAAAGCAGATGTTTAACACTATTGTCTAGTAAAGGGGACACACACACACATTTATACAATTACTTACACTCCAGGCCATAAAGTTGGAAAAGCCCCAGTCATTTTCCTTATGAAAGAATAAATGACTAATACGACGACTGAATGATTTTTCATCATCCTTGTAGTTTATTATCTTGAGAACTGCTTGTGCATGGCAAGACCATGACCTATAAATACAAAAGCAACATTTTGAACTCTTTCCAAATTAGCTTTTTATAGTCATTAGAAATTTTGGAGGTCAGGGTATTATTTTCCCATATAGGGCATATAGGGTTGTGGGCTTTTTATCTTATTTGATATTAGTGCTTAATTGTTATTGAGGGTAGGACTCCCTGGGGCACTCTGAACTCAAATTATAAACGTAAGGTTAGGAGAGAGAATCTCTTAGGGCACCAGAGTTTTGAGCAAAATACTGCCAGTACCAGCAACAGAGTTAGAGGTGTAAAGGTAACTGCTCTCTAAGACAAGCTGCACATTCTATACATTTCACTACAGAGAGGCAATTTAGGGGAGACTGAAAGTGGTGCTCTTGGTGTCTCGAGAGAGGGTTAACTCAGCCTTTGGCTGAATAAAAGTAGGAAGTTCTTCCACTTTCCTTCCATGGCATAAACTCTCCAACCTCCTAATTTTCTCAGAAATGCTTTGTCACTATCATTCCTGTTCAAATTCATCCCACTTGCACAAGTTAATGATCAGACTGATGAGTATCAATTCAAACAATGTCTTGTCACTGCCTCGTTATGATGGCATTAGTACTTAGCTCCACTAGAAAACTCCTTAATGCTTTGAAGGATTACTTTATCTTTCTCCTTTTCTGAGTCTGTGTGTGTGTGTGTGTGTGTGTGTGAATCTCCTATGACTTTAGGACTTTCTCCTTTGCCTTTTGGAGTTCCTGAGAGTTCATCTTTTGGGCTAAGAAAAGGGCAACTGTCAAAATTTTCAGTTCTATTTAGCAGAAACTGCAAGTTTTGTAGGATTTCATACCAAAAAAAAAGTCTCCTTACTGGAAAGGATACCTGGGAATCCAAGAACACACACATGTTCATTTACTGTGCGTCTTGATAAATGAATGATAAATTCCATTTAAAAAGACAACTACTTCTTATACTTCTGTACCTCTGTTAGTAGCAATTACCTGCCTGTGCTCTTTACAGGATGGGATTTATGGCTCAAGTGGGTTAGCAACCCTCCAGCAGCACTTCAGCACAAAATAAACCCAGAACTTCTTCCATGCCAAGACAAGTGTCAGTCAAAGACTTCACCTCGGCAATCAAACATACCCCAAATATCCCAAATAATCACAACATATACCCAAAAATACTCAAATTCTACCACAAACTTCTACCACTCAGCCTACACCAAAGATTATTCTATATATTGAGATTTTTGAAGGGTGGGAGGAATGGACATTCAAAACTTTGCAAGAATCCTTTCCCTTTTTAAATAAAGTTAGGCAGAATAATTTTGGTAGGTGTTTGTCTTTCTTTCAGTATGGATTAACTACTACCGAGTGGGGGCTTGTGAAATAATTAAGAGGATCTTACGTGGAATCAGATTCAGCATTGCATTGAAGGAAGAATCCTACGCTTTTTTGGTGTGGTCTGTCTGGGTAAAGTCGTGGCATAACCATGATCTTCCATGGCAAATTCCGTACAAAGCAGGGTGGGCTGAGGACTGACTCGCTCAATCTGTTGAAGCGCTCGACTGTAAACTGGAACGTTGCTTCTGACCGCCAACTCGTGTCTGTAAAACACACACAGACATGCAAGGAGTATTGAGGAAGGAAAGGGGAAAAAAAAGAATACTCTCTACTCCAAAACGCAAAACTCCTCACTCTGCTTCTGCTGTGTGAGGCTATAGAAGGATGCTGGAGACTACAACAGCTCCAGGCAAGTTCTTTTTATTTAGGAGGAAATGCCTCCTACTGCATAAGGAAAAAAAAAAGCTTATAACCATTTGGACAGCCTTATGGGGCAGAAGAATTGCTACTGGACATAATTACGTTGAGCAGCGTATCAAGAAGCACGTGGTCCCATGGTCACGCTCTCGTTCTCGTAGCACTCACAGGTGACGTGGAACTGAAGCAAAAAAACTCATGGAATTCAGATGCAGATGCCATAAATACAGTGACACCCAAATGCACTGAGGTAGTGTTGAATGATACTGTAAAGACCAGGCAAGTCCTAGGTGCTACTTGATTAAAAATACTGACACTGAGGGTGAAAGGTTTTGGTCACAACATGTAGGAGCTTCCATATGTCACTATTTGCCCTTGCTAACTGGTTAACTCCTGATTATGAGCCACACACCAGGGCTGAGCTTGTGTGCAGCCTGATAGCCCTGAGCATTCCTAACCATCTCCTAAAAGCAATTTAACAGAAACCAGCCTTCTCTCTCTCCACCTGAAATCACCCTCATAGTATTCTTAAACTGTGCCATCAGCTTCTCAAGCAATGGAAAAATTCAAAAGAACCATTTTTAATTTTTTCCCACTGACTAGCTAAGCTAACTACAAGTCTATCATCACTTAAGAGCTTTTTTATCTAGATATTTTACTTTTTTCTTATCTGTTTAATGGAAAACAGGGAGCAGCTATTCTGCTACAAAAAAAGTGACATATTCTGCAGCCAAAGGCATCCCGTATTTTTAAATTTCCACAGAGACAAAAATCAAAGGAAAACACCTAATAGAATTAATTAAAAATCAGACTTCCATCAGATGTACTTTAAAATGTTTCAGGAATGCCTCCCTATTCACAACCAAGCTCAGTACTTCCGCATTTAACCTAAGCTGCTGACAAAGTATGATATCTGCTGTCTTTCCTTCAGGTTTCAGAGCACGTTAGTACAAAGACACAGCAGCATTGTCATCCTGGCCAAAAACAGCTATCCCCGTAGAGCGGCCGATGCTTCAGAGAGGATTCCTGCTATTTGCTGGATCTCTCTCTGGGAAACCCACCCTCACAGCTCTCAGGGAATCAGCACAGAGCACAGGAGCCATCAGCAGAAACCATTCCAAACATCCAAACTCGTAATAAAGTTCAACTCTGAAAGAAGAGTTTCTTCAGAAACATAAATGCCACCTCCAGAGATAACCTTCCTCCTCTCCTTCCAAAAAGGATTCCACCTGCTACAGGGAAAAGGCTCTTTCCGTGATGAGCTCAGTATCACACTTAGCACCTTGATGGGACACAAAGCCTTCAGACCTGGGGTCCAAATATAGAAAGTGATCTATTTTACAACTGAAGCACACATTTAAGAGAAAAGCAGATTTCTTTATTCTTTTAGTAAATATTGCTGCCTTTGAAGTACACCAAGGTTATTTAAAGTACTCTGAACATGAATTATTAATTAGGAAGCTGGCTGAATATCCTATGAATGTTTTAATGGCAATACTAGCATACAGCTAAAATTAACACTCTTGAAATTCCCCTAGCCTCTATAATTAGCCAAAATGGTGCTTCAGACAGGTAACGACAATAACCTAGGAATTAGGGATCTTTAACTTGAACTTTAAGTTCTGAGGGAACTTGTTATCTCTGCTATTTGGAATTCTGATGCACTTATTTTTTTTCGTGACCTCATTTAGTAGAGACTATGGTGAACCTGTTATTCCCTCTCACAAAACTCAGCTGAGCCCTTTTCCATAACAGTGCTTTCCTTCAGCCAGTTCCTTTTAACTCCGAAGCCATCTCAGAGCAGCAATAAGATACAGTGAAAATACAGCCGTGTCTGAAAATCTGGTTAGTGGCCCACAGCTGTCTCCATTACGTGGAAAGCAAGCAATTATGTTCAGATTTTCACTGAAGAGGTATCAAAACTCTCCTCCCGCACTGATACCACTTGCTCTGAGTAAGAGCAACCATGCTGCTAACCACAACAGCAAGGGAACAGCAAGAGTGCCGTTGCATAGATGGGTCCATAATGCAGCACCACACAATTCACCTTATTTACACGGCTTGGAAAAGCATCATCCATTTACGTGAAGTCTCAGGGAACGTTTTTTGCAATTAAAACTATTGCTCAATAACACTAGCAGGGACTGCCTATATGTAAAAGGTATTGTAACACGAAGACATAGCAGATGCTCCTTATTCCAATATGATACTGAGGAACTATTAGCAGTGCTTAACAATTACATTTTGCTCCCAAACAAAGCTGTCCCGTAGCAGAGAGGACCAAAGCTTTCAACCCTACTGAAAGCCCTCCAAGACACTAACACCACTGCAAGCAAACAAAAGCTCTCTTTTCCCTACAACAGGACTTTGATACCACACTCGGACATGATACAAATATTTAGTAAATAGCCAGAATTGTTGTCCAAACTCTTGGACACACTTTTGTTAGGACTGAACATTAATTTTAACTTTTCTTTGACAGGCAATACTATTTGAAAAACATCATCATTGTCCCTTTCTGTTAGAATGACATTGATATCCACCTTTTCCCTCGTATTCCCAAGTGGAAGGGCTTCAGAGTTAAAAGAAAAGCAGTCTTTAACAGAACAGCTAACACTGATTTATCATACAAAGATAAAGCTTTATAAAATCACAGTTAACACCTGACAACATAGTGGGAAAAATAAGGACCCTAAATTCCTGAAGACCCCGACAACGATCACTTCTCAGCAAAACACCAGCTGCAGGATATTTAAAGAATATATTACAATATACAAAACCAGACAAAATCACTAGCAGTCACAAATACAGAAGGGAGTGATTCCTCAAGGACTTGCTGTTCAGGAGACACAGACACAAACTGCTTTGTCATCAAATCCATAAAAAACAGAGAGGCCAAAAATCCTTACATATTTTCATCCAATATTTACTCACCATCTTCCATATCTTCTTCAGTGTTGTTGTGTCCATCAGCCATTGCTACATTCCCATTAATAACAGGATTTTGAGTAATTCTTGGAGGATCATCTGTATCTCCAGCTAAATCAGGGAGGGGAAAAAAAGATAGAATTAGTGAGCTGTATTAAGGATTACCTGAAAAAAGAAATGTTAAGACACACGGAAATCTTAAAGACTTATTCCTGAAAACAATACCCAGAAGCAAATGAAATTATCTTGGCACAGCAAAGCACAGCAAATTGTGAAGCTCCCCAAAAGGATCCTACTCCCTATGTAGTATCTGCTCACGGAGTCTGATTAAATGAAAGTGTCTTTTAAATGACTAATCTTCAGACATTTCAACGAAGAACAAAATTGTATATAGATAGTAATTTCCTAATAACTTATTTGTAAGTTAACTACTGTTACTGCTTTCTAAAGGAAAACAGAGCATTTCACCAAAAGTAAAGGTAATCTTTTAAATCTTACTTGAGAAAATTCAGAAAAGAAAAATCCACTGCCATTTCAGAAATATTTTTTATGAAATATTTTCCTAAGTCTATTCATTTCTGCTGCTAAATTTTACTAAGATGACTATTTAAAACAAATGCAAATATAACTTTGAGGGCGAGGCATGAAATAACCCCAGGAACTGAAAAGACTATTTTAAAGATGCATTTGATTAATGGGTTAACATAAGAACTGAGAGGCACCTCCTTCTATCCGCAGTCTATTGAACAGAGAAGGAGCTTTTCAGCAGGATTAAGGAGGAGGGAAAATTTTACTTCTGGATTCGTACGGGCATAAATTGCTTTGTGTCCAACTCTGCAAAGTCCCTGTAAGCAATGAAGCTACCACCAGGTATCTGCACCTCTACAAGCTGTGATTTACGCCATAACACTCCACCCCCAGGCAGCTCTAGTAGCTACAAGGGCTGTGGGTTTCGCACCCCAAGGCCACGTCCCCCGGCAGGGCTGCGGGGGAGGCCACAGGCTGCTCAGCACCCTGGACAGGGCTGCGCTGGCCGCGTGGGGCCCTCCATCCACGGACCTGGTGAGGACCAGTGCCTTCCCCGCACATGCACTGTGGTTCCTCCCGAGCTCATCCACACAGCTAACACCCTCCGCACTAAGCAGGGATGGGAAGGAAGCAGCTTTGAGCCTTACTGCTCGGTGCGAGCTGTAGGAGCACGGGAACTAGTGCTGCAGACCTGTGCAGAATGCTCCAAGGTCCCTGTCGTTAGCATTGCCCTTTCCCGTGCTCACACTCACTGGCACTAACCTCCCTTAGCCCAAAAATAAACCCAAACAAACTGAGCAAGAGGTATGGTACAGACGCTACGATCCAAGGAGTAAGATGCCTTGGCCCGAGACGGGTGCTCACAGGAGCCTTATAAAATTACTGCAACCTTGCCACAAAACTGAGGGGTCCAACTCGGTTTTGTCAGAGCACCAGCACATCCGCAAATAGATGAGAATTTTACTGCTCTCCTAATTTACAACACAGATTTGTTGGTCCCTTTCTCTGAAATTACTAATCAGCTCAAAATCACTCTCCTAAAGACACAGGCTCCAGGAAGTCCCCGAGGTCACAGTACATTTCATTGAGACAGGCAGGAGTGAAATCCATATCCAGAACACCCCCCCTGCCCCTTTCCCATCAAGATAACTATTACAAAATCAAACAGGATTCCAAGTTTGGGGTTTATAAAAAAAAAAAAAAGTCTGTAGAAAATTAGCTTCCAAGTAGGACTCTTTGTGAAGAAGCCCACCCATGTAGGAAATGCACAAGCACAAAATGAGAGACATGGTGAAATAGCTGCAACTGGAGAACTAGAAAAGTTGTAAAGAGAAGGAAACAAAGATCCTCATGAGCATTTCTTGCTATTTCTCCCCTCCTCGTAGAACACTTACAGACTGCAACAATCGCTTATATGCTAAATTTACACAATTTTTTTTACGTTATTATGCGAGGAAGCAAATGGCTCAAGAACAGCAATTCTGTGCAAACCACTCACCTAAACTTGCCTTGTAAGAAACTTACAATGAAGTGCTGATAACATTTCTTACAAAGGAAAAAAGTCCTAAAAGTTAAGAGTTTTCTTTGAAACATTGTTCTCTATGTCTCACAGGTCTGAGTGGTTTGCAGAGAGGCAAGAGGATAACAAAGAAATTACAGCAATAGTGATCAACTTAAAAAGATAAGCAGGGGAAGCTCCCTTTTGGAGCCTATTTGCTGATAAGATAAAGTAAATGCTGGTGCAGGTGCCCCTGCCACTTTTTCTTCTGCCATACAAAGGACGGTAGCCTAGTTTTTCCACACAGGACCCAGATAATAATATTACACGGTTTTGGCTCATAGGGAAGGAAAGTAAGAAAATATTAGTTTTTAATAAAAAACAACTATGCTAGCAAACGCTATGCACAACCAAAACAGTCCTGATTTAAAAGACCTCACTAGCAAAGACCACGACAATGTTTATTTCCAGCTAAAGCACAGAAAGT
The DNA here is from genome assembly GCA_003342815.1 of Eudromia elegans. Classification (NCBI taxonomy): domain Eukaryota; kingdom Metazoa; phylum Chordata; class Aves; order Tinamiformes; family Tinamidae; genus Eudromia; species Eudromia elegans. Next base: position 2,425,665 of record PTEX01000031.1, on the reverse strand, counting down.
GGATTCCTCTCTGGTCTCCTCGCAGCTCACAAGGAAGAACCACCAGGATTTAACTGAGAAACATGTTTCCTTTAGCCTGGAGCAGGGCAGCACTAAAGAGTTGTTCAAGTTGTTGTTTAACTCTTACCAATATGAAATGAAGGGGAAAAAAACCTCCCTGTCCAGATTGGCTAGGAAAACCTTACTGACCTTCACTTCTATTTTAAAAATCTTTTAAAACTTTTAAAATCTTTCCTTTAATATATCTTCCATCACCAATACTTTAGATAAATACCATCAGACTTATGCAAACACCATTTAAATTGTCTTCTTCCTCCCAAAGTGTAATATGTAAAACTTCACAGACATATCTCAGTTCATTAGAAACTGAAACACAGGACAACATGATAAACTGATAATGTGATAGTTATTCCTTTTGGGTTAAAAAAAAAGGCATGCATTTAGGGTTATATGGGGCACTTTTATCTACTCAAACAGCTGTATTAAAAGATAAACAAACAAATAATAGGGAAAAAAGTGTCACATAAACAATCAGTTGCAGCTCTTCAGTGTTTAGAAAAGATGCTCTACAGTTTGGAGCTTCCTTTAGGCAGCATCCCAAGAGAGGCACGTCTTACTATCAGTAAGTTAGAGCAAAAAGAAAAAGATGACAGACCTTTAATGCAGAAAGGATGAAGTGCAAAAAACTCCTGTTTGCAACCACAGAGTGCAGCAGGACCAGCTGGTGTCTGCAGTCTGTGAGCTGCACCCGTGGCACTTCCTCTACACAGATAAGCTACTACACCATGTATGAATGTCACTCCAAGTGCATGTTTCTCATCTCTTCTCTAGAGGTTACTGCCGAGGAACTCAAATGACAGCACCGAAGAAAATAGCATTTTGATATTCAAATACTACCACTGTTAAGTAATCAGAAGGAAAATATACTAGTGATTAAAAACTGTACTCAAAAAAATCTGTTCAGTCAGATTCGGATGATTTAATATGGTACCCTCAATGCCACTGAAAGATGTATTGCCTATTCCATGGTCTGTTTTTTGAACCTGTGCAGACTGAACCTCAAAGTTCGCTTTTTCCTTCCTATTACTGAGAAAGCAGGGAATACTTCATCCGGGTCATGCAGTTTTTGGAGCAGTGCAAGTCCTCTTGCAAGACAGGGCTACTGAAGAATTTCATGGTTGCAAGATTACAGTTAAGTTGTTCGGCAGCAAATATAGGCTTGGGGTCACTTGTGGAAAACAGCTCCAGAGTGACTTGACCATCACAGCAGTTCAGTTACACAAAGCACTGCCAGGTGTTCAAAAGAGAAGGCAGTGAGCTGCTGGCTTTACAGATTCCAGCCGTGGCCAAGTATTCACAATTTAGAAGATTACCTGTAGTGTTGCTCATTAGGTTTTAGATCTAACAGCCACCAGAGAATCTGAAGCAGTTTCTTCAGCAGACTGAAAAACTGCTCTTTCCCTTTGAGGTTTGAGAGACCACAACGGAGAGCTCACAGTGACACTAAAGTCTCGCTTACAATTTCACACAAAGGATGGTCTCACAAGAGAAACTACCAATATCAAGGACTTTTACAGGACACTGCAGAAATTCTGCACAAACTTCCATGCAGAACTTCCATGCCTATCCCAGGAAACGACCACTAAATGGCACTAACTGCACTGATAACAGGCCCAAGCAAAGTCAAATCACTGCCAGCATTCCATGCTGGCAGCAACTTGAAGACTTGAACATGCCAACCTTCCTCTCTGGAATTCTGCCTTTAGGGGGAGAAAGCTGAAAACATGAGTCTTTCTCTCCTGTTGCTGGACTGCAGGGCATTCCAGAACCAAGGTCTTTGTAACTTCACATAAGTTTCTGAAAAGTTTCTTGAGGTTTTTTTCTCTTTTTCTTTTTTTTTTTTTTCTTTTCTTTAAATGGAGCAGTATGTACAGTGACGATTGAAAACAGAGAGTTAGATTAGTTATTCTGTTCATCACCATCTTATGCTAGTTCTACGACTTCCTGGAGGATAAGCATCATGATACTGTACTCACAGTAACTCCGTCCACTACCCCAGGAAAGGAAGAGGATTCCAGCAGCTGATTCAAGCTTCAGTAAACACTGAGAAAAGCAACGGTCTGAGCCAAAACATGAGGTGGTGAGAAGAAAGAATAACAAAAGGCTATGTAAATCTCACTGAAAAAAAAAATCACTGAAATAATTCTTCTAACAGTTAAATCATTTTGTCATCAAAGGACACCAGTTACTTACAGAACATATGTATGCATATATGTATGCAAGTATGTTCAAAAAACGATTCTTGAAGTACACAGTAAATGTAGGGGTTTAAGAGGCAGCTAACTGTGGTGATGCATAGAAGGGGCATAGAAGGGACAGATCTGCCTCAGCAGAACTACAGCAGAACTATGACCTCCTGAAAGCAAAGGAAGCAACAGAGACCAAGGAACAAGGAAAAAGAGGGCAAGTGCCTATCTCTAAATGGTGAAAATGAGAAGTGCACACACAGCACAGCTTCTTTCAGCACTTTTCTGCAGCAGATTCCCCAGCGTAGGCTCTGCTAGTGGTCTGCAGAAGGGCCCCGCATCAGGGGCTGCTTCAATTACACCAGCAGCATCCACAAAACCTGTGCCTTTCCAGTGACTTCCCTGCAAGCCAGGAAAGCATTGCTCCGAACGCATAGCATTATTCCCAAGACACAGGAGATTAAAAGCACTACATAAATAAGCAAGCAAGTTTTCTACATTATGACTTAACTTCATTTACAATATTCAGTTTTTAAACTAGAATTGTTCAAAGCAAAAGTTTCCAAAACTGTTTCTTTGGTCGAAATAAAGGACTAGATTTGCTTGCTCTGGAAAAATCAGCCTTTTGAAAGTTACAGAATATATTTGGCCTCCAATGCTCCTCTGCACTTCAGACAGAAACTCCACTTTTCAGCTGCACGATAGAATGGGAATAAGGTAGACCTTGAGTACTGTCATGTAAATCCAAAAAGGCATCAAATAATTTCTCTTTAGAATAATACCTGAAAATAAAACAATCTATCTAATAATCTGTTTTTAAATGAGAAATAAATAATGGAGAAAGAGATGGAGATGCAGTGGGCCAATGTGAAGGGGAGGAAGGGAAAGGGAAGCAGCTACAACCCTAAGAACATAAGCAATGATGGTTGGAGAGGTGCAGAGCTCACTGCTGCCACAACAACCCTGACTTCTAAAACTGTGTTATTTGCATTCACAGTGAAAAGCTACTTCTCCTATCAGCAAAATGGGAGGTAATTTATTTTTGTTTCATTTATTATTTGTCTTCCTTCATGGCTCATTACCTTTTCTTTATTTAGTGTTGAGAAGTACTTGTGATTTGGCATAAATCTCCAAAGCAGCAAGGTGTAAAGGGTGACGACAGACATTTATGGGGATGAGGCTTCCGGGGAAGCTCAAGAGGTAAGTCTGTAAATTAAGGAAGGAGGTGTCAAGAGCACGGGAAGCGGGATCACCTTGAGCTAGACAGGCAACTGTTAAGGGGCTTTGTCCCTTGCTAAATTTCTAATTGTCCCTTGCTAATTTTCTGTAGTGAAATTAAAGGAAAGAAGCCTTAAAGTGAGTATAGATAAATAAAGATTAAAAAAAAGGAACGAATGTCAGACCTTGAAAAAAAAAAGAGAGAGAGAGAGAGAAAGAAAGAAAAGAAAAGGATTAGAAACTCTGCTACACACACTGGCCCTCTAACTGCCTGAAACAAATAATTACTCCCCTACTGACTGCGAGCTGCAAATCCCCCCCAGCAAGAACCAATGCTGCACAGGACAGTAAATGAAGAGGAAAACATTACTGGGATGTGACAACTTCCTAGAAGCAGACTCTGCATTCCTGCCATGCCTGCAAAGCATCGAGCAGGGGATGGACAGACTCTCTGCAGCCTCTACTCCACAGATCATATGATTGATGACCAATGATGACTGAGCAATCATTATACACTGTATGTACCTTGTAATCCCCTCTACCCATCCAATGGGACCATTTTGACAAGAGGTGGGTTGTTTTTGCACTCTGCTAAAGTACCTAATGAATTCAGTAAATATGGCTGTATTTATAAGCTTTATCACTATTAAACTATCAGATAAAACAAAAGAATACTGTGCAAACCAAAGAATACTGTGAATAAGAAATTTCTCAGCCTTAAACAACACATTCCACAACAGCTACATGTCCATAAGGTTGTGGAAATGTAAACAGTATTTGAAACTTTATCCTAGAGAAGAAGTTATCTTTACTTGAAAAGGAAAAGGAGGTACAACGTAACTTTGTGGACACCATAATATTGGAGAACAAACAGTTTAGACAACATGTTCTGTAAGTGAGGCTATTTGTGCTGCAACTTATTCATCTGCTTATCTTTAAAAAGATAAGAATCCTGACTGCATTCTACAAAACAAATTTTTAAGTACTAAAAATGTGACCAACTTCTTATGGATATGGTATTTAAGGTAAATATAAACTATTATTCAGTGGACCAAACGCTGCCACTTAAGAACTCAGCCCCCAAATTATTCAAACAGCCAGCAACTAAATTACTGCCAGCTTTCAGTAGTTTAACTATTTGCTTTATGAATAATTCAGTGTCAAATGAAAGGCTGCCTGAACCAAAATGCCGTGTGGACACTAACAGCACACCTATAATTACCTGCCATATTTATGACTTTATACTCTTGCTGAAGCAGTTGCCATTGACAGCATTCTCACTTTTACTGTATAAAATTCTCCATATATTTTTTGTAAGCTCTAGGTGTATAATAACTAGGGCAGACACCAGTATAGCATGCATTTTTCTTCAGTATAGCCATATTATTTTTTAGAAAGGTATCGATCCATCTGTCTCACTAATCTGTTTTCATCCATTCAGTGTCATAAGCAACTCTGCAGCCATCAGGGCAAGACAGGAACCATCCTCTGGTCCATTTTCTTAGTCTGATGAGCCTTGTTAGCTTAGGTTACACTCCCGAAAGACATGAGGGCAGGAAGGAAAATGGAAAGAAGACCTCTTCCAACCCCCACCTAATATCTGAAAAATAGTAAATAGAACTGTTGACAAGATGAATTATTGTCTTCCACGACAAGGAGAGGCTGAACCATCAGAAGTGTCATGACCTACTATGGCAACTGCAGGGTCTGTGCTACCTTCTCCTCTTGGTTCATCTACAAGAGCAGAGCTACTGAAGCAGCTCCCGATTTGCTGACTTGTTCAGTCTTGTTCCTGCACATTCCAGAGATGCTAATGCGATTACATCTCTGCTGAAGACAGGGCACTTGGTCCCAACCTTCTACACACCCCTTAAATGATGTGTTTTTCCAGGATCACACCCCTCTTTATGTTTTACCGCTCTACTGAGTAATTGACTTATCTCTGCAACAACAAAAGCTAAGCTCCTCCACGGCCATCCTAGAAAGGCTGCAAAGCTCCTCAAAGGAAAAACTGCTTCCGACACATGGATAAAACTATACAGTCTCAACGAGACCCAGAGCTCTTGGTGCAGCCGGGAACACCTGCCCTTCTGAGCAACACTACCCGCGCTCTGATTTAATGCTGTGATCCTGCAGTGCTTTAAAAAGGTAACTAAAGAGTAATTAAGCAAGTTTATTTAGACAAACTGGCAATCACACCCCCATGAGCCTGCCTCATTTCCCTTTTTCCTCAAAATGCAGGAAAGTGTGCATCCTTGGCATCCAAATCAGAAAAAGGGCTAGCAATTGGCCAGCTATATACATTTTCAGATCTCATTTTTGTAGCACTGACCAGTTCCAGAAAGCTTGGGGGTAGATCTGTCATTACAACAGAAAGCCTGCTATATACTCAAGCAGCAAAAAATTCTCTCTTCTGACAGTAACATAAAGCACTGCATTATTCTTGAAGAAAAGGTTAATATGATTATACATGACTTGCCCACACTAGCTTTAAAAGCAGTGTGCACACATTTATTAAAAAGCCAAACCATTATTCACCATTATCCCAGACTCTAAGATTCTAGTTTAGCACAGATTCAGATTCATATCAATGATATATTCACTGCTTACTTCAAAATATCAGTTGTAAATAAACCCTCATCTTTCGGTAGGGTTAACAGCACCTTCCTACCAAAGGTGTGTAAGAAAAGAGAATTAACAGAGCACTCAAGACTGGGAAAACTAGAGCAATTGCAACAGTGCATCAGACACCTCTCCTGTAGGACCTAACGCCCACCACGCTGCACCCCAATATCAGGGGCCCTGTAGTACAGAGTGCACATCCTGCACTGCTGCCTCCTCATCCAACATGCTGACTGGAGAGAGCAGATCAGATATATTCAGCTTAAAGCAAAGCCAGTGTAGAACAGAAGTGAGGAAAGGAAGCTGAGGGCCAAGGCAGGGAGGAAGAACGGACAATGCTTTCATGCCTCCTCTCAGGCCCCAGCAACTTACGATGTGGAGGGGGTTCACATACTGTGGATGACGTCTCTGCATTTCACATCACCCCGTGAGCACTGCCCGTGCTTCTCAAACTCATACAGGTTCTCAGTACTTGCAAGATCCATGGCCAGCAGAAGCACAGTTTAGCTGTGTTATACAAAATATCTCTTCTGCAGTTTGTTTTCAGCCTGCCACCTGATCATTGCTTTTGAGGACTCTTGGTTCTGGAATTGTAAAAGATGCTGAACTTCCACTTCACTTTCTCACACCACTCCTGCTTTCCAGATTTCTGTCTTTCCTCACATATCCAGGAAGCCAAGGCCAGTCAGAAGAATTCTAGTCTACTAACTCATTACTCCTGCTGCAGCCATTTGTTATCTCTGATTATCTTTATTTTCCTCTTTTCCTTTTTTCCTTTACCTTTGTAAGCTGAAGGAAAGAAGGCTGTTAACCAGACTGCACTCAGTATTCAAGATACAGAAGCAAAATGAACTAGTACAAAGCATATATTATACCCTATTCACTTCCAAAAGCAAGTGAATGGAAGAACAACCCATCAAAAGCCATTAAACACAAAGAAGAAACTGCCCAGACCCAGAAACCCCCCAGGGAGAGCAGAGCAGGGAAATGCACAGCCCACACCTACTCTGTTTTAACGCCTCTGCCACATGCAGCTGCAACAGGGAACCATCCAGCTACAAGACAGAGGGTTAAAGGAAAATCCTCACAGGTCCACAAGGATCAAAGGGCAGGGGGTAGCACCAAGTCAAATAACGTGCATTTGCCTAGTTTGGTTTATTGAAGACTGTGTGTGACTCCTGTACACACACGTATTTGCTGCTCACAGAGGAATATTTAGCAAGTTTCCTTGCAGCAATGCAATAAGCACAGCTGGCAAAATTATTTTTTCTATTTTCTGCCATTCAGTTTTCACCATTTTGTAAGTTTATTAGCACCCGTGTTTCAGGCTGAATAATAAATAATGGTTTTAGAAGGGTCTGGATACAGAAATCCACACTTTAGGTTAATTCTCCAATCCCTTTTCCATTGTAATTAACAGAAACTAATTATGCTCTCATCCAAAATTAGCAACCTGAGAGGGAGCAAAACAAAAAAACACGTTAAAATTATAAATTAGAAAGCTTCAGAATGAGCTGGACAAGAAAGCGCTCTTTTGTTCTGCAAAACACAGATTCCAGTTTTCAGGAGACTGATGGAGAAGTCTCAAAAGAAAATCGTTTCCATGAGTTTTTGAAATTGTTATTCAACAAGCTGAATCTTTCAGCCTGTCCTGCTAGTACTGCAAAAACATCCCACAAAACTTGGGAAACAGCAAATGATTTCATGGGGACAGAGGGTCTCCCCAGACCCCTGCACATCACTGACGCCCCAAGGGTGGAATAGGCTGAAGGACAAGAGGCTGCTGCCCCCAGGCAGTTGTGACTGTGGGACAGGGACCTGCTCCCTCCTCGGCTGGGCAGGGAAATGGCAGCCCCCCATCAGGAGCACCCCCAAACTGGCTGGAGTCTCCACAGAGAGCCTGGGGCCTGGTTGCCCTCCTAGAAGCTATTCAGCCTCCGAGGAAACGTGGCTTAAGTTGCAGGGTGCTTTGAAAGAGGGGCTTCTCTCGCTACTGTTTTGAAATTACAAGTTGCTCTACTCAAAATGTTCTAATGAATAGAAACCCAAATTGGTAGCAAACTGTGTTAATTATTTGATACCATCTATCCATAGGACTTATTTATTTTTTCTTCTTTGAACAAAAAGGAATCACAGCTGAAAACCTGTTACACAGAGTAAACAAGAAACTCGCACATTAGCTCCTGTTACTGATAGAGGAATTCTTGAAAGGACAGGAGTCTTCTAATCCTTGAATAAATACTCCACTGACAATTTTATCACTCTTCCTGTCAGCAATTTTGTCACTCTTTTTAATAAAAACAAAAGAAATGTTTCAAGAAGTAACAAAAGATTTTTCCTGTTTTAACTGTTGAAGTTTTAAACATCCAACTTACTGGTTTGGTGCCAAAAAGGCTGCCAAAGGGCCAGGTAGCGAAATCCAAACGCGACCAGGAAAAGGTCTACTCTGCATTTTAATGGAAAAGCTGACAAACTTTGAGATTGGCTTTATCATTTGAAGTATAAGAGAAGTGCACTGAAATAAATAACACATGAAAAACTACTCCAAAGTCACACTGAGTGAGAAAAGCTAAATATAAGACTCCAAAATTATACTATCTGGAATACAAACAGGTGTAAAAATTATCTACTGGTAAAACACACTCCCTTGCAAAGCAGCAGTCACCTTCAATACGATTCTTCATCACAGATGCAGCTTCTTCACCCATATGCACTGCATAGTAACATCTGCAGCTGCAAGCTTCAAAAACTGGTGTTTCATGCAAATAACACAAACAACTATTTTACAAACAGCAATTTCAGAGCCACAGTCAAAAAGAATAAGGCCTTCCACTGATGTTAAGTGGAATTTCCCTGCACAGTGCAGGCACCCAGGCAGACGGTGGCTGCAGGGATGTGGCTTCAGACACTCTGTTTTCTCAGCTCTTTCATCAGCTCCTCACGTGTGTCACCATTCCAGGTAACTTTCTCCAGAGCCCTCATTCCTGCACTACAAAACTCCGTGTCCTCCACAGCTGCTCTCCCCACGGCAATTGTCTTCCACCTTTCCACATGCTCCACTCTCACCTTACCTCAACATGCCGGGATGCAGCACATAAAAACATTCATACAGTGAAACACAGCTGGGTTCTTACTTCAGGGCCTTCAATTTATTTTTTTTTTTTAAATGACAGGATTTTTTTTTCTCCTTTCTCCTTAAAAAGCTACTCAAATATGGCAACACTTGTAGCTACCGCTTTTTTGAGCAAAAATACAATATCAATGGGAAGCTGTACGTTGCTGCTTGCATTTCTGTTGTGCATTTATCTTCCTATCTATTACATTTTACATTTTATTTGTTGCTCTATAAGCCAAATTCAGGTTTCAATAACATTCTGGGTAACTCCTCTCAGAGTCCAAAAGCAAGAAAACAGTCTTGAAATGTGCTCGAAATAGCTGGCTACTGCATGTTACCCAGTGAATTAAGTATTTTTACACTCTGCAAAACACCCTCATTGCACAACTATATTTCCAACCTCAACATTTTTTTTTTTTTTCATGGAAAATCTTCCTGATTCTCACTGCTCCACTGCTAGCATCACTCAGCAGAGGCAAGTTCTAGGGACTTTCAAAATCACCATCTTCCTGCTTTGGCTCTAGCTAGAAGCTGGTATAAACGCTGTCACTTCACTACCTTGTATCTCAAATTCCTCATTCCACTAGTAAAGAATGATTAGTCCTTTGTGTCAGGAGCCCCCTAAGTTCCTAAATCTTCTCAAATAGTGCATCATTTGTGGCTGGTGTCACCATGAGCCATTACAAGGTAGGTGGTTAATTGCACAAAGCTGCAACACAACCCTTATCAACTCACTTTTCTTCTGATCTACCTGGTCAATCTTCATTTCCTGCTGCTGATGTCAGTGTCCTTTAACTAGTTCCTTTTTCCTGAACTACTTTTGAAAGAATTCAAGACTGCATGTGAAGAGCTTTCCTTGGCAGAGCATGTAGAGGATAGAGGAAGGTGGTACAAGGCCATAGGTTGGAGGAGAGGGAAACAAATCTAAAGGCAAGAGTTAGATTCGATTCCCGGCATTTTCTGAACACTGCAGTCCTTTCTCAAACTAATTTTCAGTTAAGAAAAAAAGAATCTCTCTGGATATTTCTCCTTCCAGAAGACAAAAGACAATTATAAGAGATATTGCTTAAAAAAAGAGAATTGCATGCAGTTAAATACAATCTACAACTAGTGTGAATTATCTTAAAGTTTTTCATCTAAAAGTCATTATTCAATGGCCTGAACTGACCAGAACTTAAGCCAAGAGCTCCAGTTCAAATGTTGTTATATTCAAGTTTGACCCAAACTTTAAATGAGCATCAGATGTTACTGCTCAAAGTCAGAACAAGACAAGGATTTAAGAATGAATAGAGATTTGTAGAAACAGCAATAACTTAGCTGCGACTTTTATTCATGCAAGAATACTTCAGTCTGTACAGCGGAAACCTTCTTTCAGAGAAAAATAGAAGAAAAAAAAGAAAAGATACTTTTGCAATAAAGGATAATACGAGCATAATAAGAGAGATAAAAGATAATAAAGAATTATGGCAAAATAGATTTGGAAATGAAAAGAGAATGCTTGGGGTTTTTTTCTGGAGATTATAAAGGAGAAGATGCACTCATGGACCAAAAAGAAAAAGTAAAATAGAAAACCCACTTTGATACAGTATTCTGTTATTTCACTTACCCTCCCAAGCCCACAAAACCAAAAAAAAAAGGAAAAGGGGGGGGGGAAGGGCACCCCACAGGTGCCTACAGTAAGTGGCACTACGTTGTGTTTATGCTGGGTTTATCAGGGTGGGAACAACACAGGCACTTTTAGCAGATAAGATGCACAAAAGGAAATTTATCTATGCTCATGAAACAGGAGAATCTTCACAGCTTGTTCACAAACCCATTCAAGCACAATACATGGAAAAAAGAAATAAATTAAATATGAAAAGGACATACAAAGCACTCTGGAAAAAAATCAAATCTATCTATGGGATCCACAAGATCCCTGCTCAGACTGGTTCAGTGACATCATTGCCCAAGCTGTATTCACAGCGGTGCCTAGTGACAGGACAAGAGGTAATGGGCACAAACCAAAACACAACAAGTTCTGACTGAACTAAGACGGCATTTTTGAGATTTGTTCAGAAATAAATGGAGGACCAGGAGAAATCACAGCATATACACAGACGACTCATCATTACCCAGGGCATGTACTACTGTCCACACTATCACTTACTTACTTTTGGTAACAGTAACACCTATTTCAACATTGTTTTCCTGCCAAAAAAAACTTCTGAGCATGACGTAGAAATGAACAATACAACATGGCCACCAAGAATGGTTTTAGAACACTCGGGTCGCAACCAGCTGCTCCCAGTATGTAACAGTAACAGCCAGGGTAGAAATGACCGGTAAGTTAAGTTACTCAACACTTCCCATTTCTTCAAAAATGTTCTTAGATCAGAAAACACAAAAATAAATCTCTATTTATAAATCCTGTACCCAGCCAAAACTTCAAATGGCTCTACTGCATATCTGCCCATTGACTGAATAAGGAATGCACCTGAGGTGGTTAGCATGCATTTCAGGATAATATTAAAATGGGAGATCAAAAATTAGCATTTATCCGGTTAATCTCCACCAACATTTTCCTCAATGTGACTAGCTATGCTTACTACGACCATATCAGCCTATGATTATAATGCTAACAATACAACGTATAGCTGAACAAATTTTAAACAGCCAAAATTGCACAGATTTTGCTATAAATTTTGCTGATATTGAAACAGGTTAACTTGAAATTTCTTCTAATAGCCCTACTACAAACTGCTGTGTGATCTAATTCCATTTCATAAACCAGCAGCTCCCATTTAACCCATCAAGCTGGCCAAGCAGCCTGACTCACAGGAGACACTTGCAATAAACATCAAGTCCTGGTCCAAATGTGACCTTGAAACTTTTATCATTCTGCTGATGAGGACTGAAAGTACCAGAAGAAAAGCTAGTTTGATTGGAGGTAACTGGGATTTCAGTATTCACATAAATCATAAAATAGTAATGTATTTTTTCCTTGTGAGAAAGCTGAAGATCCTTCAGACACATCCTCAAGTACATTTAACTATGTGAAAAAAACAAGGGAGAGGATACTGAAAAAGAGGCCTGCAGTGGGAACAAGCCTTTACCCAGAATTGGTTTGCTCCTGATCAACATATAATTTTCATAATGGTAAGAAGAAGCAGTGCAAGCTCTTGGATCACATACCTCTCCTTATAGTTTTGCTAGACCCCTGTCTGCTCTTCCTAGTGAGCGGTCCAATTATCAATCACGACACAAGGGGTAGAGCAGGGAGGAGGACGGAAGGCAGCACAAAATTATGAAAAGCTTAAGAGCTTTTAATCCCTCCTCCAACTTCTTCATTCAATCTGACCCAACTGTTCGTGAGGCCAAACAGCAAAAAAGATCAGTGAACTGCGTAAGGTTAAAAATAAACCCCAAATAAGGAAGCTCTTTTAAACTCAGATATCTTCATTCATCTGATTCACTAAGTACTTCCACTAACAGTTGTGCTGCAGCAGTGAGGAGGCAAACAGCAGAGACCTCCTCTAGAATATACCTTTCTTCCGGAGCAGTGCTATATAGAGCTACATCCAACCTCTCGTCCGACTCCTAGGAGCATTTAAGAAGTCATCTGATAGAATAATGAAGGTAATGAACTCCGGCCTTAATTCAAGGCCTCCCCTGCAGTTTGGAGCTGGAATTGTAGGGTTTTTAGCTCACCCAGGTGGCTGGACCACTGCACTGCCAAATGACACTGCTGCTCAGAGACACGCTGGGGACATGGGAGATGCTGGACATGCCTGATCATAGGGGCCTCGAATGCAGATCTGCTAGGTGTGAATGGGCCTGTGCAACTACAACAAAGCAGAAGTTGAGTAGCAATAACAACACACTCAAATAAGAGTCTTCAATGTCATGCTCGGCTTTGAATTCAGTGCTATCTGTAGAACTTTCCCAACAAAAGCATGTTTTAATAGTAAGGGCACATAAACCAGTCCTGCGACTCTCATTCAGACCTAGACTACACTGTACTTCAAGCAACCCATACTGTTTTTTGAATTTCACTTTAGTTTTGCTCTTCAAAGCTGCCACTAAGTACCTAGATGATGATTGTTCTTTATCATTAATCTGCAATATGTGTTTATACAAATGTTTCCGGTGAAGGTACAATTTTCAAGATGACCAACAGATAAACTTACCAACTAGAACCACCTAAGGCTTTGCTCTCATTGCTTTCATGTTGACACCTCTCCTTTCCTTATACTGAAGGCTGCCCAAAGGTCTTGGAGAGTTAATTTGATTGTTTTCCTAAACAACAAAGAGGTCACTGACCAACAAAGCTAAAATGAATTTGTCCCAAGTTTCTAAGTCTGAAGACAGATGCTGTGGTTCCATATGCATTTCTTTGGTGCCAAAGCCAACTCACACGTTCCTCGCACTCATTCACACCTCTAGACCTGTGCCTTCACTTAAGCTGCTCACTTGGCTGCAGAGAGCACCGCAGAACCCCCGGTCTCTTGGTACACCTTTGGCAAAGTAGAGTAGACAGCAGAGGACAAACAGGTTGAATTATGAACAGGTCACTGCCAAACAAAACTAGATTCACTTTCCCTGCAATTTTCTAAATATCTTTTTTGCTTGGCCTGAAGGTTCACTACAGCCTATGCTAATAACATGATCAAGAGGACTTGACAGACTGGACAGCTGGGCGGCGAGAAACCTCATGAAACTCAACAAGGGAAAGTGCAGGGTCCTGCACCTGGGGAGGAATAACCCTAGACACCCATACCGGCTGCGGATCGACCTTCTGGAGAGCAGCTCTGCAGAGAGGGACCTGGGCATCATGGTGGATGGCAAGTTGACCATGAGGCAGCAGTGTGCCCTCATGGCCAAGAAGGCCAATGGGATCCTGGGGTGCATTAAGCAGAGCATCTCCAGCAGGTCGAGGGAGGTGATTCTGCCCCTCTACTCAGCCCTGGTGAGGCCGCACCTCGAGTACTGTGTGCAGTTCTGGACTCCCCAGGACAAGAGGGATGTGAAGCTGCTGGAGAGAGTCCAGTGCAAGGTTACAAACATGATTAACGGCCTGGAACACCTGCCTTACGAGCAAAGGCTGAGAGAGCTGCGCCTGTTCAGCCTGGAAAAGAGAAGGCTGAGAGGGGACCTCATTACTGTGTACAAGTATCTCAAAGGAGGGAGTGAGGAGGATGGGGCCAGCCTCTTCTTAGTGGTGGCCAGCATCAGAACTAGAAGAAATGGCCAAAAATTGAAGCACCATAAGTTCCACAGGAACTTGAGAAAGAACTTCTTAACAGTGAGGGTGACAGAGCACTGGAACAGGCTGCCCAGAGAGGTGGTGGAGTCTCCTTCTCTGGAGATCTTCAAAACCCACTTGGACACCACCCTGTGCCATGTGCTCTAGGAGACCCTGTGTGTGCAGGGGGCTTGGACTAGACGACCTCTAGAGGTCCCTTCCAATCTTAAGTATTCTGCGATTCTATGACTTCCCAAGCAGAGATCTATTGGTATCTCCCAAACCATGATTTTAGAAAACAAAACTACACAATATACAAACCAAATCAACAAGCCCAATGAACAGAACAGGTTAAAAGACAAGAAATTTTGCAGGGAACACTAAAATATTTTCAGATCAATAAATAAAGTCTGAACCAACTATACGTTTTTAAAAACATTTTAAAATCTTGGTTAAGATTTTGGAATGCATTATCTTTTTAAAGAAAATCAGTTAAGTTTCAGTTTCTGACAAAGATTTCTGTTTTAACTGCTTCTCCTTTTTATTTCCTCAACTGTTGAGAGGCTTTAAGAAAGGGTTGAAAAAAATCATTTACAGTTACTACTTTTCTGACATGAGGGCAAAAGACACAGAATTTGAAGTTAGTAAATCTAGTATCTCTAAAATCTCTAACACAATACACCAACCATTTATCTAAACAGAATATATACGACACTCCGCAAGGCAAACTTTTGTCCAAAAGCTGCTACCTGGTTATGGTTAGCAGAAATACCTGGTAGTGCATATCTGAGAAAAAATCCTTGCTACTGAGCAGTTGTAGGAATACTGTCTACTGCCACATTAGTGCATTTCGTAACAGGTACTTTTCTCATCATATGGGGCAAGTGTAGCCTTGACACAGATCAGTAATCGTTTTAGGCTGACAAATACAATAGTGATGCATACATACAGTGATGCATGAAAACACAGATACTAGGCCCAGTATGGTCAGCCTTTGGATCCTATGGCCTGCAATTCAGAATCTACAGGCTACACTCCCCACTTCCCAGCCAAAAGCAAGGTAAGAAACACAGAATATTTAAAAATTAAAGTTTAAAGCCTGTCCCTAGGAGTCTTCATCCTCTCTTGAGGGATGAAGGGTAGACCGTGAGACCGTAAGCCCTCAGTGCCCTTGCAGGATTGCTTCCTTTTCAATTGAGAGTTCAGACTTTCCCAGATGCTGCAAACAGCCCAGACCCAGTGCTGACACCCACAGAGAACTCAAAAGTGGAGCCCATAACTTATCCAGTATTTTTGTAGCTCAGAAACAAGATTACAATAGAAAATTTCCTACAAAGTCACACAATACTTTACACTGAGAAGCTTTCCTTAAAGAAAAGCAGAAATATAAATTCACTTCTCTTAAATAACATTTTTATGTATCAGTTCAATTACTAATATATTTACTATGACTGTAAGTTCTGTACTTTTTTCCTTCAAGAAGTAGCCACTTTATGAAATAAATTTACATCACTGCTCCCTGACACAAAGATGTATTTAAAAGGAATAATACTGATCCACTGTGATGGATTTGAAATTAAAAGCTATTTTAATAGGATTTTGCATCCTCACGCCTTTATGAAAGTCGTGAAAGTCACCATCAATGATGCTGGAAATAATAATGTGTGCACAGCTGGAGATTTCATATTTGATAAGAACAATCTTTTTTGCTGCACCTTGTGAAAAAACCCCAAACCAAGCTTAAAGCTAGAGCAAACACTTTTACCAATGGTACTCCTACACATCCTTTCATATTTACACCAGAAAAAGGGAAATTGTGAAAAATGGTTTTAAAAATGTTGCAGATTTATATTTTAAATCAAGTTCTAAATTAATGCATTTGATCTCTTAAGATAAAAATGGAAAGCTCTGAGTTATATTCCCTATCAAACTAGTGTGATTATATATATATACATACATATATATTTTTTTTTTAAAATCACTTTTTTTTAGCATGCCAACAACTTCCACAAGAGTCTTAGGAACCAATTTGGATTTTTTCTCTTATAAAAGATTTCAGCTCACTATCAACACTGTCTTACAGTAGCTTGCAAGAGGCTTCAGAGTGCGATCAGGATGTGGAAAGCCTGAAGCTGCTCAGGACTGTGAGAGCTGAACACTGTCTTGTCTACCAGTGTGCACCTAAAAATAAGCTGAGCTGAGCTGGTGTTTTCTCCTCCCAGTTTAAACAGGAGGTTCTGGGCAACATGTGCACTCCAGAGTTCACTTCACAGCTGCAGCCAGAACAAACTCCAGGTTTGCAGATGCTGAATGCCCTGTTTTCTGAAAATGTTTTAAGGAAGTCACTACAAAGCATGATATTTTTGTTTCCATCTTCACCACTGAGTCAGAAGTCATTATTTCAGTAATGTTTAAGACAGCTTCAAATATCAATGAAAAAACTGACATATGCTACACTGATTATATTGTAGAATTTGACAGTTTTACCAAAATTTACTATTTACTTTTTAGTACACACATTTTTCAAAGGGACATCCTTAAGAAAGTGCAATGCCAAACAATTGAGCTGTGAGACTTGTGTTGTTCTAGCTGCTTATTTTGTTCAATACAGGATAGTTTTTAAATGTGCTTTTGGATTCTGAAGACCCAAAGTCCCTAGGTATTACAGCCCAGTTTAATAACACAGCCCCAGTATTCAGCCCAGTTTAGTAATTTTCAAAATTCAACTATCAATTTCCTGAGCTGCCTATAAGCTAAACCACTTCTAGTTGACAAGATCTCAGACTCTTTAGCAAGCTCAAATTAGAGTAAAACAGTGCTTCCAGGGTGAGTCTCTTTCCTTTTACTGGCAAGACTTTCAAAATCCATTTTCTCACCTCTCTAAAGTTACAGAGCTTATTTTACTAATATCAGCAAGCCTAGGTCAAAAAAAGGCTCAACAGAAATATTAAAATTTAAGAGTTAGGTCCAAATCTGCAACAATATGCACAGATACATTATGCTACAGCAGTTGCCAGTGAATACCTGCACTTTTATTCTTTGAATATATAGCTTTTTGCTAGTGTATCAAATTACTGTACTGAGACCATATGAGCAAAATACATTAAATAACATAAGTAACCAAGAAAAATGGTTTTGGAAAACAAACCTGTGAATTTAGTAGCTTGAAAAATAAAACAAAAATGACCAGGCCCCATTCTACTTGCCATACCAAACTATAATAAACGTTAATCACGTTGCTAATGTCAAATCAGCACAGACCAAATTTTATATACATCGATATAGACAATATATTTGAGAAGACACTTGCTGTGAAGTACCTGCACCTTCTATTGCAAGTCATCCAATATTTAATGCCTTCACAGTCAACTCATAACAGGCACTAGATACAAAGTTACATTAAAACAACTAATCTAGGGCACCTCACAGCGCAACCCAAAGCAAACAATGCCTTATTTTAAATTTACGATCATTTAAGAAAAATTGGGTGCTTCACAAGCACTAAAGCAGTTCCTTTTCACCCTTACCCCAAATATTGAATGATGTCATACAAGATTTACTGGCTAAACAGGTTTAACTGCTCCAGGCTGGATGCACTGTGCAGATTTACCTGTGATAAATTATTCGGCAGGTATGAAACTGATTGATTCTAAAGTCTCCAGCAGCTATTTCTAACTGTGCTTTTAAAATTTGGGATTATAACATTTTTACATACGTGATTTGCTACATTACTTAGCACCACGACCAATAACAATAGGCAGTTGATTTTACTCCTGTTTTAAATTCAGTCAACATCATCCAAAAACTGGAATGGAGTAAAGTCTGATAAAGAATGCATACATTGCTCACCTTGAACAGCATGCTAACTTTTTCACTTCTGAATTTACATACATTTTCCAATATTTCAATTTAGGTCACGTCTTACAGAAGTTTACTAAATCTGACCATCTACTTATCACTCTGCTGATGAGGAGCACAGAGAAGCAAACCTAGGTGTAGGATCATGGATACTCTACACATTTAGGGTGCTCTGGGATCCACTGATGCTGCTCTCACCTGATATCGATGCAACTCATGTTTTCCCAAACAAGGCCAAGTGCGCTGTTTCCAAAGTTACTAAATATTACTGGGAGTGGGCACAAGACAGCAGGTTCTTTACTCTTAGGTATGGACATGCAACCCCAGCATCGACTTAATTTGGGCTGCTATCTGACGCATCTGCGTTTTTAGCAGCCCTGGTGTTAGCATCACTTATTTCATGGGAACATGCTGCAGCTGGGGAGGCAAAGGGGCACGCAGAACATGTAAACAAGCAGATACCCACGTTCACACGGTGGCTTTAGTCTGGGTATTCTCCTTTCAAACATACAGCTGCGTTTTATCACTTGTCTAGAAGCAATATAGAAGGCAGGAAAGGAGCTCGTGGTGGGAAAGAATAAGAAAGGACAGAGGCCTTCAGAGGAAGAGGAAACAGAGTTAACTGTGTTAACTCCCATGACAAAAAAAAAAAAAAAAAGAGCAGAGTTAAATGTGACCAGAACAGTTTGGTATAGCCTTTCCAAACCCAAAATGTGAGTCAGGGCACCATTTCTCTCAGAAACAGGGACCATCTTCCACAAACAAGAACAGTTAACTGTATTAAATTGCCAAGAACTTAGAATGCTAATGAAGACAAAATATTAGGGGGAAGTTACCACTTCGAAGACAAGCAAAAAAAAAAAAAAAAAGTATCCAAGACTAGTATTACACAGCACAGCAGAAATATAGTAAACATTGGCAGTACTGATAAAAATATCCATGAAAAGGTATAAACTTTTAATCACACAGAAACTGAAAAAAAAAAAAAAAGGGGGGCCATTTTAAACTTTTGATACAGTTTCTTCACACACTTTTACTTCACGTTCCACATGTTTTATACGTCAAAATAGTTTGTATTGTTCTTTCTAAATATCTAGTGTCAACTCGCTTGGCATTCAAATCTCAACTCTAAACTACGCTAAACAGCAAAAAAGCTATTAAAAAAAAAAAAAAAAAGCAGTGGTCCAAGAGGATGCAGGTCTGATGCAGAAAAAAACTCAGCCTGCTGCATCCCTGCTCCACATAAAAAAAGAGGGGGGAAAAAAAAAAAAAGAAAAAAAAAGGGGGGGAGGGGAAATAATTTTTCCATAATGCAAAACACAAGGATATAACTAAGGGCAAAGGGTTGAAACTACAAAGAGGAAGACTCAAGCTATAAACGAGGAAAACCTACAGTTATTAAGCTGCAAAAGCAACTTTCCACGGAGGGAATGAAGGCATTTTACGAAATATGTAACTGCAGACTTGTATTAAACCAGGTCCTTTGAAGTGGAGTAAGACAAATTTGAGTGAATAAGTTGCAGAGGAAGTATATATGCTGAGTCCAGACTGAGACTGTATTACAGTTTATAGAACATCTCACTAGTAACTAAACAGCTCTAGTTCTTGGCATGATAAAGCAACTTTCAGTATAGAAAAAAACCCCACATTTTTTCCTCCAGTAAGTTTAGTTAGTCTGTGGGCAAATAAACTCCTCGGAATTTCAATGGGGTAATTTACTAGCTGCTGCCACAAGCTGTTAGTTCGTCCAGAACAGAGGCATGTCCATCCTTCCAGTTTGTTTTGAAGGGAAGCAACCACACTGGCTACCACCACGCGCTTTTACGCAGCGCTGAGCAGGGGGCACACACAAAATCTGAAGCTTGGGACACTGCTCAGCCAAGGTAACTAACAGCATCCTTCCCAGCTCAAGACCCACTCTTGTTCCCTCACGCTCCCATGCCAAACTTTCACCATATTCACATCCCACTAAACGTAAACCAAATTAAAAATTAAGGAAAAGAACTACACAAAAGAAATTGTTTTGGTTTTAATTTTCATCACTATATAGTGATATATCTAGATATATCCCCGTATACAGGTGATGAGCAGCAGCAAACGATACATATGTCTAAGCTCAGCTACACAAGCAGTCGCCTTCAACTGAAGGGAAGCAACAACTTCTTTTTTTAAACAGAACTGGTAAATTTAAAGTTTCTCTCTCCATTCATCACTGCTGCCTAGCATGAATAAATCTCATTACACGTTACAAACATGATATCCACAGACTAAACGTAGGAAAAGGCAATTCACAGCACATCATCCTGCTGAAGTTCTGCACGTAGGCTGGCTTGTATCACACCGACTTCCATAGGACCCCTGCCCCTGACCAAGGCTACTGCTGCTACATTCATTCACTCTGTGCAGATTAACTCCTTTTTAAAGCGAGTGTCTCCCTCCTTTTCCTTGTCTTGCACTACTTTTGTTTATACCAACTGCCTATTTGCTGGTCAAGGAAAAATAAATTGGTCAACAGGCAAAGGATAAGAGAACAGACGCTCAAAGTGCCGCATCTGATTTAATTCAGAAGACTTTAATTCCTCACCTTTATCACTACCGCTAAAACAGCTCCTGTACTCATTTAAAACTCTTCATCTCGTACAGCTGCACACAGAGTGAACCTTCACATAACTCAAAAGTCAAGATGTGCAATTTTCCACTGTACATTCTTCACATACCTCCTAAATCTAACGTGATCACTCAGGGAAGAATGGCATCTGACACCGCTTTATGCATGTTAAAATTAAGTTAACTACATGTTATTAAATAATTCCCTTACTGGTCTACACTAAGGCACAAACACCCATACATTAACAAGACAGATGCTGGTGCAGTAAACAAAAGCACACCTAAAACATCAACTTTTAACAGAAAAGTTGCAAGAATCAAATCTCCCCAATCTGGAAAACTTAACACAAATTCCTCAAGAAAAATCAAGCATTCTGGAAAACAACCTAAACTTTTCTTGCACAGATACATAGTTAACTAAGCTTTCATAAATTAGTAGGCTAATGATACCACTCCAAATCAGCTGTGCATTGCCTAACAGAACCCAAATAGGTATCTGAGATAATGCTGTGAAGGTTGCTCAGTGCTGAGACACACACGGACTCTTCCGGGTGGAGGTGGCATTAGATTTCCCCACACATCAAAGGGATTTCCACTTATATTCGACTTGTGTTTTCCTTCTGACAGACAGGACATGAACCAAAGAAGCACTGAAGACCCTAAACTGACCCAAACGGGCCAGCCTTTCACAGGAGAGCATCAAGGCCACAAAAATCAAAGCAAATTGCATACGGTCAGTATGCTAAAGGCCTTGGATATCGGGAAAGGGCAGGCTGCTGAAGGCTATCCAGCAACCCCCTGGAAAATGCACCACGCAGGCGTTAGTGTGCACACGTACATACAAACAAACGTGAGGTATTTCTGTAAAAAGCAGCTCCTTGTATATGTTTGCCCCATATTAGAGAAATGCCAATCAGGAGATTTTTCCAAAATGAAAAACATTGACATATCGACTGCAACAACAAATAAGCTTTAATTATTATTTTATGAAATTAAGCAAGGCCTTAGATAATGACCATTCCATCCCCAAACGGAGCCTTGCAGTCCCCCTGACAAACTTCCCCTAAAACACCTTGGCTACCCCTAATTCCGACGCATGTTTTGCAGCAGAATCCTGCACTCGCCAGGCCCACTGCCACCTCTCCCGGGGCAGATTCCTCGTGCTGGGGGTATTTCTCGCCCACTCGGTACCGCGCTCGTGGCCAGCCCACGGCGTTTGGTGGCCTGACCTCCAAGCCCAACACGGCTGCTGCAAGGAGCCCAGCGCGACCACCCCCGGCTGATGGATCGAAACCCACCGCGTGTCTCCCTCCCACACAACCCCCAAAAGAGGGTTTTAATGGCTGGGTACACGGGAAAGGGGCCGTTCGGCAGGGGGAAATAAATAAATAAGGGCTGAAGGCAGAGTGCAGGAAGGCTCGGGGGGCTGCTCGCTGGGCAGGAGTGGGGCACGAGCCTGGGAATGCGCTCCCCGAAGGAAGGAGCGCCGCGGGATGACGGTGCAGGATCCGGGCCCGGCCCGCGCTAGGCCTGGCCCGGCCCGGCCCGGCCGCCCTGCCGGGAGGCTGCATTAAAATGGCGAGCAGCGCTGCGGCCCCACAATGAGCGGCCGCGGCCCCGGCGGCAGCGCCGAGGCTCCCGCCGCTCCCCCGCGGCCCTTTGTGCCGCGCGGAGCCTCCGCGCGGGCCTCACCTTCCATCTCCATGTCCTCGGGCTCGCTCAGCTGCTGCTCGCCGGGCTTGGGGTGCTGCTGCTGCTGCTGGTGGTGG
>PTEX01000031.1:2364143-2402348 GCA_003342815.1 Eudromia elegans | reverse complement strand
CGGCCCGGCCCGGCCCCGAGGAAGGCCCCGCGCGGAGGGAGCAGCGGGGCTGCCGCCCGGGGCGGCCGCCGTGCGCCCCTTGCCGCCTTCACAGCGTGGGCGACGCGGGGCACCCGCAGCAACGGCACCCGGGGACGTGGGCGCAGGGAAAGGGGCTGCCCAAGGCCCCGCTGCGCGCGGTAGAAACGCAGGGCTGGAAATGGGGGCAACGAGGAGGGTGGCACCGGGAAGACGAGGCGTTAAAACCGGTTAGTTTGATAAGGGACGTTCCCAGAAGAGGCGCTGAGTGCCTCAAACCCGGCTTCAAGAAAGGTCCCGTACGAATCTGCTGATGACACAGGCGAAAACATGAGCAATCTGCTAAACGTGGCGCTGCGGGATCTCACCAAGGGTCGGGATTAGTTTGGAGACTCATGCGCTGACCTTTACTGATGTCCTAAACCTCAGACTTTTTCCACTGCTGCTCTTTCCCCATCATTAGCTCTTTCCTAATGACTTCCAAGCTCCTGAATCCCATGCAAGTTCAAACTCATCCCTCCGTCCTTCCTCCACGGTGATTCCCAACACAGGCGAACCAGGATGTCACAACAAGAGGGTAGCTGCTCAGTTCCTACCTGATCTTTCATGAATAGGGACCAGGGTTATGGACAAGATCAACTGAGGAAAGTAATTCCACTATGACAGAGAAGAGGAAAATGTCCATAAATTCAACCATAAGCCAGTTTTATCATAAAACAAAACCCTTCTTTTACTTAAGAAACTTCTCTGAGTTTCAGTTAATTTTAAGTAGCTACTTTTCCCCAAACCATGGGATATTCCGACTATTTTAGAGGAACAGATACATGCATGCATGTATCCTCCTTTGTGGAAACAGTAGTATGGGAAAGAGAGGTGGGACTCTCTCTGTTTTTAGTAGTGTGCAGACACAACATATCGACAGTTTTGAAGATGGGCTATCAAAATCAAGTAGCTTTCTCTCCATATATTCCTAATATAAATTGCCCTTATTTTTTCAGATTCCAGGTACCTTACAGACTAAAATATCCAATAATGTTGAGAAGAATCTTGTGAAAATGGATGATTTATATTCTGTAAAAGCAGCTATGCATAAAAAAACTACTGAAGATGCGTACAGGTACTTATATCTAAGAGGCAATACATTTTACACGTGTGTATATAATCATCTCAAATGTGTTTTTGAGTTAATTAAATGGTAACCATTTTATACGGTGAACGCAGTGATTATAACGTTGTGATTTCGTTCGTTCTTGACAGGAAGTACCAATCTTACTGCCAAGCCTAAGGTGAAGTCCAGATCTCGACATATGCTAACATTTTATCCCAGCTACATTCAAAATACTGCTGCTAAATATTCCTGGCCTGTTGCCACTCCATTGTGAAACCTTCTGCCATTCACCTTTCTCCAGTGCAACACCCAAAACTGGCCTTTAAAGGCACGTCCTTTCAAGGAAAGGACATGGACCATGTGGGTCCCCTTTGTATAAGTGCCAGGATTTGAGGCAGCCTCCAGTCCACCAGTGCTAAGCAATCATTTATTTATCCAGCTGTCCCATAAGTGCTTTATATTTTCTTGACATACTGGTCACGCCATCCTCAAAGGCTACAACATCCCTCTGCAAATGCTGCCTGTCTGCTCTCGTTCTTAAGGTGAATTACTTACACAGCGGAGTTGGGCAACCACCCAGCAAGGGTTACTGATATTTAAAAAATTAAACTAAAACTCGCGTGCAGGGATATGATGGCACAACATGTGTATACATTCCTCTCACTTTTGTTCTTGTCCTTCTCTTTTCGTTCCTTCCTTCCTTCCTTCCATTTCCTCCACCCACATACAGAGTCGTGCCTAATTTTAGGCCTCCCTCCTGTAATCTAACCCCGGCCTTGTGGCCCTTGTGCCCACACGGAGCACCAGGGATTTTGGTGGAGCTGCACCTCAGCCAAGGGTTCCATCCTCCGAGTGGGTTCGTAGGTTAGTGAGCAGGGGAGGTTCCTCCTCCTTTCTTGCCCAGGTCAACAGGGCCGTCGGACTGGCTGCAGCCTCGCGGCATTCCCTCCACATTAGTCATGGTAATGAGAGATGATGCTGAAGAGGTGCTATCATCTCTAAATGCCATTGAAGAAATAGGCTTCATTTTGTGACGCTGACCTGCTGCTGAGCTTCCCTCAAGTAAAAATAAACCCAACCCAGTCTGCTTATTTTTAAAGCCCTCGCAAGCCAGTATTCATGGGCCTGTGTGCCAAGCTGAGCCTGCAGGAACCAGACAGGGCTCCAAGTCTGCTGCGTTTCTGGCCGCCAGATGAGAGATCCCAACCCAGCCTGAGCCAGGGAAACCTTCCACTGCCCTCGTACCCACCCCATGTGGATGCGCTCACAGGGCCTGGTGGCCACCACAGACAGAGCTGCAGGGGGGAAGCTGAGCCACAGGGCTGAGGGAAACCGCAGGACGCTCTCCAGAGCCAGCCCCGTCTTGTGCCAGCAGTGGGGCCGGGGAGACGTTTTGCCAACATTCCCATTTCCTCCCTGCTCCTGGGCTCCTTGGTTCCTGCTTGGCCCCACGTGCTCCCTTACCTTCAGTGCAGATGTCCACTCCTGGCCAGTCTCCACACTCCCAGCAGTTGGTGCTCTCTAAGGCGTCCATATGGCCGTGTCTATAATTAAGAAAATTTATAGCTGTGTAATGGGTAATGACAGAAGGACAATCAGACCAACGCACGCCCCTAATGCAGGTGCCCCAAACCAGTGAAACTGGGGTTGCCCCTTGCGCAGCTGGCTCTGCTGTGTCACTGGAGGGACATGCACTGATGCAGCCTGCGCCGGCTCCCTGCACCGCTGCGCCCCATCCGTGCTCGTACCGGCATGCATTTCCCAGACACGGGCAGAGCCGAAGCGTGCTGGGGTGCCTTCCCCACCGGGCAATCCACGTGCCTGCGATTTTCCTTCTTCCTCCTTCTCTAGCTTTTGTCTCTTGGTGGCTCCCGGGGCCAAGGGGAGGTGCCAACGGTCCTGGAAAGCAGTTCCCTCAGATCTGCCGCCGCACCGTTCGTTCACCAGCACTGCCTGCCTGCTCCCTAACAGCAGTGCTGCACACAGCGAGGCCCGTGTCTCCGGTCACAGCACTGTATTGTGCCACAGATACTTCTATCCTGCTGTATCTGCAGCAGTAGTAGTTAAAATACTCTGGTTGTGGCCAGCAGCTCTCCATTCCCTTTTTCTTGGTCCTTCTGAGCCTTGGCACACTGCTAAGTGCCACCTGACTTGCATTGTGCCCAGGCAGGGAATGGTGAGCCCCTATGCGCATATTTAGGGAATGAAACAATCAAATGGGATGCCTCCGGCTCTCTGGATGAGTGTGGACAATCAGAAAGAGGAGACCTTCCTTCCAGCCCAGGCAGGCTCTCGGGAACACCTCAAAGCTGAGCACGAGGATGGAGATAGTCATGCGCATCCTGGAGCCTGTGAGGCAGGAGGGGCACGGGGCACCATTCAGAAGCTGTTGTTGAAATTAGACAGAAGAGCTAGGTAATTCCTTCAGCTACAATGGATGCATTTATTTGTAACGACCTGCTGTAGAAGTATTTGGATGGAGCTTGAAACTCTGTTCACATCCTTTAACCCTCGCAAGCCTGCAAAATCCCTGGTTCTCCACAGTTCTCCTTTGCACAAAGTACCCCAAATAACCCCAGTCTTTCTCTGAGCACAGGGTTGATCCAGTGACCTCTGGAAATCCCTTCCAATGAAGTTATTCTATGATTCTATGATTTCCCAGCAATTTCCACACAACCTGCGGGTATTTAATATTTCAGTCCTCTACCTCCTCATCAATTTTTTTGAGTCAGACAGGCAGACTGTGAAATAATCTAGGCTGTATTTCCTTAGGAAAATGCATAATTAGAACATTTTCAGAGGTAGTTTCAGCTCAGAGATCTTTCATTTGATAAGTTTTCTTTAACTGAACAGCCATTACCTTTTAAATCATCGTTCCTTTGTGCCAAAATATGGTCAATTACTTACACCTGAATGTATCCTATAGTTTAAAGCTTTACATGATTTAGAGTATACTTTTGAGCAGTTTTCCAAAGCCACACCTCTTATATGACTTTCACAAAAAGTCAAGACATTTAATTCCATAGGTCGTTCTTGCTTAAAGAAAATAACATTTTCACAAAAAAATAAGACTTTTGCTAAAAGTTGCATGTGTACATGTAAAATGTGATTCTGTTTATCACTTTGGAAAAGTGAGATGATCCTTTTTTCTCGTCATTTTTTTGCTGAACACAATAAACCCTGAATTCAAGTGGTACAAAGACATATACCTGAAGTAAAAAAGGAGTGGAAGGTATTTACTGGTCTGTCTTTTTCTGTACAAGTATATTTAATCAACTGAGGTTGACTGTAAAAAATTGCATCTTACACCATGAAGGTAAAGCTGAAAAGTGTCTATTAAATTAGATATATTTGTGATGGTGCTGTGTAAAGTGAATTGAACGAGCAACATACGTGCAGCCTGTGAGCTCGATGAGCTGTATGGATACTGCTGTCTCAGCAGTGCATCCAAGGAAAAAAAGCACCGAGTAGCATCATGAAAATTAGGTGAATTCTTCGGCTGTATAAGGTTGGAAATTTCCAGCAAAACAGACAAAAGACCTTTTTACCTTTTGTTTTGTTTGGTTGGTTTTTATATGAAAGAATTATCAGAATTATGAAGTGTCTCTGTTCCTAGAGGAGACTGCTGAAGTGAAACTCTCTGGCTTTCGATAACGTGACTGTTAAATTTTTGCCAGTGAAAAGTGTCAGCTAAGTGTTATTAGGAATTTGATTCAGTAGAAAGAAGAAGAACGAAGAACCAGTTTGACTAGAAACCCCTGCACTCCAGTTATTCAGATGTCAGCTCCTTTTGCCACTGTCATTCTCCTAATGTTCCTATGCTAAGCGCCAGCCAGCAAAGATGGAAAGGACAAGGTGCAAGTAAGCCGAAAATCCAAGGCAGAATAAGATATATATACATCTTATTTTATATATTATATATATATATATATCTTCAGCCTTTCTTCGTATAATCCAGGAGAAACAAATGAGATGCAACTTTTTCTTCTCTTTAGGGTACTATAGAGGTAAATGGGAATAATTTCTACAGATATTTAAGCAGAGAATGAGAATTAATTGCTGGAAAACAGCTCCTATTTGTGGAGTTTGTGGGGGAGGAGTTTCTCACACCAGCAGTGCTGGAACTGTAGTGTTACAGGGAGGAGGAAGACACCAATTAGCCTAATAAAAAGAGCAGGGCAAAGATAAACATCTGGAAGGCTCCCTGGGGCAATTCCATTTGAAGATGTAAAAATAGAAGGGATGAATTTAACTAGGACCCAGTACTGGAACTGGTAGGGGTGTTGGCAGGTGGAATCACATAATTGCACTTCTTCCCATTAACAGAAGCAGCTTACATTTAGAGGAGGTTGCAAAGATGGGATTTTAAAGAACATAGAACTGACAATAGCGGGTGGGAGGCAACATGAGAGCATGAATTCACATCTTCAGAGTGGCAAAATCAGCCAAATGCAGCATCTGACTACCTTTATTTGTTCTCAATATTTAGCAATGAATATTAATCACATTAAATGAGTGGCTCTATTATTTGAATATGAGCATTAGACATTCAGTTGCTGCTAAACTCACAGCTTAATGCAGGCTGTGGGAAGAGAATTGATTTCAGAGGGCCCTGCTTTCTAGGTGCCCCAGCCTGGGGGTGTTTTTGTGGAAGTGGGGTGCAAAGTGTCCTTTGGAGCAGAGATGATTTTGACTGAGCTTTTGGGTTTTGCAAGAATAGGACACTTCATTTGGAGAGAACTGAGGTGTGTCTGTGGAGGAAACCTGTTTTTTGTTTTGGGGGGTATTGTATCTGAAATACTTTCAATGCATAGTGTAGTAGTGGGAAGGAAAAGAATATGTATATATTTGCATATGCTGTGTTTGGAAATCCCTTAAATTGCTCCTTTGCTAAAGACAGGCTCTGCTCAGAACTCCCTTCTTGGTCTGGGGCCCTTAGTATAAGAGAATTTTCTCTAACTTTTTTAACTTGACTGTTGAGGTCTGAGTTGCTATATGAAGTAAAAGGCCCCTGCCTATAGTCATCATTTACCATTTAACCACAGATACATATATATTTAATACACCACATTGTTTCTTCTTGACTGTATGGCAAAGGAGAGCCTTGTAGGTTTAGCACTGCTTTGCCTGGTGCTTAGCACTGTTGCCTTCAGTGATATGATGCACGTAGGAACCTGCTTTGCAGCTTCATTTGCCTGACTTCTCTGGAGGCTTCTTCAGTGTTTTGGCAGAATGAAGTTGTAAATATTCATTTTTTCTTCTTGCCTCAATGCTCAAAGTACCTTGTTGCTTTTATGTTTTTCTTTAGCAGTTTGATACAATGTGTCATGTACAAAAGGCATAATTTGGTGCTTCTGCAACCATAATGGGATTAAAAAAAAAAAAAAAAAAAAAATCTGTCCATAGACCCAATAAACTATAACCATTTGGTTCTACCAAGAACCAAGCCTCAAGAGTTTGGGGACAGTCACTTTTACTTGACCAGTTTGATTTTTTCATCTGTCAGAACCCAGGGCTTAAAGCACCAGCCTTTCCCAGTACACACAGGAACCAGCACACCCAAGTAAACAACTTCCTCAAAATACAAATACCAGCAATCCTGACCTAAGCAGAATTAGTCTAAGGTAAATTCCTCGAGACTATGATACCACTGAGACTTACAGGTTACAGGTTCATATGGCAATAGGTACTTCAAAATCTCCTACAAAAAGATCCTTATGGGTCTGTGACAGCTGTAACTTGCTTGGAACCCTCACTGTGCAGTTTCCTAACTCTTTTCTTGGTGGCAGGGAGTGCACTGTAGGCATCGGTCACTTATCCACCCTCTATCAGGTTTCATGTGGCAGAAAGTCTGAGACCTCACCTGAGATCACTGCAGAGAGGAGGCTTGAGCTGCTTTGCCATTTCCAACCTGCATGTGCTAATGAAGCCCTTTTCCAAACCATTTATAGAAACCAGCTGCAAAGTGCTGCCTAGAGCAAACTTGCTTGGGAAGTCCATCCCTTTGTCTCACTTGGTGCCAATATAATGGGCAACTTTGTTATTGAATACTTTGCCTAACAGCTAAACTACTCCATTACATTCTGTTTTTATAACCTAGCTAGCCTGAAGCTTGAAGTCATGTCAAGTTGCATTTGATCTGAAGCAAAGCAGCCTCCACTGTCTGTCTCGGGGATAATTCCATCAAAGACACTGCAAGTCAGCTATGGGATACTTGTTCCAGGCATTTACAAAGCACTATGATTTAGATTTGTTCTGCAGCAAGAAATCCCATTTTACTCATTCTGTGCTGAAGCTGTTTGCAAGATTATGGCAATCAAGCTCTCCAGCACAGCAGAAGCTTTATCTGTTGCAGAGTAACATTACTTAGCTCTGTTTCCTCTGTTTTGTCTCTGCGTGTATCCTTCAGGGCAAGCAATGCCATGCTGGAGATTGCCTTGAGTTACCTTACCTTCCATTTTAAAGAGCACTTTGTTCTTATATCCTTCCTTTTCCCCTGCCAATGCCGTCTTTCTGTGGCTTTTCCCATGGCCTTTGCTATGTTGTGCTTATTTCTGTGTGGCAGAAAGACAATATCTTTAGAGAAGGGCAGCTGCTCACCTAGAGTTCATTTCTCTGGAGAGACCGTTTGCTTCTGTCCTATTACTGGAGAATCTCTGAGAACAGGTTGATTTTGTAACTTGTTACTGCTCTGTCAGACTTTCTCCTGCTTCCCACCCCCTTTTACCTTTTCCCCTTCTTGAATAATTTATTTCTTTGCTAAAACACCCGCTCCTGCTCAGACTGGGTGCTGGATGGAGCAAGCTGAGCCGCTTCTGGAGACCACCAGCATGGACCACGGAAACTCAGTCCTAAGTACTCAGTACTGGTACTAAGGTACCAGTGTATGGAGCAAAACTTCTCAGAGCTTTGAAGAGCTGCATTTAGCTCATTCTAAGAGGTCACGATTTAGGACTGAGGCTCTTCACCGAGATGAAAATCTGAATGTTCTCTTTAGGCATTTACTATATTTCACAGTCAATACTTTCTGAAATGTTTCTATGAGAGCACAAGATCCTATTAGGCATTCACAGCATTGAAAGTTAACAAAAAAGCAGATAGCAAAGCAACAACTAGGCAAAAACTATGTATACACTTTGGTGTGAAAATGAATTATTCTGTGAAAACTTGAGAATTTACATTGATACACAGAAAAGAGGAGGCATTACTTATTCTAATCATCTGTGTAAGAGAAGAGAGATTATTTTTTAAAAATTAGGCTGAATATGTGGAAAAAAAGTCTCTTGGTGCTACTTACTTAATCATGGACATATCTTCCAAGGAAGGGAGGTAGAAACCTGCCACTTAAGGGGTTTAAAATAGCAAGAAGCAACCGTGCATTAGCAGATGGAGGGGCTGAGGTGCTGTCGTGCAGACCCCAGACCTCGAGGTGGACACTAGGTGCTCCAGTGAGCACAGCTGCAGGGAGGCCAGGCCAGTCAGTGAGCCCCAGGCCTCAGGGGCAGCTTTTCAGGGGGGATATTCATGTGCATGATCTTACCCAGACACTTTTTTAAACCCACAGACATAAGGGAAATATTTTCCTCTGTCTGCTCTAGTTTAAGCGTTGAAAATAAGTTGTAATAAAGGGAGTGTATAAATAGTATGAGAAGTCCAGAGTCCAGAGAAAACTAGTCTATTCTGTTTTAATTAAACATGTAACAATGTTTCTGTAGGCTGGTTTCTGAGGATGCTTTCAAACTGTTTATCATTTCATAAGATATTAACTAGACATTCGTTTCAAGGAACTAGGAAACTTCTTCCAGCCCAAAGTTCTTAGTTCCTACATTCCTGGACAATAATTTAGGGGACTGTGTGAGGTAGTTATAAGGATTACGTTGCAAGAGTCAATATGCTTAAAGGGGTTAACTATTAACTCTTAAAGGTGTTAACTATTATTATTATAGGCAACTGTTAGCTGACTATTCCAGTCAACTTTCCCACTCTCTTGCTGGATGTCATTGCCCTCAAAAGGACAGTGCATCCAGTTGTGAATTAGCCCTTGGACTGCAGCAGAAATGTTAAGATCTTTCCAAACTGCAGCTATTTTGCCACAGTGCAAGTCCTACAGCCTGAAGTAATCTAGGGCCTCACTCCTCAGAGGTTCAGGTATCTCTGCCTTGGAGGCAACATCTTTGAGAGGAGTCAGGTCTGGCCCAGGGGCAGTGTCTTCAGGCTGCTGGTTTTGATCCGTGCAGAGCGTGCTGAAGATTGGTTAAGCAGCAGAGAGTGGCCGATGATGGAGAGGTCCTGGATGAGGTCAGAGGTCTTAGCAGGTGCATAGGTTGTTGGTCTGACTTGTTAGCATGAGTTCCCATCCCAGTGCTGAGTCTGGGGGCTGTGGAGAGCTCGGACACAATGGTAAGCTGGTCTTAACTCTGCCGGGAAAGCTTAAACTAATGGAACATCCTAAAGCCTCTTCAAAGCCTTTTGTTTTGGATCCATCAACTTTTTGTAGCTCCCTGCCTCCAGGAACTACTGACACTATTTTTTTACTCGGTCCATTTCCAAAACACACAATGTGAAACTGCTTGACCGAAGTAACACAGCTTGTATTTCGTGATGCCCAGCAAGCCCATCCAGAGCCCTTCTAACAAACCACGGGTTCAAGGATCGCTGTGGAAACATTCACTGCCCCCAAGTGAAGCGAGAGGCAGACCTGGCAGCAGCACGTGAGGCTCCCTGAAACTGCCTCTCCTGCAGACGACTGGTAAAATTTGGTCTTTTTCAAAATCCTTATGTAGGAAGTCTTATTTTCATTTGTTTTCCTAGACTGATGGTGTGTAGACCCTTCCTACTTTATTTGTGGAGAAATTATTTAGCCATATAATTAGCTAGCACAACAACCAATTACACACTTATTGTAGTAATTGAGAGTTTGTGCACAGAAAAATTACCACAGAAATTATATGAAATAGGCTCATCTCAGTCAAATACAAAAAGTCAGAGAAGTCCTGTTATTAGAGCAGGAAGACTGTAGACCAAGACTTGCCATACTTAGAGATGTCTTTTTGAAAACACTTCTGGTGACATAAAAAAGTCTGTTAATTTATATATGACTTCTAATATTAAAATTGACAGGAACGAATTCCTTGAGGCCTCTGTTTGCTATTAAATGCTTTTACTATGTAAATGACACTTTCATAGAAATGTTGGAAATGGAACCTGTATGTGCTATGGTTTGTAGTCAGCATCCTGACCTCCCCTCTGCTACTCTGCTCTGCCCTTATACTAAGGAAAAATATAGTTTAGCTATTGCGGGTGTCCAGTGGGAACGACTCTCAGTAGAAAGGAGGTTTCACTGCAGGAAAATTTAAACCTTTCCTTGAAGGACTAGATAGCCTTGATGGTTGAATCCAAAAAGCAGAGAAATGGGTTAAGTAGGTAAAAGAAACACAAAAGGATAAAATCAACCTGTGGGAACCTTCACTTTGTTTTGCTTGAAGGAGTTCTGTTACAGAAAGGCAAAGAAAGGTTCTGAAACCAAGCTGGCACTCAAAGCTCATGAATTCCTACTCCATCTCCCATGAGAACTTACTGCAAGGTTAATCACTGTCTTGGAGCACTGTTGATGATCTGAAAAACTGCCAGCTAATTCAAGGAGAGAGGCCTGGGCAATGAGGTAAAGGAAATAAGAAAGTGTTCAGTCACTTTCACTTCGGTATGTCATTGTAACAGAAAATTGACATCCAAATAACAATTTCCTCTTTATGGGTTTAAAATCAGTCTCTAGCCCCTCAATCTTTACATTGTTGAATACCACCCTATTTCTTTACTGCCAATATCTTTGAGAGAAAGGAGGGAAGGCTGTCTTGGCATGGTCACCAAAATATAAATATAAAATGAAGGTTAAAGTACTGAAAACATACAAGGTGGATAAAAAGAATTACCTTTAAAAACCCTATTAGTTTTCTGGTCTTCCGCAGAGAGTGCAGACTGGAGCAAGTTCCCAAACGTGCTCACACATCAGCTCACCAAGAACGGATGGGTCCTGCAGGGAAAGGACAAGAGAGCAGATGGGCGAGTTCAGGTAGCTGCTGTTCATCCTACCCAGAGCCTCCCTCCCAGGGAATTACAGGGTAAGTCAAAAAGAAAATTACAAAAATAACATAATTAACATGTTATTGGCCTAGAAAGTTAAATCCTCATCTGGTATAAAGCTGCACAGGTTAAAGAAGCTGATATACAGATGTCCATTTGACCACTAGAGGACACAGCCTGTTAGCAGCACAGAAACACACCCTGCACACCTCTCTTTCTGAAAAACTGCCTGCCTTAACTTTTATTGATGTATGTACATTTAAATGCAAAAATATATTAAAATATTTAAAATAATTTAAAATATTGAAATATCTATTTATATACACATATCTTTCCTGTTCTACAGGTGGCAACACAGTGAATGGACCTTCTAGGAAGAAAACAGCCGTGGAGCTTTTACAACGTCCAGTGCTTCCGACGAGCCGAGCTATCAAAGGACAAGGCAGGGCTCTGCAAAGCCTGCTCGTTACCTGCTGTAAACAATCAAACCCAGACTTTGCACCACGCAGAAGCCCGAGTTATAAACAAGCTCTGCTGCTATCACATTTCCATCCTGCACTGATTTATATTAACTGCCTCTGGAGCACTGATTAGGCTCAAAAAAACCTGTGCCGTAGAGGCAGGCAGACCTGGTTGTTGGAATGCGATTTCCAGGAACACCTCTAATAATTCATGCGTGTCCCATTGGTGAATTCCATGTTCAAAAAGTTCTATGCAGTTTTTAAGATGCTTTGGAAGGAGAATAGCTAAGTAAATAACAACAGAGCAGGTCTTGTGTCCTTGAAGAGGCTGCGTCCCTATTCCATACATGCTGGCCTGCTCACAGGGTCTTGTTCTTTTGGGCAAATTGCTGGAGGGACAAGCGAGGGTTCTGCAGTACTAAGTTAGCTAGCAAAGGGCAGAAACAGGCAGAACTCGCCCTATGGAGGGAGTATTTACAGCTAGGAAAACCCAGGTAGTTCAGAGGAATGTTTTCAGACGTTGTGATTGGGGCTGCTTTAGGTAAACCTGCACTGCTCATTCTCAGCCATAAACAGACTTTCCGTACCAGATATGCGTAGCAAAATGCTGCTCACTCCAGCAGTCCATGTTACTGGGAAAGAAGTAGAGAAGTGCTGACCTTTACGAGCCCAAAGTCGCTGCTGCGCTGGATTCCCAGGGGATGGGATGCAGAGCCGTCCGTAACAACGGGAGCTCTGTTGATCCAGCGCAGCTGCTGCCAGAGCGGTCCCGGGACTTCCATGAGGCTGCTGTGCGTACGAGTGGAGCGGGACGCATGTGGCCGAGGGCTGCTCAGCTGCTGCCTCCCACGCGTCTCGGGTCTGCCCGCTGGCATCACGCTTTCTGTGCCATTTTAAGGTCATTGTAAAGCTTCCCGAAGCCCAAAATAGCACTGCTCAACCCGCCTACCCTGCTAAAGACTCGTGGTTGTTCCACCCTCTAGAGGCAGTGGAGAGGATAAAACTGCTGCTGGTGGCAGCTCATGGACCTTCAGGTCTGGGGCTACAGCTGATGCTCAGCCCTGTCTCCCCTACTGCTCCAAGCTCCCTTAAAGGCGGTGCCACACGTGCAGATTTTGCATAGTCCTTCCAATGACTCGCTGCAGTCTCCTATGGAGTTGTCATTTCTTCCCTTTATTTAAGGCAGAATCAGGAGCCGGCGCGTGCTGGGATCCTGAAGAATGGGACCTGAAGAACATGAGTTTATGTTTTCCCTTTACCAGGGACATTCAGCCCTTCAGAAGATGCTCACAGTGTTGGTCGGCCACAGCATAGGAGAGATGCAGGCTGGTTCTAGCCACCATAGTCGCTCTGGGGCAACCTCCTTCTGCCCAGGACTAACAGCAATCCTATCCTCATAAAAGGACTTCGCTAATGAAATTAATCTGCTTTCCAGGTTGCTCTGGAAGGAAAAGCCATCTGCTTGACTCTAGACTTGATACTAATGGCAGCAATGCTTAAAAGTTCCCATAGAAGAACAGGCTTTGAAGTTTAAGCCCTTTCAAAGTACGTTAAATGCTCCTAGAGCTTAGGTAGCAGCGAGAAGTCAGGGGCATCAGAATGATAACACAGAAAGGCCACAGATTTCACCCCAGAAGATGGGGCTGTTACAGCAGAAGGACTTGGGCAATCTAAACTGTCATAGAGCTTGGCATCCTCTTGACTACATAAAAATGTCTCACTGCCTCACAGGCAGAAAGTGCTCCAAGTCTTTGTTACATGAGGGTAATTCTCAAATCGTCACTGAAAATGCAGCAGGGAGAGTCTGCAGGAGGACAGCCCTGCCTCTTTGAGGAATGCGCCTTTCCCTTTGCGTGGTCTTCCTGGCTCCTCAATAACCAGCCCCAAAACCTGAGGGCAGAACTCAAGTAAGGGCCAGGGCACTATTGCTAAAGAAAGAGGGGACAGCAAAACACTCTTAGAGACCATGGTGACCTTGGTGACCTTTAGACCACGGCTAAAAACAGTGAAGAAGCAAGCATAAGCTAACAGGAGATGTGTGAGGTAACAAGAATTTTTGTATTAACTGCCTCTCTGAACTCCTAGCAGAGTAAAAGTGGGAACTTCTTCACAGTTTCTAAATATCAGTGGATTCTGCTCTTAGATAAATAGAAGTGAGGAAAGAGCCACTAATTTCTACAGTTTGAATCAGAGTGATCAAGGAACCTGGGGAGCTCACAGCACTCAGCGCGAGGAGCGCCCTCAGAAACCTCACGTGCCGGGACAAGCAATGTCCCGACATCCAGAGCTTCAGAAGGAGATTTGTAACTGTGTTATCTTTAGGATCCATTAAGGAAACCTACTGTTGTTCCTTAAAGACTTCTAATCTGCTACCAATATGAGATATTACCATTATTGTGTACTCTTTAAGGGTGCATGTTATAGCAAGGAGATGTTGGTGCATGTTTCCCAGGAGAAATAATTCTAAGCTGCTGTTAAGACTGGCTTGCAGAGGTTGGACAGGGCAGCAAGGTGAGCTTATGCCGAGCATCTCACCCCACATTTTGAAGAATTTCGCTCATCTTTATGTTTGCTTCCAATAACCCTAAAACAAGGTCTCCCACATGAAACAACCGGCACAAATTTCTGTCTACAGTCCCAACCTTTACACACATTGCACTCCAAACACAACGAAGATCATGGGGAAGGGGGTGGACGCCACGGGCTACTTTGAGATGTGCTACCCAGGCTGAAAGAACGTGCAATAATTAAAACCCATCACAAAGCCCTCGTATCACAGCAATGAAGTCCACCGTGCCCCATGTGGCAATCTTCCGAGTGGTGTGTGTTGATGCAGCCAAAGTCTCTGTGCAGCTTCCAGTTGTTACTGCTCTTGAGAAACACTGCAGTCGCTCAGGAAAGACATGATCACAGCTTGTGAGGACACACGGGCAACATATGCTCTGTGTGTGAGATGCCTGTAACTCTCTGGCTCCCAATGGCCTTTTTTGGTTTGTTTTTCTTCCAAATTCTCAGACTAGTTCTGCAGTTTTCATTGCTGAGAGCCCGAGACAGCACCAAGTCCCAGTCTCATTGAAGGCACAAAGACTTTTCTCATTAGCTTTAGTAAGACTGTGCTCAAACTAAACAATAGAAAACACTTCTCTGGTGATTATAATTACTCAGTTCTAGTCTATACTAGAAAAAAGTTAATTCCACAAATAAGTTAAACCTGTCATTATTCTTTACATATCTACTACCTCAAGTAGACATGAAGATCAGAGCAAAATCCAGTATATTTGATCTATACAGTCTCCACTTGCAACCCCTGCCCAGGTGTATTAACATGACACTCAAAGGTGATCTAATTAAATACAGGAAGTGATAGGGAAGTGATAACAGGTACAATTTCATCACAGGCTGCAAGCTTGAAACAAGTGCTTCAACCTAATGCAGTTGCACATATAACTCACAAAAATATGGCATTTAATGAACGTCTTCAGAGGTAAAGTATTTCTACAAGCAAGCATCACAATAACAACTTTCATTGGATTGTGTTAAAATTAATGACTCCTTTCAGATATAAAGCCATTAACTCCACAGAAAAAATTCTTAGTTCTGCCTAAGCAATAGAATTCCAAGTTTAAGCTCCTAAGAGTACAACAAATCTATGATTTTAATAAAAACCAAACATCAGGTATGGTTTCTGATTTGAATGCTGGATTATTCAGATGTCAAATTTGAATTTGAGCAGAAACAAATTTAATTATCTTATGCTGCTCTTTTCTTGTCATTAGACCTCCCTAGATCAAGCCACACTGATTTCACTGGAACAGGATCAAGAGATCAGTTTAAGGTGCATTGACAGAGCTAGAAGATGAGCTGTGCCCAAGGAGCACTCAAGGCAAGAGCAAAGCAGTTGAACACTATTTCAGCTCTTCCTGCTTGGTGCAGTGACTACTCTAATACTACATTGATCCGGTGGAATAACATAAAGTATCAGATGAAAACAGTTGTTTTGAACACTGTTTGCTACCAGTCTTATTCCAAGAGAGATAAAAAGCCTTAGAGAAACATTGATTCATCAAGGTGAAATTTCTTGTTTTCTGCCCAAGATTTTCTTAAATTAAAACAATAATAAAACCTCTACTAAAGCTCCTCACATCTTTAGTTACATCTCCTAATTAGAGGAGAAGTATAACCCAGAGCTTCAGGCTCTGAAACGGCAGAATTTCTTCTCCAAGTGTATATCATATCTACCCAGCACTGCTGGGAGGATCTAATCTTAAAATACCAGTTTTCTCTGCTGAAGCAACCTTCTTATTCTAAAGAATAATGTGGTGCTGCACAATACTTCACATTATGCTTTCAGGAATGCACAATGTGAGATGAGTATTATGATCCACTCTTGATGTGTTAAAGAAAAGGGCATAAATATTACAGAGCTTGTCTTGATTTTAAAAAAATGAGTTTACAGAGTTTCTGAATTGATGGCAAAGGCACAGGCAAACGGCATGACGTTCCTGCAAATTGGTAGTTTCCTCTTCGTTAATTGTAAATGTTTTTCATTCCTTTGACCAAAGCAGGAGAGAAGCCTCCACCTCTTATTCGGCCTGTCACAAAAATACTTCATTACAACTTTTTTTTTTTGATGATGCCAAAAACTGTTATAAAGCCCATAAAATACAGCACTACCAAAGTACGAATTGGTCCCAAGGCACCTCCGAACCAAGCAAACACAAGCTATGCAAAGATGAAGCATTTGAACCTTCCAGATTCCAAGGGTTACGGGGAGGTAAAAAGCCAGATGGTGGCCAGTCTGCTCTCCTTGCTGGCAGAGAACATGAACAGCCCTGGGGATGAGGAATCCTTCAGGATATATATGAAGGACTGAATGGTTCTGGTCATGTGTGTGCATTTCTATGAGTTTATGTCCCAGAAAAAGTTATTTCCGAGTGTGCGCTCACCATCAACTGCTGAGAACATGGGCCATAGGTGACCACATGGAATGAGAGCAGAGATCTCAGAACAGACTCTTGTGAGAGATCACCAGCTAAGAGACAATGGAGACTTTTCTTCCCCCCCTATCCCTAACACTACATTTGGGCCAGACCATAGCACCACATTCAAATTCCTGTGGGAATTTTCTGGAGAAATTCACCCTCCACGTCTCTTTTACTATTATGCACAAAACAAAGAACATTGTTTTAAGCAAGTTGATATGTTCCATGAAAAACAATACAAACAAATGAGAACATAGGCTCGCCTCCTCCTTTTAGGAAGCTTTCAACCCAGCATGGTCAAATCCTTCATCTAACAATTCAGAGGAATCCACCCCTCCCTCCATAGGCAGCAGGATGGAGAGCTGAATTAAACAGGGAAATCAGCTCATGGTGACAGAGACATTCCTTTCTTGGGCAGTATCAGACACTCAGATCCACACATTATAAGGGAGAATAAGTGTTAAGTGAGATACTACACAGGGAGCCATTCCTTTGTTTTTTTCAGGTTGATTCTAGTAGGGAAGATGGAATGAGTAAACATTAAAGAGGAATTAAGATACTAAAAAAGTGTATATTTATAGCATTGAACTCTATCAAATGGCTTTGGATAGGTAAATTTCTTTGTTATCTGAAAGACACATACACAAAGGCCACGGTGATCAGACACTGGAATCATTTACAGAGAGACACAACCCGTGATCCAAGAAATCAAGTGCATCCTGTACACTCAAATACAGACCCTTGGGCACCTTCTTTCCCAACTGCTGGCTGAGGACACGCCTGATCCTAGGTAAGACTCCAGTCTTCATTTACCTGAGGTTGAAAAGATTACCTCTAACCTATCAAGAAAGATCCAGAGAAGTACCGGTGATAAGAGCACACTTAAAACACTGCCAGGAGCAGAGATTACCAGGGTCCTGGGCAAGCTCCCAACACCAACCACCACATCATCAAGGTGGGATAGTGCCAAGGGGTGAACCTGTCTGATGGGCCTGGTTAGTCGCCGTTCCAGTCATGAGCGAGCTGTTGCGAAGCGTTCCGTGCAAGAAGCCAGCCTCGCTTGCAGATCTCTTGCACAGGGCAAGCTCACAGCTTTCACGAGGTCTAAGCAAGGTTCAAGGAAGCCCAAAGGATCTTGGAGCACGATGGATCCAATGATGGAGGAGGTGCTGTCCATTTCTGGTGACGAGTTCGCGTGGGGTACTCAGCTATGCCATTCCCCAGAAGGAAACCCCTTAATTTCAATTATCCTTCTGGCTGTTAAGATGTTAGTTTACCAGATAATTTCTCAATTCAGTGACAGATGTTCCCATCTTTCTTCATTAATGCAATGCTCCCCAGGACACTCACGGATGAGGCCCGTGCCCAACAGTCTTTAGACGAAGAATCCTTTTCCTTATTCATCTCTTACTCAGTAAAGACGTGACTGATTTCCATTTGGTGACTTAGAGCAATTTGTTATACT
Organism: Eudromia elegans; assembly: GCA_003342815.1. NCBI lineage: Eukaryota > Metazoa > Chordata > Aves > Tinamiformes > Tinamidae > Eudromia > Eudromia elegans. Next base: position 2,384,234 of record PTEX01000031.1, on the reverse strand, counting down.
CGGATTGCCTACGATGCTGAATTCTGTCTATTTATACCCCAGCAGAAGAGAAATAAATACAGGCAGATGACATGGGAAAGTGCCCTGAACCAAGCAGAAAGCTTTTGTGTTAGCAGCTTTATTGTATCTTTTCCACAAAGTGTATTAATATCAGGAAAAAAACATAAAACAGAAGAGAGAAGAAATGAAAGCAATTTGTATCTTCATGGATGAACTATAAACCCCAGCACTAGGACAGTTCTAGCTTAAAAAAACAAACAAAAACTCCACACTAACTCGAATTCCTAACTGGTTTCAATTACATTCAGCAGTTAAGAATTGATGATGGCAGCTGAATTTTATCCCTAGACAGAATAAAGCATGACCCAGCTGCATTACATAGTTTATTTTGTCTGTCTGTATGCACACAACATGCACTTTATGTAATGAAGGATAATTATGTCAGGGCATAATTAGAGATTAAAAAAAGCAGCAACTGAGATACTTTGATGGGATCAGTACGATAATTCCTCTCAAGAGATACATATCTACTTGCCATATCATCTAAGGCAAGATATGGAACTAGGATCAAGAGGTTATTTCTCTCACTGGACTATCACACAAGCTTGAGGAGAGCACTTAGCTTTTCTTTGTCCCGTTTCCCATGTGCAAATGGAAGATGATCATTCAAATGAAGATACCTTTCTGCAAGGGACTCATGAAAAACTCGGGCAATATATGCATTGTTTAAAGGTTCTTGTCAAAATGCACTATAGCACAGCTTACAGGACAGTGCTAAGCCGGAAGACCCATGAAAAAGAATTTAAAGGGCCTCTATAAATTCACTAAGCCTCAATTAAAAAATAATGGTTTGAATGCTGTAAACTCCAGGGACACATAGCAGATATGAGCAAAACACCACCAGAAAAGGCCTGCTGGAATCAGACGAAATGAAAACATTTCCCATTCTATCTCGTGCTTGGATATGGAAGCATTCACTCCATTCTGACAGGAACGAACGCCCATCACCTAACAGATTTACAATACAATTTAGAATACAAAACACACCTAAACTAAAGGTAAGAAACAGTCCTCACTCAGTGAGAGGTTCCCTTGCTGCAGCTATTTTTGAAGGTTAGAAAAGACCATTAAATCATTTCGCAGACCCAATACACCTGCTTGCAAAGACACAGAACATGAAAACGTTTAAGTTCTGCTCTGATGACCCAGCACTGTTAATGACCTCAAGCTGCTGGAGCCAGCCTCGCTCCCACTCAGATGCTGACAGGAACAGGAGGGAAGAGGCACCAGAGCAGGCACCGTGTACTTATATTCTTTAGGTCCAGCCCTTGATATGACGATTGGGGTGGATCTCAGCTGTGCGCTCGGATGCAGCGGTCGGAGAGGCCAGTCCAAGAGCCGGGAGCTGTGCGGTCGGAGCCAGGGAACAGTCTCCCCGGGCACAGCCATGGCAGAGGGATCCCCCTCACACAGCTCAAGTCGCTTTGCCCCTCAATGCACAAAGGTATCGAAGGCAGAGGCGCAGTGGTGACAGCCAGTTATTCTGCCAGTTATTCTGCCCGACTCTTTTACCCTACAGAGATTCTTGGGTCTTGCTGTGGAAATGCCAAATATTGAGAGTTCATTATGTTCCTGTTTGCAAAACAAATCTTAATTGCACTCGCTCCTAGGCAGTTACCCCAAAAGGCAAATTCAGGAAAAATTAACAGCCAAAACCAAGAAAAATCTTTTCTTTTGCTATGTTGAAGGAAAAAAAAAGCTTGAAGGCAGATTTCCATAGTCAAAGTGCCTGCCCGCCCACCCACGCCATCTGAGGGGATCACTTTCCTGCTCTTCTGAAGTCAAAGCTGGTTGTACTTCCTACACCTTTTGCTAACCATAGTTGTAGCAGACAGCAAAGTTTCTTTCCCCTTGAGGAAATCCGGGCACACAGGCCCTGGTCGGGAGCAGGTTGATGCCCCTCACTTGGACTCCTCAGCTGCTTCACCCATACAAATCCCATGGCAAACGCGGGAGCGGAAAGCCCTGCCCCTGTCCTACCAAGCTCTGGAGCCACCGGTACCTGTTGCCATCACTTCACCAAGGGCATGAACTGTCCGTCCATCCCAATCCACCCATCCCAACCACACGTAGCTCCACGTTATCATTCCCTGCACAGCCCGGCCTCTTTCAAACGGAAGTTTCATTAGTATTAATCCAGAAAGTAATGAGTTTTCATGAAAAAGCTTTCAGATATGGAAGACAAGAAACTAGTTAGCATGAAGGACCCAGCCTCTGTAATTAGAGCCAAACCCTCCACCTCTCAGGAAGCAGAGCTTTCACGAGAGCTCTTGCACTAACACTGATCCCATCAGGACACTTTCCTGACCGGGAGCAGACGATTTCCTTTTCCCCGCTCCTCTCCGTGCAGGGGGTAGCGACTCCGTTAACCCAGAGAGCTGGCAGTTAACGGTCATCACTAGGTGCTCCGTACGCCGCTACTCGGCGCCGAGCTCCTCAGCACGAGGATGGGTGGCGAGGTCCCGCTCTGGGTGAGGTCCTGTCACCCGCGGAGGGACACGCGGTACCGGCACACAGGCCGGTCCGAGCACCCGGACCGGGTGTCTCACACAGCCGGACCACCCGGCTCCCTGCTTGGATATTTCACCTTCTCACACCAAGCGGGTCCTTTACCACCCGATAGCGCCCGCAGCACCTCACCAGCCCCGGGCCTCCCATCGGCCCTGTGCGTTACCTCGCCGGGACATGTTGCGGGAAGGCACTCTGGGCCCCGCTCGGTCCCGCTCCGAGGGGAGGCACCACCGGCCCTAGCGGCGCTGCCGGCCGGGCCCGCGCGCGGGCGGCCGCTCCTCCGGGCGCCGTGCCCGGCGGCGTCCGTCCCTGCGGCCTCGGGACGCCGTGGCAGCCGCGGAACGGGGACAGTTGGGCTGCCCCACGCGGAGCCGCCGGGCAGGGGACACGGCCTGTGCCACCTCAGGACCCGTTTAGGGGCAGAAAAGCAGCCAAGGTGACCCAGGCAGGGGCTCAGCCATGGCAGGCACCATCTACCTGCACCTCTGCTAAATCCACGTCCGAGGAACCTGCCGCAGCCGCTGTGACAGGGCCCAGCCATGGGGCCATCGAGCCAGTGGAGGCGTCACGGAGGATGCAACAAGGATGGGATGAAGCCTCCAGGCTCTGCTCGAGGCTGCGATTTAAGGACAGGCCATCCGACCTAACGGACCTAATGGCAGTGATTTCCAGAGCACTCAGCCTCGGGGCGCGGCCCTGGACGAGCTCTTCTCAACCTGCTTCCTCCCTCCAGCACCCGCGCTGCCTTCTGCATTTCTCCTCATTGCCTGTCACAAAGTCCCTGCGGTAGCCCAGGGAAACGGGCCACAGTTAAAGAGGGATTACAGCCGAATCACTGTGAAAAAGCCCTATATGACAATACAGGGTTTATATCTCAGCCCTTTGCACTCTCGGATACTTCTCTTATCTCCTTGGTGCCTCTGGTGCCTCAGGTTTTCAATGCAGAGAACAGAAACACTCGTAACACGTAGCCTACCTCAGTCTGGTTAGTTTGTGAAGCAGCTTTTTAATCACACAAACCAGCTAAAATTGTCTCAACTAGATGAATATTTTCATGCAAAATGCAAAGCATTAACGTGTGAAAAGAATTTGCAACATATTTAAACTTAAACAACCTGGAATGCAAAGGAATGACCTAAAGGGTTAAAGATGGGTGAAGTCTAAAGATGCTGGAAATTAATAGGTTAAGTGTAATTGGGATTGATATAATTAAATAAATTGCATACAATTGAAAGACTTTCTTTTCCTTCTCAGAGAAGTAGAGTGGATTTATGTGAAATAACAGCTTTTAAAGTCTTGAGAAAACTATATCTTCCCAGAAAGTATAACTCATCCACTCGTTATAGCAGGAATACCTGCTTTAGAAAGCTTTTCAATGCCATTTATTCATCCGGGATTACAGTTTTGTTTTATTATTTCATTAGAAAGACACAGAAGCCAGCTGTAAATCTAGTCAGTGGAGGAAAAGAAAAAGAAAAGGCCTAAGGCTCTATAAGCAGTTCCATTTGGTGCTTCACTGTTATCATGAACGTGTTATATTAAGACATTAAGATCCTGAGCTAAGGCATTAAGTGGGGATATCTAAAGACAAACGCCCTTGGAAATAAATATTAGTCTGGAGGAAATGCCCATTGTTTAGATCTTTCACACTTCTTTAAAGCGAAGGAGAACTTTGTCTGCTGTAACAAAGCAGCCCCGCTCTCCCTCGTGGCAGGGAATGTCCTTGTGGCTCCCGCTGGGTTCCCTCCCAAGTGGTCCAGGGGGTGGGTCTCAACCCTCTGTTACCCCTTCGGGTCAGTAATGCAGAGGCCTCACAGAAAGGTCTCCCCAGCCACCCTGATCTGCACAGGAGAGTGATGCTCTCCCCCAGCCCTCGTGTCAATCCCACCATGCAGGAGGCACCAGCTCCCCCCTTGACTCCAGCCCAGCATGGAGAAGAGAACCAAGGGCCTCGCTGCACTTTCTCCTTACAGGGTCCTCCCCAGCAAAACCCTCCCAGGTCCCCCTCGGCCAAGCCCAGGGGGTGTCGGAGCGAGGGCTGTGATACAGGCGGCTGGTGCAAAGCCTGCTGTGACACCAGGCAGGGTCAAGCCTCAGCAGAGCCGTCTCTGCGGAGGCTTCTGGAGCAAGAACGGTTCATTGGTGTGGCCGGGGCGATCGCACCAGAGCAGACATTCAGTGTGCACAATGACAAGCAGTCTGTATCACAGCACATTCACAATTAGAGTCACCAGCAGGGACCTCAACACATCCAAGAGCACAGCAGGAGCTGGGAAGGACCAAAGCTGGCAGCTGAGTAAGTGTTTACAGCAGTCCTGCAGCAAGGATGCTGAGAGTCAAACCAAATGCCACCAGCAGGACACTGATACCAGCTGCTGTACACAGGGTCCTCCTGCTTTCTTAGCTTTCTGACCAGAAAAATACAGTTTTATGTAAAATCAGGAAACACAAGTAGTCAGAAGAGACACTGACCTGCGTGACGTAGCCAGGGCGACATCGGTCTCCAGGAGCTGGGAGTGAAGCACAGGCCAGTGTCCAGGCAGCCAAGAACAGCACACGTCCTGTCTGGATTTGCAGGTCTAAAGCAGCACATAAAAGCTCTTGGCTTGAAGGGGGCTCTCTTAGCTGAGAGGCGACTCTTTGCACATCCCTGGAGGAGTCAATTGGCCTAAAACTCCCAGAGCAAACAGAGGGGAGCCTGAAGAAGAACACCAACCCAACAGCTTGCCAGCCTTTCCCAGCTTTTCCTTATCTTAGGATCTTAATGGGAAAAACAAGCAACCATTTGTACTGCAAGCAGGCTGGTGGATGGAGAAACACCTTCCAGGTGCACCAGCTCCTGCAGCTGTTGCTAATTCTTAATTACTGCAACAGGTACCTCACCCTCTCTCTACATATATCTGTATTTATATATTTTAAAGCTTCACACTCCAGAATTTGGTGAAGATGGGAGAACTCCAGTGCAGGATTCCCATGATTCCTCCCCTTCCCAGGTTGCAGCTTCAGAGGAGGGGATAGTGATTTCGGAAGAGGAGGGATCTGAGGTGCAGGGCCCTGATGAAAGCCCCACTTGTCATGGGCTGCCTGTGCTTGCCTGGGGCCGGGGAGATGCTCTCTGGACGAGCCATCCTGCAGGACGGGAGCTAAACAAGGCCCCATCCTGTAAGAAAACCCTCAGTGTTTCTCTGGGCTTTCATACCACATTTACTGGCCCTTCCCAGGAAGCATTCCTGGGTGGAACCAAATCCGCTTGGAAGTGATTTTGAGGTGCAGTTTGAAATAAGCAGTAGATTAAATGGGGGGCTTTTTGCTAAGGAGTGTATTTAATATAAAGCTGTTAGTTATAACCCACGTAGGACACATACAAGACATCTCTCCCGTGAGTGTAACCATTTCCCGGTCGTATATTACGAAAGCCTGAGCAGCTTTCCAAGCAGACGGAGGCGCAGTTGGTGCCGAGGCCGCTGTGGAAACCCCAGCTCCCTTGGAAGCGATGTCAGAGCGGGCGTTTAGGAGATCCAGCGATTCCCATTTCAGGAAAACCAGCTGGTCAAAATCCAGAGCCGGGTTTTGCTCCCAGCGCCGGCCACCCGACTGTTGTGTGGCTGCCCCGAGGCGCCCGCGCTGACAAGAAACACAAACAAATAAATAAAGACAGCAAAAGAAAAAGCACCGTTTTGCACATAGAATTCCTCCTGGCCTCACTGAGACTATATAGCACAGTAAATGGTGAATAAAATATATTCTAGACCATTGTATATTAAGTGTACATTATAAAGTATGGTGAATACTGGGTTATATGTGTAGTTAGGTAACCTTCAGTACAGGTTCAGAGACTGCTCTGTAGTTCAGGGTTTATCTTTGCTGCACTTCTGCACTTACTCCTGTACTCTTTATGACTCCAAAAGTTTTCTTTATTTTTGTGTATGTGAAAGAAATCTCTTAAAAAGATTCTCCAAGTTAAGATTATTTTAGTGTTTAACGATCTCTTAGAGTAAATTGAATTTTCTCACTTAAAATAGCAGGAAGAATTTAAATGTATAATTTCTACTACAGGCAAACGTTTTCCATGCAATTTTTTCCAAGGCATGAAGTGTAGTTACTGCTAAAATCACATTTAATTATTCATTTTGCTGCTTTGAAGTGACGGGGGTGACGAAGCAACAAGCCCCCCCATCGCTAGGCAGAATTTCTTTTGGAACGAGAATTATTTGTTGGAATTTCGGGATACATTTTGGGTCACCTTCAATGGGAACTAAAGCAAACACGGTCAGCGTGGGGAGCCCTGCAGGGGCACCAGGGGTCGCTAGGTTGTTCAGCTGGGGAAAGGAGAAAATTGGTTTAGCCTAAAGGTACTCAAAATTATTTAAAAATAACTAGAGAAATCCGATTTCTCTAGTTACAGGAGCTATCCTGTTGTGTGCTCGGCGGCGTGCCGCTCTGGGCACTTCACAGTGTTGCTGGGCTTTCCTTCTCTCCCGCATTCCCTGTTCTCCGCTGCCGAGCCGTGCAGTTTTCCAATGGATTTTCCAGCGGGTTTTCCAAAGCCGCCTGCCTGGGATGCGGCCGCCTCCAGCCCCGCAGCGCCGCCCGGCCCCGCAGGAGCAGGGACGGGACAAGGGATGGGGACAAGGGACGGGGACAGCGGTGGCGGCAGGTGGCAGCAGCGGGCAAGGAGGCACAGCGGGCGCAGCGAGGGAACAAATGCCAACCCTCGGGACAAATGTCCCGTTTGCAACTCAGAAGCTCCACACCCTGCAGTAGTTAGCAGTTGTAAGTAGTTAGGAGTAGTAAGAAACGCAATGTCCCAAGCTCCTTGCCAAGATCATTCTTAGGCAAAACGAGAAGATGTGGGTGCTGGAGGCATAGGGACTAGGAGGATGTTTTGTATGTGATGTATAAATGCATGCAGACAGGGACATGGGGACATGCATGACACGGGGACACCCGTCACGGCTTGTTTCGGGCAACAATGTCGATGAATCCTTGCAGGAGAGCTGTGCCCAAAGGCTGATGTGTTGTCCTTCTGCCAGGAGAGAAAACAGCAAAGGAAACAGCAGGAAACACCAGGGAAGATTTCCCTGCTGAGGAAGAGCTTCCCAGCACAAACTGAGAAGCTGCCTGAACTCAGAAAGCACCGGTGCAGGAGCAGCCACCTGCCCCACTAGCAACGTCCTGCTGCATTTGGGGCCGTTTCTTTCACAGCTGTGAAAGGAGCTGTGCATCCTCCCGCTCGGGTTCAACACGGAGCCCTCGCACCCCAAGCAGCCCCAGCCACCCCGACTGCATCTGTCCCGCGGCTCCCGGCTGGGAAAACCAAAGGACCCATTGCTGCCCAAGGTCGCACATCCATGGGGCCCTTGAGCGCTCTCCTGGACCACCACTTTCCTTAGGGACGTTTCGCTCCACACAGGGCGCAGGGAACACGGCCCTCCTAGGCTATTCAGGGCAGATGTGCAAATGTCACTCATGGCAGTCACTAACTGCTCCCGCCCGTCTCACAAAGGGTAGATGTGCACAAATATACACGAACGTGCTCCTGCTGCTAGAGCTGAGGCCTCTTCACCCTTAGCAGGGGGTGGCACCCAGTTTTCTTTTATTACCAAGCAAAGGGAATTCACAGTTTGTGGCACCCTCCCAGCCTCCCGTGGCTCAAGTTCACAACACCAGCAAACACGTGATGAGCTGAATTGCTTTCTTTCTACACACTGCGTGTGCACCAGCTGGGATCTGCACTGTTTCCTTCCTTGGGTCCCTGACAGCCACCTCTTTGAGTGCCATGGAGAGCCCAACTCTCACGTTTCCATCCAGACTGCTCCTCAGTGGACTTAAGAATAATGGGGAAAAAAAAAAAAGTGGATGCAATAATTATTTATTATAATTGTAATTATTCTACCAGCATGCTCAGGAGGATGAGCTGAGCCGATGCACAATAGACGGCCTATTGTTATTCAAATTAAGCACACTCAGGTACTGCCAATAAACCACGTCACGCAGCACCATGTGCTTCTTGGTAAGCATCAGCGCAGTATGAGCATTAAAAGCACACAGTGAGCAGTAACATCCCTCGGAGCATCCCCTCTGTGTCTCGCTGGAGCCTTTCAGTCGCTGCCCTCAACGCTGCTCACCCCGGTGCTGCAAACAGACCCCACGCGCGAGGTTTGTTGCTGACAGAATATGAGCAGCAGAGAGAAATGCGGTGAGATCTCTTTGTAGCTCCTCTTACACGGGCTGCTCCTTAGCCCGCTGCCTCTAGATTTACTGAAATGTAAATGCACCTGCTCCTGTGCCCATCCTGGAGCTGCGCAAGGGGTGAAGTTCTGGGGACACACACAGATCTCAGACACGGAAACACCGCCCGTCCTCACAAGAAGAAGCAGGGGCAGGAACGCTGGCCCCACCTCTGCTCTACTGCAGTTCACGAACTCCAGGGCAAACAGCAAAAAAACGCTGTTTTCTGACGCAAGCAGAAGGATAAGACAGGGCTGGAGCTGAGTGGGCTGGACCTCAGGGAGCAGCAATCAGAAGAAAGACCAGCCCTGAAGCCAAGGGTGGCATGGGGACATCCCACGGGAGACAGGGGATGCTGCTGTCCCGGAGCTCGAGCCACCCCCGTGCTCCACAGTCGCACAGGAGCACCTGGTGCTCTCCAACAGATAAACGGGACACCGGGGGACGCTGTGAGAAGGGTGATGAACCAAGATTACACTTGCAAGGACTGCAGTGCTTCTGTGTAACAGCAGTACCTACAGGGGCAAGGACTCAGCCCCGAGGCAAACCCACACGGAGTCTGGTAGCACTTTCCCTCTGTTGTTGAAACAGAAGTTACTGACGGCCTATTTTTACCTGCTTGTAATAAAAATTTGAAGTCAAAAGACACCATTATGAAAATCTTCTTAGCGCCTAACCTAGAATTTCAACCACAGAGTTTAATGCGAGGCGGTGTAAAGTGCCCAGAAAAGCAGAGCACTCGCTCATACACTTCAGAATACCATGATTATTCTTCCCACTAAAAAGAGCGCTTGCTAACGGGCTATTCAGCAAGAGGCCAGCGCCTGGCCTGCTGCACCCTTCCTGCAGCCCAGGCAGTTATACCACACGGTGAGGCTCGCCGATTACACTGCCCCTTCCACTCAAACCACTCCGCCAGCATCCAGGGAGGATCTTGCACAAGAGCCCTGCCGCCAAGGGCACGTGCTACCCGTGTGTCAGCACCGGCGGCTCAGGCACACAGCGAGGCAGGGCCCTGGTCAGGGTCACGCTCCCAGGACCGGTAGGAAGCACCGGCTCCCTCCCTCTCATTATCTAATGCCAGGTGTGTGTGCAACTTCCTCCGGCGACATCCTAAGCACAGGTGACTAGGGGCATATCTTTATTCCAGTTGGAAAGGGCGTGTATCAAACATGAACGTGGAAACAGCACATTTTGATATAAATACCTGTCATGGGAGATTGTGCTAGTAAGAGACTGCAAATTTACAGCCCATGAAGCAACCCCTGAAGCAACTCAAAGGACTTCCCTGAGTATTTACATGGCTTTTATTTTATCACTTCTCAAGTGGAACATAGCACTCCCTTAACAGCATACAATGATGCTACATAGAAAGTGAAGCAGTATATCCAAGGCTGGCCCTGAGAAGGGACTTAAACCCAAAAATAGGGTCCAATAGAAGGCTTTTTTACAGAATGCTGTTTTTTTTTCCCTGTTTACCTGAAACACTCCTATGAAAATCTGATTTTCTGCTTAGCAGAGAGTTTCAATCACGAAGTTTTACACCAGTGCAAACTCTCCAGCAGCATCCACACTTACACTGCAGCAGAGCAGCTGCCCCCACAACACCAAAGTGTCACTGCCCACAGGCTCCACAAAATCAAGTTACTCAGGGTTTAATTTACCAAGAATATTCCTGACAGCTTTTTGTATTTATAAAGGCAGAGATCAGCAGTGTTAAATAAAACAGTCAATATTAGAAGTGGATAAAACCTTGAAATTGGAGAGTCCTTAAGCCTTTCCTTACTAGAGCCACTCTGTCCTTGCCTCCCTGTTGGAGAAGGGATGCTAACCACAACGGACCCTTGGACTGACCTACTCATGCAGTTTTTAGAGTGGGAACGTAAGGAATTCGTAAGCCAGCAAAGCATCCAGCCCACTGTGTCAACTAGCTAGTAATGACTCCATTGATTTCTTTAATCCTTTCATTTGGTCTACAAGGAGTGATTCTGAATTGTTTTAGCCTTTTGCTCAGAAGGCCTCAGTGGTTTCTGGTGGGAATGCCCATTGCTCTGGTATCGATCCGATTGCTCGGAAGCAGTGGGCTTGCCTCTGCTCTGGATGTCTGTTCCTTAATCTGCGCTGCCTGTCAGTGCCTATACATGAGGGAATCATTCTCTGTAAACTGCATGTACACCATGTAAAGCAAAGACCTGGGATGTAAAGATCAAAGGCAGTCCTGAGGGCCAATTGTCATCCCCTATAGACTGGAGCTTGAGGAGTCATGAGCTTCACTCAACAGCTAAAGGGAGGATTTGGAGCAGCCCAGGTAGGAATGGAGGTTCTTCTTGCCCGCTCCCTCACAAGTTTTAGCCCTTTTCACACCCTATGTGAAAATTACGGCAGAAGAATTAACTCAAGTACTACAGTGGAAACCCAAAGCCGCCCCGTTCTTCCTCCTTTCCTTCTGTCTTCCTTCCTCTTCATTTTGTTACTCTTTCCAAACGCTGCTGATATAACACCTTCCTCTTTCCGATAAACAACCTCTTTAAAAGAAAGCTTGACGGGGGCAAGACACTGTTCACAGCCAGAGCCCTTTCCCCTTTTCTTTGCCAGCCCAGTGACAGAGCCTGCAGTTCAAAGGGCTCATGAAGGCAACGCCGTGATGTCTCCTGCTCTCATAGCGCAGCAGAAGAGGGAAACATCCCCACTAAACTCTCCCCGTCTATGTGTGTCGTGTAAATGAGGATTTTCTGTTCTATTTTTTAATTCTTTAGTGAGTGCCATAGATGGTAGAAATTCAGGAAATGAAGTTCTGAGTATTTCAATACTCAGGTCATGTCTGTCAAGGCTGTAGTTTCTTGATCAAGGAGCTTAAGAGCAGCATTTTATTCCACCTTCATTTCTATTCAGAGAAGCCTCCTGAATTTATATAATATTTTTAAAAAATCATTATCCATGGAAATACATCCAGATCTGTGCAGTAACTCAGCTAATGGCACCTGCGACTGTTTCATTACAACTGCTGAACTACTAAGCTGCAAATACTAAAAATATTATATATGAAAATAAAGCCAAATGATAATCTGTCAGGAATACAGGTTAAGCAGTTGCAAGAACTCTTATTTGCAGTATTAAAGCTCTCAGAAAGAAAAAAAAAAGACAGTACACTTCTTGCCTTTACAACTCTAATTATCAATCTTCTAAACTATTTAGAGAAACATTAATATTTAGAACAGATTAAGTATCTTATTTTTCAAAATAGCTCAATATTTATATACAGAAAAATGTCTCCGCCTCCTCCGTCCCCATTCCAAACTTATCTAGAGTTGCCAATCACGGCACATTATGAGTCAGGACACTAAGTCTGCTTTGGAGAGGGAAGTTTTCTGCTTGCATGTGTTTTCACGTCCCCTTTCCCCTGATCTGCAGCTAAGTGTTTGCCACGCTGCTATGTAGACATCAAAAATAAATACAGACACATCTTTTTTAAACAAAAGATACGTGGTGACAATTTTCACCTCAATGAAGGAAACATTACATAGAGACTATGATGCACCCTGCGGCCTAGAACAGTTTAGTTTGGGAACAAAATAAGAGAAAAGAGCAGTGAAACGTGGCTTTGGAAAAAATATACTAAAGCTTTGTGACTGGCGGAGAAATGTTTCATATCGCTGGTCACATCGCTGCCTTTCTGGATGTTTTTGGTGCAAAAACATCGCAAACCTAAAGCTAATTCACAAAATATCTAACAAGATCAAACTAGTGCCTCTGAAAGCCTGTTGGGGTATCTTCTGGCTGGGTTTTACCACTTAGAGGAAGCACTGAGCTACCAAACTTACCTCAATAGTGTTCTTTCCTGTTTCTTGTCAAAAAGAGAAAGGAAACGAAGCCAGAAAGCTAATATTTCATCTACAGAAGAAAGGAATGACTTACAACACAAAATTCAGTTTTGGTTTCATAATCACCTTACATAGAACCCAGGCAGCACTGCTACATGAATGTATCTCCACATCACTCGTGATCCACCGGCCAGATCAGGGAACTGATATTTTTCAAATAACAAGATAAAAAACGACTTTTCGATCCGATCAGCTCCCTTATCTAGTTTGATATGTGGATATATGATTGTAAATGCTGCATTGGCTGGGAAGGGAGTCCTTTTGATAGGTGCCCATGCTCTGGTTAAATCTGGGTTTAGCCGGCATCACCTTCATCTCTCAGGGGGTGCTCTCTGTTGGAACAGCAAGAAAAATGGAACCAGAGTAATGGAACCATTAAATCCCGAGTAAAAAGCAAAGGAAGTACAGATTAAAAAATAATAACAGGTGAGTATGGGAGAAATAAAAAAGAGGAAACAACACATTTCCATGTTTATTAGATTTGAGGATCTGTTTCTGTCGTCCTCCCAGAAGTAAAACACAAGAAGAATTACAGAACATTTGTTGACAACTGACTATAGCTATGGGGACAAAAAAATATGCTCTGGAGTTACTGTTCCAAGAGACTCATAAATCTACACTTGAATAGACCATAAGCATTGTACTTCCAAGGCTCTTACAAGAGAGCACAGCAGGACATACTCTCACCATAGCAATTCGGAAAACTGTGCCATCCAAGTACATTTCCACTCTCTGCAACACTAATCTTTCCCTGTCCTTGCTTCTCGAAGGGAAATGATATATTCAGTTCTTGAAATAGCACTTGAAGCCAGAGTCCCAGCTCCAGTGCCACTTAAAGTCTTCTTGTACTCTATCAACCCCAGGCGATGGCAAACATTAGTAATATCTCTCTTATGCTGCAGAGAGTTACTGAAAAACGGGGTCAGACCCGAAGGGAATCTGCAGAGCTGGCCCAGCACGTGCCAGCCGTCTCAGGCCCAACACTCCTTCTCTCTAGGGCACAGCAGAGCCTGCTTGGAGCTGGGGAACCAGCTCACACCTTGGGCCCTGGAGAAGGGGTTTTAAGCCAAGTCACTGGGGGTAAGTGTGGGAGCTGCCAGGCTTTTGTACCGTGCTGCTACGGCTGCTGCATAGCTAGAGGTGAGCATGGAGATTATTCCCAATAAGCCCAGAACTTGTCTGTTACTATTTCCATTGTATTTCATTTTAAAGATTTCATTAACATTTTATGGGTAAAAAATGGTCTTATGCTATTTTCCCGTGGAAAGAAGATATTCCATTAAACACAGTGCCAATAGGACATCGTCCTCCTTTTCCTTGAACCTAGGAAAAAGCAAGGGCTCCTCAAGACCATTCTATGGCAACTCCGCAAACATTATCCACCAAAACCAAAGGGCTCGTCCTTAGCTCCTATGAACTGGAATGGCTCTTGAGTTCTCCTTTTCACTGCCACATCCTGTTTACTCGGGACAGGCTGATACGAGGCCTATAAAAGACACCATTGGGATCCCTGAAGGATAAATATTACTTCTATATTTCTTATAGAAGAGAAATATCTCCTTTGTACAAGTGGAGGACTAAGGAGAGGAATTAGAAGAGCTGCTTTTGGGAATGCTCTGCATCCTACTCTCACACAGACTGCAGATGAAGTCTACCCTGGCCAGCATCCCAAGAGATTACCAGTATCCAAAAAGCTAGTGAATGCTCCAAAAACTGAGCTGCAGAACTGCAAAGATTTTATTTAGTCTTTGAAATGCTTAAAAGCCCCAGAGGGCTCATTATAGTGTGAGAAAAGTGGCGTTACCATAACAGGACATTTTTCCAAGGAATGGAAGTCACTCTCTGCTGAGCATGGGGTGAGTTTCGGGAACACTTCTGCTGTCTGCCATCCCAAAGCACTCTGCAAGGCCTCTCACACCAGACTTGTTTTTCTTTTATGGTCTCTGATGCTCCAGAGAAGAGGGGAGCTAAACGCTGCCTTTGGGAGCATGTGGACAACTGCTGCAGCCCTTTGGCCTCTTGCTGCTCTTTCAACTAATGAGTGACACTAAGCGGTGACGCGGCTGCCAGCAGCATCAATCTCCATAGCGCCCAATACGCCACCATCACAGCACAAGGTCTCATGGAGAACTCCTGCTCTCATTTGTTACACTCTATTAAGGACCTTAAAGGCCTCAGTTTGTTGCCTTGTGAAGGCAAAGCAGCCACCCCTGTACTCTATGAGCAAACTCCGCTCAGAATGACCCACACAATGGCTTTTTTCCAATTTTTCATTTACTTTGTAGCGTTTTTCTTTTATAGCCTAGTTCTACACCCACAATTAAGTGATTAAGATACATTACAGTTAGACTTTGACCTGCAGTGGTCAGGAATCATTGGATATTGATTGAAATCTGAGGCCTGGGACCTGACTCTTGGACTAGACCTTGGGTAAAAAGAAAAAAAAAAGAAAACACAGAAAAAACCCAAATTGGACCAAGAGTTTTGCTAATTAGGCTCCCAAACTGAGCTCAGCTTCAAGACCAGTCTTTGTACTAAGAGGAAATAAACACCAGTGCATGCACAGGTTAATGTAGCTGTGTTATCAGAAGCAAAAATTACGTGCTGATTCATTGCATTTCATGAAAATAAGATATTTGCTTTTATATTTTTTTCTGCTAGCCTTTCACAGTGGAGATAATCTCTTTAGTTTGTATACAGCAACAGGACCTGGTTTGTGAATATTAATCTTAATGTGCTATGTAGAAACTGCTTTTACTCCTAATGATGCACTAGAGCTTTGAATCTAGGGGAGAGAAAGGCTGTTTAGAGGAGATTTCAGACAGCCAGGGTTCTTAAGACATGAAGATAGATTAGGCTGTTCTGAAGTACTGGTCAGGAGGACTGTGTCATATTCACTAAATGCTTTAGCCTGTAATGCAAGAAATCCTGTTTATTTCCATAGAACCAAGTACGGAGCAAGTAACTATCCACTAAAATTGGAAGCTACTACTGGTTTAGGTAGATGTTGATTTTGTTAATAATTTGCACTAAAGTGCAGCTGAGTAGGAGTAGTCTCTCTCGCTTCTCGTCAATGGGTTTTCATTATTAGGGCCCTGTCATGCAATTTTTAGAACCTTGTTCCCCCAAGGTTGGCATCCCATTCATAAGGAGAGTGTCTTTTTGGTGCAAACATTCTCTGGATCTCTATTTTAGGCAAATATATACTGACGACGCTTTAATCCCATATTTTCAAGTTGCTTTTATGTGACAGCATTTTGATCACAATCTTAGCTGTGCTGCTGGTGAAGCATTGGGAGGAAATTAGGGGAGGGCTGCAGACACGATTGCCTTGTTATCAACATTTCAACATCCAAACACCGTTCACACAGCTTCTTTTTGCAGTGCTCATCTAGTTCTACGTTTGGGCTACGTAGGCAGAGGACATACCTTTACCTTGGAACACAAACAGAAAGTTAAAAATGAAAAGCAATAGTGTCCAAATTCTCTTCTCTTTACTTCCCATATAGTCAAAGCAGTAGAGTATGAGTCTCTTGTGTCTGCAAATGACCCCCATGTATTCATGCTGTTGACCTGTCAGCCAGTTTCTCTTCCAGACTTCATCAAACACCCCCATGAAATCCTGCTCTATCTTCATTTTTTTAGTAAGGAATGCTAGTGCCAAGCCAGCATATATATAAAAGCCTAACTGCCTGTATCAGTAGCAGCCTAAATTATCTTCATGATCTAATATGCACTAGTTGGTGTGCTGTCATTCTCTGTAAACCAGACTTCCCATAGCTGCTTGCTTGCTCATGCGTGTTATTTCAGATTTACTTTGGCTGAAAACTTTTGCCTGAAATACGCTGCTACGTCCAGCCAAGCAGCTTATTTCCCCGCTGACCTGCTTTTTCTGGGATGATGGTGCACTTAAGAGTCTGACCTCAAAGGAGAAAACGGTGAAGAGAAATAAAAATATTGACATTTGCACTCTTTTTTTTTTCCCTTTGGTGAATACATTCTCTTCAGTTCCTCCAATACCTCAAACCAGAAAGAAAATTCTCTTGTACAGATATTTATAAATTTGGCCACAACACTGGGAAGACAGTTTCACACCTACATTCAGCCATCTATGCATTCAAATACTTGAAGTCCTTACTGTTCAGTTTGAATAGATACTATTGGCAATAGACCCTCATTTCATACATTCATATTGTAAAAATGTTTACCCTTACGGATCATTAAATTCCACCCTCAGTCTGCATAAGGCAACAGAACAAGTCTTCAGAGCCTCCTGCAATTAGCACCCCTCACTGTGCTCGGTAATGAGCGCCCGAGGGACCTCCCGGGGCTGCCACGCCGCTCTCACCACCACAGAGCTCTCGCAGGCGGAATCAGAGGTCCAACATTGGCGTTATCCACATGCCGCATCCATCCCGCATCACTGTTCGTCTCCTCCTCGTCTTGTTGCATTCGGCTCCAGCCAACAAGCCATTTGCCAGCAAGCAATGCCACCAGCACAGCTGCTTTTGCTCTGGGCCACCGATGGCAAGTGACAATGCATTGTCACTAAACTTGTTATTTACTCATTTATTTATTTGCAGAGAGAAAAAGTTCTTTAATCAACTAGTCTTGCTCAGAAAATATTTGAGCTAAACTTCTCTAGGAGGAACTGGGGAAGAAGAGGGTTTGGATGTTTTAGGGGATAGTTTGTGCACGGTATTTTTGTTAATTTTTGTTTCACCTTTGCTTCCTCTTCCACAATTAGCCTGAGACAAGTCAGCCAAAATTGCCCCTTTCTTCACTTTATGCTACTTTTCTACCCGAAGGATTCCTTTGCTGTCACTACTCATTTTTTCTTCTAGTCCCAGAAAAATCTCGACTTCTTTTCCAGGTTCCTAACCCCCCGATTACCTTCAGGTGACTTTAAAAAAAAATGTCTGTAGACCAAGCTAAAGTTCTCCAATCCATTTAATTAAAGTAAGGACTCGGGTTTCCCAATTTTATGAACTAATTGCAATCAAAATCTCCCTGTATGATTACCTGCAGGAAAATTCAATATCCCTATTCTCAAGCGTGCTCAGCCTCCCTGCACCGCTATCCCTGCGAGAGTTGTAGAAACACTCAACAGATCCATCAGGAGCCACTCCACTTGCCGTAGTGAGAGCAGATGGGAAAGAAAGGGCCCTCTCATGATTTTAGCACTTTCTCTAAGACGTAGGTGTCTCCAAGAACTGTGCGTAGCCAGGTTGCTCAAAACGAAAGGAGGAAATTCTGCTCGTGTAACTTTATCCCGCATTATGTAACCTAGTGATGGCTTATGGCTCCCTGCTTGACTTATATTAAATATTGGCAGTCACAGCCAAATTCCAGGACTTCATGCTTGGTAAATCACGAGTAATGTTACACTGCATTGGAGTAAGCAAGTGTTTATTTGGAAGCTGCCAACGTTACGCAGCTCTTTAGAACACTCAGAAAACCATCTGTGTGGTGCACAAAGGTCCAGAACAGCCTGCCCACTCCCATCTCAAGGAGCTGCAGGAGAGAGCTCAGCAAAACCGCCTGGCCGGAGCATTTCTGCTCCCCTCTTGGTCAAGGCTTGATAAGGCAGTTTAAGTATCCTATTTGTCAGAGCGGTGCTTGGACACAGTGCCATCGTGTACTGCTAATTGACTCCTTTCAATATTTAAAAAAATCAAGAGCGTATAAGAACTTCTTTATTGTGAGGGAACAGGCTGCCCAGAGAGGCTGTGGAAGCTCCGTCTCTGGAGATCTTCCAAACCCGCCTGGCTGCCACCCTGTGCCCCGTGCTCTGGGTGTCCCTGTGGAGCAGGGGGTTGGACTAGATGAGCTCTAGAGGTCCCTTCCAACCTCAACCACTCTGTGATTCTGTGAATGAACATTTCCAAGCAGTAGGAATGTATAAGAAGGTCTTTTGATTAGAGGCTATGGTGGCATCTTTCATCCTTTGTTTTACAGTCGTTGTACAGCAGAAAAGTCCATGCTTTGCCTCTGTTACTTAACATGCACTTACTAGCCTAGTGACCAATGCATGGGTTACAAAAGAGGATTTCACTTATTGCAGCTCAAGATAGCAGCTCAGTTCCTTTCTTTGCTTGGGAGCTGATCCAAGGCGTGTTGGAGAATCTGTGTTTAACAGACGCAACAAGCGCCTTCCTTCCTCCATTGGGGCAGAAGGGGGCGGGCGGCCTGACACAGTGTCCCCTGTCCCTCCGCTCAACTCTTCCCCTTCCCCTTGCGGCTCCCCTCCCCAGCACGGAGGGCCAGCCCGGTCTGCACCAGGAAGGAAGGCCTCGATCAAGGCCCGGGAAGGGAGTTCGATAAAGGATCTTACTTATCAGCACAGTACTTGGACACACCGCCATTGCGTACTGCTATCTGACCTCTTCTAATGCTTACAAAAATCAAGAGCAGGAGGAATGCGTGTTTCCGAGCTGTGGGAATGTGTAAGACAGGCTGCTCTGGAGTGGGTGGCAGAGAAGCCTCCCCAGGCTCCAGGGCCCCGCTATCGCCCCGGCCAGTGGCAGGAAGCGCCTGCGGCCTCCCCGTCCCACCGACCCGCGTGCAGCCCCGCTCCCCTGCCCGGTCCCGGCCCGCCGCCCGCCGCCATCTTAGGGGCCAGTGGCGGAGCCGCTCGGACAGCGCCTCAGCCGGGCGGGCAGCGCCGCCACCAAGATGGCGGTAGCGCCGCGCCGTTCCGGCACCGCCCCCGGGCCCCGCGCGTGCGCAGCGCGGCGCGGCGGCGGAACGCCCCTCTGTGACGCGCGTGACGGGCGGGCCGGGCGGCCAGTGCGGCGCGCGGCGGCGGCGGCAACGGCCAGTGCGGCGCGCGGGGCGGGCCCGGCGCGGGGCGGGCACCATGTTGCCGGGCGGCGCGGCGGCTTTAGCGGCGCTCGGGGCGGCGCCGACGCTCAGTGTGTTTGGAGCCGGCGAGCGGGCGGGCTGGGCGCGGCGCGAGCATGGGGGTGAGGTAGGAGCGGCGCGGCCGAGCGCGGCTCCCGAGCGGCGCGGCGGCGAGTGGGGCCGCGCGGGCGGCGTGTGCTCGTGCGGCGGGCGGAGGATGGAGGAGAAGAAGGAGGAAGGCGAGGCGGAGATCCAGGAGCACGGCCCTGAGCACTGGTTCAGCAAGTGGGAGCGGCAGTGCCTGGCCGAGGCCGAGCAGGAGGAGGCGCTGGCGCCCGAGCTGCAGGACGAGGCGGCGGCGCAGCCCGAGCACAAGCAGCAGAAGCTCTGGCACCTTTTCCAGAACTCGGCCACGGCCGTGGCGCAGCTCTACAAGGGTGAGCGCGGGCGGGCCGGGCGGCCGCGCCACAAAGCGGCCCGCGAGGCGCGGGGGCTTCCGGCGCGGCCCCGCGGAGGCCGGCGGGGAAACAAAATGGCGTGAGGGGGGGAGCGGCCGCCGCCGCCC
>PTEX01000031.1:2247544-2363818 GCA_003342815.1 Eudromia elegans | reverse complement strand
TGGAACAAAATGGCGAAACCCAACATGGCCGTTCGGGGTTGGCGGCTCCAAAATAAACAGCGTGTGTGTGTCCTTGCCTCCCTGCAGACCGCGTGTGCCAGCAGCCGGGGCTCTCCCTGTGGGTCCCCTTCCAGAACGCCGCCACCGCAGTCACCAACCTCTACAAAGGTAAGGGCTGCCTCGGCCGCCCGCCCCGGCCTCGCGCGCCGCTTACTCATGAACGGGGCCTGCTAATGGCTCTTATTCACGCCGATAAAATCTAGCCCGGCTCTGCTTCCTGGATCCGGCAAGGGTTTTTTTTTTTTTTTTTTTCCTGGACTGCTTTAGCTGACGATAGTTGAATCTTTTCTGTTGCCTCATCTTGGTGACTAATAAGTTATAAGCTCTTTTACTTCTGAATCTGTGTGAAAAAAAGGTTCTTTTTAATATGTGGCCTTTCCTGGTGAATTCAAGGAGAGATAAGAATAACTCATTAAATACCAGAAGAGTAGAATATTAGTTTAAACACTGCTTGAATTTTGGTGCTTGCATATTGCTTATTTCAAGGCCTGTTAAACATCCACACTTGTAGCCAGGCATGAGTTGGGTTGTTTGTAAGGCCTTGTGTAGATCCTATGTGACAAAAATAAAATGTTATATACTTGTGACAGTGTTGCTGCTTAAATAAGCTTCTGAGTTTATTTTAAGCACCAGACTGCCATTATAAGTATGTTGAGGGTGGCTATAAGCAAGTCACGTTAACCAGTATTGTGCATGGTTATGCTTTTGGATGTTTTGGTTGTCAAGATCGGTTCTGAATTCTGCAGCTGTTAGGGTGAATGCAAGCATTCTTCTCAGTAGAAGAGCCGACCATTGGTTTGAAGTTGGTTTAAAAAATTATGCTTAAATAATAAGTAAATGTTGGAATTAGGGTAGCGTGATTACATGATTACACTTCAGGCTTTCAGCACCAGAAGGGGAATTTTTATTTTTAGAAAGTTAAATTTTTGTCTTTATGAGCTAGTATTAATGATTCTTGAGGTGTGGGGCGCGTGCTTGTCTGTACAGCACTATATATGGCTTGATTTGTGTATTTGTTCCTCATTTGTCTCTAGTTTCACAATACATGGATCTGAGGGCTGATCAGATATCTGACAAATGTGAAGAGGAGACCAAGGAGGAAACATAGATGTGAAACCCTCAGAGCTAGAGATCTGCCTGTCTTGCAGAAGGCCTTGTGTGTATCATGGGTCACTGTCCAGGGGCAGTGAGTTTACATCACTGGGTTGGTGTTGGCCTCAGGGAATGGGTCACTAGAACATGGACAGGGTCACTAGTCACTAGAGGAAAGATGGTGGTGTTAGAATAGCAGGAGGTAATGTTAACAAGTTGCCTGGGGTAATAACCTGTTTTTGCTAGTGGCAATATTGTCCTTTAGAGCATCCGTACAAAGGACTCTAGCTGTTTATTTTTGGTTAGATTGCTTGTATTATGGGCAAAATGAACCCCATTCATGTAGTGTGATTGACAAAAAAAGTATATGTCTAGCCAGTGATTTGAGAAACTGGAACTTAAATAGGAGGCTATTCAGTTACAACTTAATACTTCAGAAGGACACACCTCTAGAAATTCTGCTTTAAGAGTTTATTTTGCTGCTGAAGTGCTTCCCCTACTCAGAGATACTCTTTTTTTTTAATTGACTCATGTGTAGCTGATCCCCATAGTAGGAACTTGTGGAGAGAACACAGCTTGCAATGAGAGCTTGCCTTCCTTGTGATGACTTCTGCTCTCTGAAAGTCTTACATTGTATCCGTTATGCTCATGTTTTGGAGGGATTTGTCAAAACCTTTGAGGAGTGCTAGTCACCAAGTGTCTCTTATCTGTGTAGTTTTCTAGTCTGAAACTGATTTTATGTGTTCAATTTTTAGCAAGAGCAACATAAGAAAAGCACCATGATTTCTTGAGTTTTAAGTGTTTATTGTAGAGAAAAATAAATTAAGATACTTTAACTTAATATCATGTAATTCTTTGAAAGCTGTGTGGATTTGGGATCATTTTTTTTTTTTTTTAGTTCTGTTGTTTGAGAGTTGTTTTAAGATGTAATATCTGCATATTTCTTCTCCAGATTGTACTAAAAATGAATCCTAGTTTTAGACGTCAAACTTTGACAGCTACAGAAAGTCCTAGGTATATATTGGAGTATGTTTCTTAATGCTTATTTTGACCTATTTTTCAATTTAAAAATATATTTTGCAATGTTGGTTTGTATTTAGGAGCTTCCTAATGAAAGAGATTTGAGTGCTTGTCTTTCTCTAGCTTAGCTTTATAGACCAAAGCAGTTGTTAAACAACAAGAAAAAGTCTTTCTCGGGGTAATGAAGTCTTGAGTTTTTTCCAGGCTGCATCAGCATTCAGTATTTGACCTCCTAACTAGTACATAGTTAGCCCTTTGTAAAGCATTCCAGTGTACAAGGAAAGCAAGATAGCTGATGTGCTGAAAAGGGTCTCCAAGCTTCTCAGAGGTGACTTGCTTGTTCCAGGGTTTCGGGAAGTGATGGCAGGAATGCTGTCCACTTCCAAGCTAGTTCCAGAGTTTTAGTAGCTTTTAGTAGTGAGAGAGTGACAGAGCTGTAGCTGTTGTGAAATATAAAATGGCTGAAGGAATAATCTGTTGTGCTGGCATTGCTTTGACAGAAATTAGCACTCATAAATCTTCAAGTCTTTTGATTACAGAGTAGCATAGGCAAAATGCTTTTAGTCTTAGAGTGCGTAAAAGGAAGTAATGAGTTACTGTATTCTATGTGTGCCTAAGCAGTCTGTGCTTTAAAAGCTCCGAGGTTAAACTACAATCAAATTGAGACGTTCTTTGTTTTCTTTGGTAGGTTGTCTGAAGCAATGCTGCTTGGCAAGTGTACGCTTAAATTCTAGTATTTTCTGTACCAAACAGTAGTAGCTTTTGAAACTGTTCTGTTTAAAAACAGAACTAAACAGTGGTGGTTTGCTTTGTGTGCATGTGAAAACTAGCTTAGAAAATTAATATTTTCTTACCTAAAAAGAATTCCTTCAACAGCTGTTCTAGAAACAGTTCTTGTAAAGCTATTTTGGTCAAGTGGCTGTTATTCTGAATTTAGTGAAGCAACAATATAATATAATGTTCTTAAAAGTCACAACCAATTAAAAACCCTTTTGATTTAAGGCAAATTAAATTGGAGTGGATCTTATTTTGGTGTCTCCTTATTGGGGGGAGAGCTAATGTGGCAGTCGTATAAAACTGAAATAGCTTCCAGTAAAGCTCTAATAACAAATATCTGTGACAAGCAAGGTGAGTGTGATTGAGTACAGAGTATGCTTTGTCCTATGTCTTACTGTTCTTGGATGTTTATTCACATTTTCAATTGCTTGTTGGAGAACTTTAACTTGCTGAAGTCTGGAAATCAATCATGTAAGAGTGTCTGTTGGAAGCAAAGCTATCACTGATATGTGCAGGTGACCAGTTACATAAATTAGGAATAAAATTGCATTTTATAGTAGGATTAACTGCAAGCAATACACAAAAGCTTATTTAAGCAGGTATCAGCAGTGGACTCTTAAATGGGTAAAGAATTTCCTTAGGCTTCATTTTGTAATTGATGTGTTGCCTAACTCAAAGATACTGCAGATGCTTTTGCTCTAACTAGGTTCAGAGCTAGATAAATATTTTTCAGAATTTCTCAAAGACGTTAAGGAAAAACAATTCCATTTGTTTTGTGCAGTGTTCCATTTGAACTGAGGTACTCCAAGTGTATTGTGTATTAATTTCTTAAGTGCCTTCAGACTGACAAGCCAAAACTCTGTTTTAAATGTTAATACTCTTTAGTTTCATAAACAGTGCTGTAGTATAACTTGAAGCATGATAAATACTATGAGGGTTGAGTTTTTTAACTTTCTGATTGATTTTTAAGTTGCTGTTCTTTACAGTGTTACTTTACACTGTTAGTGTAAAGTTCAACAACTTTACAGTGTTACTCAATTAGTGACAACTAACTTGCTACTGCTACAATAATCAATAGGATATCTTATTTATGATGGAAGCCACGTCAGTGATATTTGGTGTTTTATATTGCTCCTTCTGTGACATTTGCTAAGAACATCTTTTTGTCTTCTTGCAGAAAGTGTGGATGTCCATCAACGAAGTTTTGATGTAGGAATTCAAATTGGCTATCAGCGTCGGAATAAGGATGTGTTAGCTTGGGTCAAAAAACGCAGAAGAACTATTCGTAGAGAAGACTTGATCAGCTTCCTGTGTGGAAAAGTTCCTCCTCCAAGAAATTCTAGAGCTCCTCCAAGACTGACTGTAGTATCCCCTAACCGAGCTACTTCAACAGAAACTAGCTCGTCTGTAGAGACTGATTTGCAGCCCTTCCGTGAAGCCATAGCTCTGCATGGTAACAGTTTTTTTTCCGGTACTACTTGGTTAAAGTTGGGTGGAGGTTCTTAAAGCATGTCTTCCTCTTAAGCTTTGGCTCTTGGCAGTTATTGATGTCCTGATGCCATGTACCCAGTGCTTCAGCTGAAGGTATCTACTTGCTTCGCTAAAGCAATCAATGTGTTTTGGCGTATGTAAGGCTTGTTAGCTACTAAAATGCTGCTTTAGTCAAATCTTGAATATGAGTAAAAGTACTGCATGGGCAGGTAGTGAAATTAGCTTTGGATTTGTAAATCTACTCTTCATTCAACATACTGAACACACTTTGTGCTTCAGTTTAACAGAACTAGGTGGTATCGATGCAAATTTTTAGAAATGGATAACATACTAGAAACTAGTTAAATACCAAGATGCAGGTAGTAGCCAGTAGCTAGCAAATTTGGCCAGGGTTGGGGGAGGATTGTCTAAAATGTCTAAATGTCTAAAAGATCTCTCTTCTACCCGGGGAGCCGGGTCTTGCTCAAAAAGTTATTAGGTGCTAGTTAATACAGTTGAACATTCTGCCCCCTAACTGGTACTGTTCAAGGGGATGTTGTATGCTTATCTCATGACAATCCAGTTCAGAACTCATTTCTAATTTGCAATTAGTCTGAAATATATCGAGTATTGTCACACTGAACCTTCTTGCTTGCTGTCACTGGCAATGTACTCAGTGTATTTACTGTTCGAGAGAAGCATTCGCTAACCAATTGTAAACAGTACTTTTACCTGGAAAAAAATGTGTTTAATCACTAGTTTTATGCTTTCTAAAAACCAAAGGGGAGGTACAAATAAGTACATATCTTAGGATATAAATAGGAGACTTTCTAAAAGTATATTAAAAATGAAATTCCCTGGAAGTACAATCTGTGAAACTTGACAGGTTTTGACCACTTTATCCTCAGTGTGGCAGAGGATTAGTGAGTTAATTGGATCAATAGATCCTTGGAAAGGATATTTGGAAATGCAGTCTTCCTTCTGCTCTCTTATGGCAATTCTTCAAGATACATAAAGCAGACACTGTTACTGTCTAGGTGGCAGCTTGATTCTGGTATTGTTTGTGGCTCTGACATTTAAAACAAGTGTGTTCCCACCCAATGCTCTAGTCTTCTGTAGGCAGTTTTTTGTATTTTGGAAGCTGATCAGAATTCTGTGTACCAGTAGTGCTTGCCCATAGGTCAGGCTGATTTCATAAAGCGGAGATAATCAACCTTTCAGAAAACTTGCTTTCTGAAAATGTAGTTGAATCCTGTGTGCAGGTCACTTCAGCCAAGTTTATCAAATGAGGATAAATGAGGTAGTTTTCAGCCAGAGTTTTTTCAAGTAGAGTAAATTTATAGGTGTCTTATTTGATAATGTAGCATTTGTCATGTCTTTTGCTTTGTTTCTTAACATCTGTTTCACACAGGTGGCTTCCAGAAGTAGTTTCTCTTTAGCATGTTCATGTATGACCTTTTTTCCACTATTGTAATTAGTACTGGTTTATGGACCACATGCACTTCTCTGCTGTAGTGACACTGCAGAGGGTGGAAATGTGCAGTTCTGCCTCATCAGCTAGTGGACAAGATTACATGTCAGTCACCTCTGGATTAGTTTGTCCTGGTATCACTTTCAATTTGTTCTTTGACACGGATGCTTTTGTACTAATCCTTTAGTGGCAAGGCTTGTGTTTAGGCGCATACTTGTTTTTAGCTTACTGTGCAGCATAGCTGTATTCCTCCAGCTTTCCCTGCCCTTTTTTCCTTATGCATTAGGAGAAGTTGTGAAATTTGGTGTGAACACCAAACATCATTGAAGTTAGCATAGCTAGAGGTGCATCTTCATCTGCTTTTTGAATACACAGTGATTTTTCAGTCCTGAGAAGAACTTCAGATATGAGTTGCATCCCACTTAAGTTGACTGTCTTAAAATTTCTGAAAGCTGATTTATACCACGTCCTCCTTTTCTGCATTGCTGGAGCTAGCACGCAAAGTCCTGAAGTGTGGATGGCAGGTCCATCATCTGCCTTTGAAATTTGGGCTTGAGATTCTAAGGTGGAATGTGCTCATGCTATGAAATGTGCACAATGCTTTACAAACCCACCTCCCAATATAATGAGAAGCATTATCATTTGGAAATGAGGAAGCAATCATAGGTGAGAGGAACATTATGAATTATATTTGAGTTTTCTTGCAGGAGCAGGACAGTGAGAACATTGCTACTTTTGCTCCTTAGCTTTAATGTTGAGGTGTTGCACTAATATAATTCCGTTTCTGGGAGAGACCTTTGCTGTAGCACGCAGAATTGTGCAACCCTCAAGAGACTAGTCCTTCTGTTGTGCTGTCTTGAAATACTAAATGGCAATGTAAAACAGTCACTAGGAAAGAAGAGGAAGCTGATAAGGGGATGAGAGAATAGAGTTCAGATGCAGTCTGAAGGGGTGTAATATGGTATGAAAACTGTGTACATAGCTATCATGGAGTTTAATATTAATGTCTGCAGCTAAAACAGTCACTAGGAAAGAAGAGGAAGCTGATAAGGGGATGAGAGAATAGAGTTCAGATGCAGTCTGAAGGGGTGTAATATGGTATGAAAACTGTGTACATAGCTATCATGGAGTTTAATATTAATGTCTGCAGCTAAAACTTGCTGAGCAAAAACTGAAGCAGAGTGTCGCCTAGAGGGAGAAGTGTGCCCCTTTATCTGGGCTGTGGTCACATTTATGTAAACTTAAATGCTAATTTTGATACTTCCTGAACAAAGCTTCTGGAAACTAATTCTGAATAGTAGTTAAATATAGTTTTTAGTAAACTGGGTAACTTGTAGTCACTGTAGATGTGATTATAGTGCAGGTAAAACATGTTGTTTAGACCACTGATGATAAACTACCACCTCAAAATCATCAAACTTATTTGCCTTAAGCGCTTGTATGCCTCAAAACATTCACTTTTAACTAAAACTTTCTAAACTGGATAGTATTTGAAGAGTCCTTAATTATACATTAGCTAGTGTTGATCACAACTTCTCATACTACAGCTCTTGCCCATGATACTGCAGTAGGTGCTTTAAAATGTAGTCATAAGTATAAGCGGAGGTTTTTGTCAAATTATCATTTAAAATATATTGATTACTGCTGGTTTAAATAAATGATATGACAAGAATGGGAATATAACTATAAGAGATTCCAACTATTCCATCCACTTCAATCCTTTGAAGTTTGAAAGGGAAACAGACATTCTTAAAGGCCTTCCCCTTTATAAAGTAGTGGAAGACTTTAAAGGTGGTCTTGGCATGTTAGACATTAAGGTATTTAATGATCAGAATCGCTGTGCTGTATAGACAACAGTGATGTGCATGTGATCAAGCTAATCACAGAGTAGAGATTTGTGGTGACAGAATGGTGTTACTAGTCATGTGAGGATTTCTAGTGTTGCTGCTCACTTTACTGTTTTAGCTGTTTAAATGATTTGGGGAGAGGGACAACCAGAGCACAAATAGCTTAACTCTGAATAAATCACATTAAATGGATATTCTAAAGTTTCCTTTGACAACAGCAGCATTTCAAGAAGAAATGAACTATGAATCATTGTTCCTGGAACATGTTCTGTTAGCAAGTAGATCCCTTTGCGTTGTATTACTAATAGTCATCAAAGACCTTCCTTCATGAACTAGCAATTTGGTATTTCAGTACATGCCTTGAACTTGGTTTCTGACTCTTCTGTACTTGATTACTTAATTCTAAACTGTGGTATAAATGTCTAAGGAAACATTCTGCTCTTCTGGATTAGTCTCTACTGCTGTGTAAAATGGGTAACTGAAAATTGTTGCTGGAGTCTGTTGTACTCAGTAATGACTGTTAAATTGGACCAGTGGATATGAAATACGAAATGAAACAAACTGGTGATATTTCTTGAGTTCCAATATTCTTGTGCTGTTGTCTGTAGGAATTAAACTTTCTTCTGCTTTTAAAATCTCTAATGTCTCAAACTTATCTCCTGAATCTTGTATGTGTATTTAAATATAATGGTTCAGCTTCACTTAATATTAAGTAAATGCCTATGAGGTGCTGCTTGCAAACCCTGGCAGTGGTCTGGAGCATATTACAAATGCATTTTTTAGTTAAGTTTTGTATCTAATGCACTTAATGCTTAATGGCTCTTTACAAACATAATTTTTGGAAGTGTTTACTAAAAATGTTCTCTTTTACAATAACCAAATAGGGATGCTCATTTTAAAAATATTTCACTTAAATTTGCTCTGTATACCTAATTAAAAGATGTCATGCTACAAATGAATACACTATTCTGTGGCTACTATGGGTTGTAAATAATAGAACAGTAACTGACAGAAGTGGTGTAAATTGCTGTTGATTTTAATTGGAAGTAACTGAACCTGTGTGTTCAGAGCAGTCTCCTTTTTAACCAACTGGTGTTCATGCTGGCAGGGGAGGAGGGGAGGCATTTGCAGAGTACCAATTTGGGCTAGAAATTCTTGTCAGGAATCTATAGCGTCCATGTACAGTCAGATCTGGGATTAGTTCATCCTGTATATTAGAAAATCTTTCTAATGTGTCGTGCCAGTTAACAGTAAACTTGCTGCTGTTTGAATTGTGTGGAGTTTTATTTCCTGTCCAAACTTCAGGCGCTGTTTTTTCTTAAGTCACAACATCTGAATTAGCCTTTTCTGCCTTATAGTTGTGTAATCTAATTAGTTGCTTTACTTGGTAGATTTTTAGGAAATGCTCTTCACTGTGACTTTGACTTTAAGCTTAAAATGAATCCTGAAAATGTTAGAAGAAACCTTGCTTTGCAATTGTTTTCACTAAATCAGCTTCTGCTATTTAAATTTTTACTCCGTGGTGAATGGCACATGTTAATATTAATGAGAGAATGCACATGGTCTACATCAGTCTCTTAGTCATTGCCCAGAGCCATGTAGGAATCCTTGATGCATTCCTAAAGCTTCTGCATAAAATAACACTCTTAAATATTGCTCATGTTTCTACTGGTTATTGTGTAGTGCCTCATCTATATAAAAGTGTATGCTTTGTTTCTACATGAGCTAAGCTTTAAATGTTCTTTAAACTTCAGTTTGCAGCGGAGTGAAATTGGTTGACCTGCACTATCGTGATGTGCATCAACTTGCAATGACTGCCAGTGGCTCTTGAGTTCCCTCACCTCCTTGATACTTCTGGCAACTAATCTAGTGCCTCTAACATCTCTTCTCCGTTCTCTAATATCATTTGTGTGACATCATGATTTTTGGCAGGTGTTCTGACCTTGCATTGCAGGTAGAGAGAGCAGTCTGAGGTTATGCTCTTTTAGTACTTTAAAGTGTGACACTTTTTGCCCTGTGTTTCGGAGCAGGGTTATTCCAGGAGTAAGCTTGAAACAGAAGAGACTTGCTGAGCTTAAGTGCATGTTGACTGCAGAAATGTCTGGTGTGCGCTCATTTTCCTGCCCTACAGAATATCTATTCTGAGGCACTTAAGCATTCAGTACTTTGCTGTGCATCTGTTAAACTCATCTCTAAGAAACATGATTATGTGTAGCTGTTCTGTCAATTGATCTTCCAGATAACTGAATTTCAACTCTCTCCAAAATAGAGCTTGAGTCTGAAAACTGGGCTTCATGGAGCCTCTGAAGCCACTTGTGTGGCCTGTCAGGAGCTACTAGGTAGGGTTTTGTTGATCTTTATTTGTCAACTTCTGGCTGCCTAGTTAGTAACTTCGTAGGTATCTTACATGGTCGGGCACATACGAGATTGATATGAGATGGACAATGGAAAGGAATAGCTGAAACTTGTTGCTAGCTTGCTCATCAAAAGTGAGCTTAATTATAGAAGATTGCAGAATAGTTGGCTGGAGTGGGCCTCTAGAGATCATCGAGTCTGCCAGTGTAGATCTTGCTCTGCTTCCTTTGCCAAAACTCCTTGCATGACTCCTTAATGGGTGGCATTTCTTGGGCTGACAGTGTCTTGTAAGTCTCTACTGTTGCAGTATGAGGCAGTTGGGATAGTAAAGATGTTTGCACTCTTGCTTATCGTCTTACTTTGAACCTCAGATTAAGAATTCTGCTTTTGCTAAATGTTGGTATAAAGCTAAATGTTTGGTATAAAGCTTCGTGAATAGATGTATAAGAAATTCTTGTCACAATCAAAGGAGGTGGTAATAAACTTTACACAAATCAAAGTGATGGGATGTTTTGGGTAAATTTGCTCTTGCACGTTGCAAGGGATTGTATGGTCTTGCTTGGATTCTTTATGACTTTTGAGGTGCTCATCTGAGTTAATGGTATTGATGTGTTGGCTGAGAGCAGCAGCCCTGAAGTGAAGCTTTTGCTTAAAGTATTGAAATGTTAGTCACTCCAGAAAACTTAAGATCTGTCCTACAGCAGCTCTCTTTAGAAGGAAGACTATGTGGAGGGGATGGAGGGAGCAGGGTGGTGATTTATTGGTCTAAGACCAAATAAAATCTGTATTGAAAGCCTTTCATAGGGCCATGCAGATGCTTAAGTAGCTGGCTGTAGGTATTGGTGTGCTCTGTTAGCTCACTTCAGCCATCGTAAAAAGCAGTTGTAGCAACTCAAGCAGTGAAAGCTAAGAAGGTGTGGATTTCTGGACTTTAGCTAAGTAGGTGCATGTACAAATATTAGAATGAAGTGCTTAATATCCCACTAAAATCTCTGTTGGATAAATGTCATCCCTTTTGTTGCATGTAGAGCAAAGCAGCTCTTAACTGTGTGACCTAAATGCTCTTTCTTTTTTCCCCTAGGTCTTAGTGGTGCAATGGCTAGTATAAGTGTTCGCTCGAGTACACCAGGCTCTCCTACTCACGTGAGCAGTGGCTCCAATGCTAGTCGAAGGAGAAATGGACTCCATGACGTTGACTTGAACACTTTCATATCAGAAGAAATGGCACTCCACTTGGACAATGGTGGAACTAGAAAGCGTACCTCAGCCCAGTGTGGCGACGTCATTACAGACTCACCAACTCATAAACGCAACAGAATGATCTAAACTGCAAAAATTTCAAACCCACCATGCTGCTTGAAAGCCACTTGATCCTCAGAGTACTATTGAAAAGGAAACGTGAGGCCATCTTCCCATATTCACTGTTTAAGACAAATGAATTCAATAATTGCCATAAAGGAAGTTTTAGATATTACATTAGATGCCTCCTGTAACTGCGGCTTTCTTAAACTATATTCTTAGCAGAGGACATCAGATATTGTGTAGTAGTTAGCAAGATCATCATAGGCAAACATGTATCCGTTCCAAGGCGAAAAGTGACCTTACTTGTATTCTTAAAGGGAAAGGAAATTTCAGATGTTTATTTGGTTATAGAATGCTTTTTTTGTCCTTTATTTCCTGCTGTGTTGAGTATTTGCTTAAACAGTATTGCCAGTTTGACTGAAATTGTCTACAACATGACTTGGCATCTTTGTCAAAACTGCAGGCTTCCATTTTTGCAGCACTGTACCATGCACCTAGTTTCTATATAGTAACAGTGTGCAAGTTATAAATATTGGACTGTACCCTTTTTAGTTTTAAAAGCAGTTGATAATTCTGGTGATTGTGTGATAATGTAAAGAGGTGCTACGATGGTCATGCAATTAATACTTAATATTGACTCAATACAAGAATCTTTATTGGATTCACTTTGTGTGTTTTAGTGCTCTGAAGTAGCAATATTAAACTTCCCCAATTAACTTCATAGGCTTTTAAATCTTCAGTTTGAGAAAGTGTATGTACTTATTGGTATTATCCTTGTGGTAACCATACACAGTGCAGACTGCACCAATGCTGACCTAAATTTAGAGAAAGATGTCCTGTAATTGGAAAATAGGCTTTTCTGTTCAGTATTAGTGAAGGGTAGGTTTTGTGTACACCCGTATCCCATTTTACATTTCTTGTGAAGTAATTGCCCATTACTGGGGAGGGGTGGGAAGAGAGGGGATGAGGGGGAATAGTTGGAAGAAGGGTGTGTTCTAACAAGTAAGACTTCTGGTCACATATGGAAACTTGGACTAACTTAAAAGAGATTGTGTGATGCCATCTCCTGCAGGAGGGAGTGACATGCAGGTTCTCTCAAGTGCTAAGAAAATAAACTGGAAGTTGATTATAAAGCTCTGGATATATAAACATGCCGTAAGGACAAGTTTAAAAGGACAAATGGCTTTCTTTTTTGTGTGTTGAGCTTACATTCATAGGATCAAACTCTGGCTGCCATAAACCTAAGCATAATCTAAAAGAACTGTAGATCTGCTGCAAATCACTTCTGGAATGGGGAAGGATATGTGTCAATATTGAAGAACATTGTCCTACTGGAGCTTTTTTACACTTATGTGCAACAAGTTTTCCTCTTTGGAAGAGCTGTGGCTTGGGTCCTCTAAATCTCTGCCCAGATGAGGACTAATGCAGGAGGAAAGAGAGAAGGAAGAGCTCCAGACATCAGAGTGAGGAGAAGGTGTTTATAGAGACAGTATGCATGCTGTAACAGGAAGTGTAAGCTGATTTGGGGTGAAATGCAGCTGGGCTAAATCCACAGTACATTTAAAAAAAAATCTGGGCTTCTAAGTTAAGGCACCTTAACTTCTTTTTAATAATCAACTCTAAGACTTATAGAGTCAGACTTTTGTATTAATTTCCCAGATGTGTAAGGCAGTTTCAGCTGTAGTTTTATACCTTGCAACCCTGTTGTCCTTTATTGGTGATCTCTAGTCAAGGCAAGATGACAGTGATATGTTGTTTTAAGTTCTCAGAAAGAAATGGCTCCAAGAGCATGATTCCCTTGCTTTGTCCTGCTTCCACATAATCCTTTTAAGCTGAGGAGCTCACTTGTTGCACAGTACTGTAGCAAAGCTCAGGCACCTATGGGACAAGTGGGAAAAGTGTTTGGAGAGATGGTGAGACCTGTTCAAAGCCCCGCCTGTGTTACCTGACTTAACTTGCACATGACCTGACAATTCAGTGTACATTCAGTTCAGTTACTACTGTTAACTACAATTAATAATACTTATTTAATTTATAATAGTACATGAAGATAGTTTTCAGAGACTGCATTTTCAACCAAGATTTCAATGTAAGGTGGTATCTAAATGTTAGAATTATTATTTATTAGGCAGAGGGCTTTTTTACCCCAAAATAAAATTCACAGGTTGGAGTCCTGAGTAGTCTTGAAAGGACACATATCTGCAAACCATTCTTCAGCTCTTCTGTTTATTCATTAACTGGCTTGTACAGCTAGAAGATATTTATGCTCTGCAACTCTTAATACAGACTTTACTGTTACCCATAGCAAAGGGAAATTCATATTGGTATGAGTTCTGCATCCACGACGAACCAGTGACAGTGCTCTTGGTCTAGCCTAGATATACAGAGCCTGTTCAAATTATTTCTCCCCTTCCTTGCAGTGAAGTAACTACTGTTAATGCTTTGAAGCATTACATTCAGTCTATTACCACATAAAACTAAATTTGTTTAGCTTTAATTTGTGCCATTTCTTTGAAAAAGCAGGCTTAGATATCCAACTGGTTGCATTAATGTTTTGGCTTGTACCTTCAATATTTGGCATCTTTTTACCACTGTCTTTCATTTAGCCCCACCTGTTACTTGCTCTTTAAATGTTAACCCCTGCCAGAATGATCTAAAATGCATGTATTCACCTGGTAAACAGAAGGAGAACAGACTGTGTCTTTAAAAAAAATAAACATTCAAGTCCAGTATTTGTTGCTTTGAAGACTATTTCTTGTGCCAGTGTAAGAGATTCATGCTGGGGTGGGGGAGCAGCTTTCTGCCATTATCCAAACTCTAGCTCTCGAAGCCAGAAGCAAGTTGGTCTCATACAGGAAACACTGAATTAAGAACTGTTTAGTTTGGTAAAAATGGTGCTTATTTTTGCTTTTTCTCCCCTATGAATCGTAGAGTTGACCTGTCTCTTCATGTACATCAAATTTAACATGAATGTGCGGCAAGTTACATAAAGTACGTCCTGCACTGAAGCTACTGAGCTTGGCTTGCTTATTAATGAAGTAAACTTAAAATGTTAAATTTAAGGCTATATTGCAATAAAGTAATGCAAAGATGATTTTTGGCTGAAACTGAAGTCCTGCAGTTAAACTTACTCTCAAATGTGGTTTATCCAACTGGAGTAATAGAAACTCTTAAGTCATAATAAACTTAATACAAAAACAACTATTGAGGCTTCTTTGTAATTCTTTAAGTTTCTGGAAAAACAATCAGCGAACCCCAAGTAGAAGATGATTGTAGTGAGTGAACATATATTAGGCTTGATTGATTCTGCAAAATATAGTTCTTGAGAATGCAATCTGCTTGTTGCTACCAAGGACGCATTATTCCAGGTGTTTTTCCTATCCTGATATCACAGCCTCTGTCACAAGCTCCTCTTAATGGACCTCAGGGCGGCTGTAGGAATTAGGCTATTTCCTTTGGATATGTAAGGTAAGCCGTAACAGTCAGGAAGCTAAGCAGTGCTGACTGCAACAGTAGAGGTTTCTAGTCTTGGCGTAGCCAGGAGTCTGTGTGCAGTGAAATAGGGTCCTTTAATTAGCTGTTTATCTTTTGTGGGTGTTTCCAAGCTTAGAAATAAACATATTTTCTGTTTACCTAATACACCAGCAGCTCTTTGAACTTTATTACTATGGAATGCATAGTTACAGTTCCTGATTTTAAACTAAAACTTTTTTCTTTCTTTCAGGTCTTCATGAATTAACCAGGTCAGTGGGCAGTTGAAAAGTGTTCTTAAATGCTATTTACTAGAATTCTGTCATTGAGTGTTAGGCTGGAGCTGGCAGTGGTCTGGCAGATGCTGGGGATGCGCTGCCCTACGCGGCCCGATGTGGATCCTGGGGAAACTCTGCTCTGTTGGGCCCCATGATGGCTGCTCGGCCCGTTCCCAGTGCTCGGGGAGCTGCTGCTTCTCCATTGGGCTCCTTTGGGAGCCTTCCCTGCCTGAGCGACTCCTGCAAGGGGCTGAGGACAGTGCGAGGCTGAAACAGCTCCCAGGAGCTCGTGCTGGGGGGTCCTGTGCTCAGCCCTGGTGGCTGCTGCGCTCTCCTTAGTCCATCCCCTCCCAAGTGAGCTCAGAAGTGGAAAATCCGTCTCGAACCCACCAGTGAGCAAACCAGTTGCCTGCGTAGCATGGACGTGTCTTCAGGCTGCGTGCTAGCGGAGACCTGCAGGCCAGGTCTTGTTGTTGAAGGGGATAGCGTTCACATTCCAGATTTATGGGACTATTTTTGTAAGTGGTGCTGCTTGCTTACTGAAATAGTGTATTTTTTGGGTTTTTTTCTTCTTTTGTGCTCATATTAGGTATGTCAGAGCTGTATTTTCATTGACTTAAGATGGAGTGTGATGGGAGGGAAAAAGACCAGGAGTCTGAGCTTGCTATAATCAGCTCCTATGCCTTGGACTTATACTTTGCTCTTTAGAAAATCTTGGAGATAAATATAAAAGTACCGATCAATTAAGTAATGTGGGAGCGAGGGACATTTTCAGGCATCCTTTTGCTTGTCTTGTGTCAACTTTTAAGTATAGAGAAATGTGAATTTGGTTCTGGATATCGCGTGAGCAGAGTGTTCACTTACCAGTGTGCTCTGAGTGAGAACAGGCCTTGGGTCCTTTTTTGAACTGCTGGCAGTCTGGCACCATCTAATGTTGCCTTGTCAGAAAGCAACTCGTGCTCTTTCACTTCCAAAACTTAAAACTATGAGAACTGGGTTTTTACGCCTAATATCTTACAAAATATCAAAGCAGAGCTACAAATTGTTTGTAGCTGAGCTAAGCACACTGAGAATCCTTAATTTCTACTGGAGTTTTGGTAGGGTTGTTTCCAGCCCTGGCATCCTCTGGCTCACGCAGTATGGCCACTTCTGCAAAGGTAAAGTGTGAAGGTTAGAGGTTATCACTTCATTGCTTAAATATTCACAGCT
This sequence comes from Eudromia elegans, assembly GCA_003342815.1. Taxonomy (NCBI): domain Eukaryota; kingdom Metazoa; phylum Chordata; class Aves; order Tinamiformes; family Tinamidae; genus Eudromia; species Eudromia elegans. The sequence goes on along the minus strand of PTEX01000031.1, from coordinate 2,347,466 downwards.
CTTTGAATTCATTTTTAAGTGATTTCCTAGAGGTTTAGTTACAGTGTGATGCGTGAGACTAAAATAAGAGAAAATACCAAGATTTCTGTACTTGTTCTGCTGAGGAACTACGTGGTGTCGTACAGTTTGAAACTGCATTTACTTATTGCATCTTTGCTTGATGATGCTTTTCAGACCACATTATAACTGCAAAAATATTTGAGTCTTCTAGAATGTTTCAGGGCAGTCCTTTTTTTATTTTTTAAATACATTTTTTGATCTTTCAGAGTTTTTAAAGCTCTGGGAAAACCCTGCCACAAATTAGCAAAACCCCTATCTTTCCGTACCTGTTTCATAAGGCACAGCAGCCAAAGGTGATTACTGCTGTCTTCAAAAATGTTTTCTTGTTCTTCAAAATGCTCAAAATGCAGAGCCGGGAGCCGCTAGGTAATACTGAACATACTTGTGTGCTACTCTATGACGGTGCAGTTACGTGCCGAGTCCAGGTTATTTCTAAAAGCTGATTGTGGACGGGAATAATTCTTGAGCTAGTTGCTTGTTTAACACAGCTATAGATCGGGCCTTGCCAAGAATCAGATTTCATTAGACCCGGATGCATTAAAAAGGCGGTGGAGCTGCCGCCACGTGGCAGACCATTAAAGCGCACCCAAGTGCAGGGCTGCGGGTGGAAGGTGGAAGCTGCTGAGCTCGCCTGCAGCCCGCCACGGCTCCCTCCTGGGCCACGTCCCTGGGTGCAGGTGCCTAATGCTGCGAGTGGTGGGAGGAGACGGGCTCAGAAGCTGATTAATTTAGTATTAAAACACTGCCAGATTCCCAAAGCTTTAAGGAAGGCCATGGAGGTTAATGGCTGTATCCAGTCCTTGGGCCTCGTTTGAAAGCCAGTGCTTCAGTAAGCAAAAACAATTGCTTAGGGTCATTCCTGCTGATGGCTGAGAGATGCTTCCTTGCAAAGCAACTGTCCGGAGTCGGGCAGGGGCACCTTGGTGGGATGAGGAGCTGCCTGGTGGGATGCTCCCAGGGAGGTGGAACGACGCGGGGCGAGTTCCCACGGGAGCAATCCTGGCCGTGTTTGCTTCAGCCCCTATGTCCCCTGCTTCCATCTCACCCCACATGCGCTCACAGAACTGAGTGAGGCTCTAAAAGGGTCTTAAGAAAGAGGCTCCCAGTGGCCCTCACCTTGAACTTGTCCTTTCAAATGTTTCCTTTAAATGCGGCCCCTTTCAGGTGCCTTAAACCCTTTGTCTTAAGGAGCGCTGAAGTGTTTGAGCCAGCCGAGATGCCCCGGGCTGCTCGAGCAGAGGAGTCCTGTTCTCGTGTCGATTGCTGTGTTTTACGAGACTGCCTCTCGCCCGCCTTGTCCAAAGGTGGATGTTTTCAGCCCGCCGTAAAAGGGACACATTTTGGGGTAGCTGCTTCTGTGGGGCGCAGGAGCGCAAGGCACGGGATGGCAACCGAGCGATGCCGGGACTCGATGCTCCTGCATCCCGCTCCAGTCCCGAGTTGCGTTTCTGCCCACGTGTCGTTCCTGCTCTAACTCCTGGAGCGACGCTGCAAATTAAACAACATGATTTGCTCTTTTTGCTCTAAATATTGTTAACATGCAGGATGTCATCGAGCAATGAAAATCGGGAGAGTCGATCCCCATTGATGGTAGAACATCAAGATGCTTCTCCAAAGCGAGCTGTGTGGTAACCGAGTGCCCACGGTGCCTTCCCCAGCCTGCGGCTGCTGGGGGTGGGAGCTCACGAGAGCTGCGGGTAGCTCGGGGCACCGGGGCCATGGAGCAGCCCTACATGTCCCGCCCAAATCCCAAGCAGAAATCCCTGTTCCTGGCTCTGAACCCACATCCAGACCGTCAAAAATAGAGAAACTTGTTTTCAGTCCAGTCCAGGTGTAACCAATTCTGTTTTACAGAGCTTTGTCATAGAGTGCACGTTTGTGAAGGATGATAAACAGCCTTTTTTTCCTGCACTAAACTTAAACCCGAGTTTACTGAAGTTGCGTGCATTTGCCCTGTTTACCTCAATATGAGTTAAATACCCAGGTAAATCCAAGCAGAATTCTACTCAAATTCCTGCTTAAGCAAATGGAGACACAGTCTTGATTTCACTGTGAAGTGCCAGCCTCTGCGAGCGCACGTGCTTTGGACATGGAAACGTGAGACCCTAAAGATGTGAGGAGCCTTTTCTAGGCTCTAGATAACTTCTCTCTCCCCAGTATATTTTCCCAAAATCAATTCTGCCCCCGAGAACATGCTGCAACCTTCTGCTCTCCTCTGCATTTGGTGCTGGGGGCAGATTCCAGGCGTGCGGAGCGGGGCAGACTGCGGCTCCTGCTCCTCGCCCTGCCGGGGACGTGGTGGCTCACGTGGCAGGGCTGCCTGCTCCCACCCTGAGCACCCGGGTCTTGCTCCTTGCCCATACTCAGCCAGTATTAGTAAGTGCCACTGTGATGGTTAAGTTTCAATACTAAAAACGGACTGAAATCCATCAATCACTGAGTGTCACTAAATGCTCCCCACTTTTAGGTCCTTTAGTGAATCTGGAGGTTCATAATTCCAGTAGCAATAGGTTCATACGTATCAATAATATGTATTGCACACTGTATGTTAATTTATACAGTTTATAGAGCCTTGGAGGCTGTAAAGAGCTTTGAAGCCCTTTAAGTAAAGCTTGTGACCTGCTGAGAGGGAAAACTCCAGCAATCTTTAGCAAGTGCACAGAAACATTGCAGCCTATATATCAGGCCCTAATTTGGTGTGAATTGTGGTGCATTAGTTTTGCTGGCAGTGGCAGAGGAAACACGAACATGTATAAAAATCGCCCCATGTGAACAGCTGCCTCAGGGCTTACTCGCTGCTGCTGACATCCCCCGGTCAGCAGGGCAGGGCCCCGGCGGTGCAAGTCCACCGAGGGCTAAACCTGCGGCGTGCGTTGTGTTCAGGCCTGGCTTATTCACAGGCTTTGGGCCTTTTCCTTGTGTCCGGTTCATTCGCGTTGTCTTCATTAGCCTGGTTTGCGGATTATGAAGGCAGTTTTAGCACGACTGATGCAAAACAGGAGGACTTTCTTAAAAGAAATTAAAAGCACCTTATGCATTTAATACAGCCTGCTCAGCTAAGGCTGCGAGGCGCCTGTCCTGGGTTAGTCCTTGGGATGCCTGAGAAAAGGAATCACCCCCAGGTGCTCGTCGCAGTGCGGAGCCTGTCGGGGCTATCCAGAGGCAGCCTTCCTGAGGCTGGGAGCGCTGGGAAGGGCCTCGCTGGGATGCGCTCGGACGGGAGAGGGCACTGCTGCTCCAGCACGGCAGCTCCGTGCCCGCCTGGCCGCGCTCCTGCTCTTGGCCGCGCTCCTGCTCTTGGCTGCGCCTGGTCCTTAAGCTTGTCCTAGGGGAACGGAAGCGTCCAGGTGAATCTAAATCCAATCCTGCTCCTGTTGGAGGGGCCGGGAAGGGAGGAGAAAACCTCAGCTGTGGCAGCAGGGTGGCGTCTCCCAAAGTCCCTTTAAAACTTGCTTATCCCTGCAGGAAGGTTTGTGGAAGGCAAATGCAGCACCGGCCTCCCTGGGACACGGGGAAATGCCTTTAAAAACATAAAGCACTACTAATGACAAGTGGCTTATTTGCACTATTCACCTGGTTCTGTTAACTATCATGTATCTCTGCTTTTGTACCAGCTAAAACCTCCCAAGGGCTCCTGCCCTTTGGAAGCTTCCCGAAAAGCTGCGATTTAGCCGGAAGCTGCGCCCGGCTCATGCACTGAGCTCCGTCCCCCACCATGTCCCCAAGTCACTGCCTGCCCCAAGCAGCCGAACCCTTAACAGGCCTGGAAAAGAGACGAGAGGAGCCGAGCGAGTCCTCTCCGACGCTGCAGGAATATCGGAGCCAAAGGGATCCCTGGAGCGCCTGAAGGGATTGCCCCAGAGCACCTGCACTCCTCAGGGAGCCACTTGGAGAGCAGCCCGCGGGTGCTCCGTGTCCCCGGGGCTTCGCGGCTCCCAGCCAGGCCCGTGGGGAGCCCTGTTGGGAAGAGCTGCCGTTCAGGATGGGTTTGGGCCGCTCTGATCCCCATCCGCGAGACTCCGAGAGCTGAGGGATGCTCCAAGCCCGCGGCGGCCGACGCGTGTCCCGGGTTCCCACATCCCGTCCCCACAGGAGCCTGAGGGGTGGCGGGAGCCCCAGGAACCCGCTCTGGCCGTGAGCGGCCCCTCGGGAATGTCCTGCCGGAGCGGAGTGCGCGGACACGGGACCTTTTTGGTTTAAATCCATTCAAAAGAGTAAAGTTATTCACCCTATTGCTGCTGCAGTGTCGTTCTGTGGCAAAAGCCTTCCCTGAGGAAGCATCAGTTTTCCCATGTTTCAGACACTAGTATGCTTTTCCCACTAATACTTCTGTTTTCTTTTGAGTAATACGTTTAATTCACGGTCAGCCTTTGCACGAGAGGTTCCCAGCTGTTTTCTAGTCCTACCTGGACTTGGGCACAGAATAAAGCACTTGAGAGCAAGGGAAGGCTTGCTGAGCTGGGGGCCTTCCTCACCACGCGACTCCGTGCAGGGACCTCAGCAACCAATTTGTCAGGGGAAAAGTGGAAACCAGACGAAAATAAAACACTAATTTGGCTCCAGTTACCCCATTCTGAGGGTCTTTGTGGCCTAGGAAGAGGTGCCAAGTAGCATCACTGCTCACGTGGGTGCCCCTGGTTCCTTCCCCAGGCCGAGGAACATGGAAGGGGAGCTCAGCTCATCCCTCTCCTTCCTCACTGTTTAACACTGGATTCACTAGCTGCAGATGCACCATTGTGCTCTCAGTCTATTTGTCTGCTGAAAGGCCTAATTACAGTTATCATAAACTTTAAAGCTGGAAATGACTATTTTTAAACAGATGCCTGATCCTTAGGCGTCTTAAGTACGCAATATTTCTTTCAGCGAATGTTAATATTTAGCATCTTTTGGTTTGATGCAGATGCCTGTGCAACATTCATGTGCAAACTAAGAAAAAAAAGGAGAATAAAAATAAGTTGGTGTGAGAGAGCTACAATTGTCTTCAAGTTTTCTGGGTGCCGCTTGGTTTTGGACCTCTGGGCTTTCCTGTTTGCTTGGCACAATGCAGTGTCTCAATATATCTGCAGGGCTCGAGCACGCTGAGGCCAAGTTCCTCTCTTGCAGGCATGCATTGCACAGCAATGTATATTAAAGACACACATAGAAATGTATATATATTGTCCAGCTGCTTGCTAACCATGCGAGCAGCTGCCTGATGAGCATTCGACATTACCAGCAAAGGCAGAAAATCAGGGCCCTGCTTCCACCCTGCCTGCGAGTGCAGTGATTTCTATGGGGATTTAGCAGCTGTTTGCCATGGGGAGTTTGCTCAGCTTCCTCGGAAAGCAGCTTATAAGTTGCCTGTGCTCCCGGGGTCTTTATTTAATTCTGTTTTATTTGCGAGGAGGCACCTAGAGATACCTGGTCCCATTGCATGCAAAGCACTGCTTAATTTAGTGCTAATTACCCTGCCTGCACCAGCTGATTGCCAAGGGCTGCCTCTCCAGGCAGGCTGCTCCCTCGAGATGTTGGTCCTCTCGCTCTATTTAAGTAGAGCACCGGGTTGTAGGGTGAGATAAGTGTGTGTGTGCTGAGGGGGCTCCTGAAGCTTTAGTGAGAGCACATTTTAGACTCGCACTTATAGGAAGTTTTAATTTAGAAAGTTTTAGTTATTTCTATATATATGGGGTTTTTTTCATAGAAAATGTGAGTCTTTTGGAGCAGCTTTGCTGACTTGCTCGTGTGGACTAGAGCCCGTCCCCAGGAGCTGCTCAGCAGACCCAGGGCTTTCGGCCTCGTGGTGCTGGTGTCTCCTCACCGAGTCCTGCTCCTCAGCATGTGCGGGGCTGAGCTGGTTAACGTGAGTGTGGACACAGGTAATCTGGGCACAAGGTGCATCTCGGGGCTTCACCTGCCCAATCCAGCCCTCACACTCCATAATCCCTCCTTTGGGCTCCCGAAGGCAGCCGTGTCCACGGCACGGCCTGTCTCAAGGTCTGAATGATGCCACTGATAACGTCATTACCTGGCAATGAGGGGTCTGCAGCGAAGCTCTCCCTGCACCCAGGCGCCCGCTCAGCTCGCGTGCAAGTCTCAAGCGCGTCTGCAAGCAGGTATTTATTGAACACCCCAGCACGGGCGTTAAACTAAATCAGAGTGATGAAGCCTTTTATCCCAGGCTGAGAACATCCACAGGAGAATAACCCTTCCAGAATGATCGATCACGTAGACAAACCCTAAAAAGCTCTTTTAACCAGAAAAATGAAGGAGGGCTACAGCTTTGGGTGACAGGCACCTGAAAGCTCCTGAAAACAGATGAATCACAGATCACTATGGGCTCGAAGTGCTGTAGAAATCACATCTCTGTTCTAGCAACAGCACATCACGTTCTCATTTATACGTGCATACATTATATATATTCAAAGTGTGTGTATATATATTATATAAGCTATATTATATATATATATTCCAAATTATGGGTGTGCATTTAATTAATAGCAATTCTGACTTGTAATTTTTAGTGTGATGGAAAGGCCTATAATTTATCAAAGGCAAATGATGGATTTCTGACCAGAAGCCGGTGCTAATGGAGTTGAGGTGGGAGCTGTGCTCTTTGCTGCGGCTGGGAGGGGAGGATGTGGGGGAACTCGATTGGAAATGAATTCTCTTCTCCCTGAAATTGTTTTAGACCTAATCTGTTTGCAGCCCTGTCTCTTATTTTATGGATACACACGGATTTTTATGCGCGCGCTGAACGTTTCAGGTCGTTCATCATAACAAGTAGTTTTGCTGAGAAAAAAAATCATGCTGCAAGCCTCCATTGAGAGGAGTGATACATTATTCTGAAGTGCCAGCCTTTATTTCTTATTATTCAAATCTTCCTGTCAGCTTCCAAGCCTGAACTGGAGGCAGCTGTTTGGCACTGCTCCTTGCAACCTCGTTTCATCGCTCCGGCACTTTGTCCCTTTCCGTGGTTTGACTCCTTTGGGGTCCCACCGCTCCATGGGTGCCTCGGTTGTGGTTTTGGGGGTAGCGGCAGCCTGGTGCTCGCAGGAGCTGTCCCACCGGCCGTGCAGGGAGGGCAAACTGAGGGTCGTGCTGGCCGGGAGGGACCGTCCCGCGAGTGTCCTGTGGTAGAGGATGGATCATCCCTCGTGCTGCCGAGGTGCTGGATCCAGCTCGGGAATCGCCGGTGTCCTCTCGATCTGGGCCGCATCGTCCCCGCGTTTCCTTGGCCGAGTGCGAGAGCCCCTTGCTGCAGGGAGAGCTTTCTGGAGGCTTCTCTGAAGCCTTCTTGATTTTCCAAGGCTGCCCTTGAAACGTGCTGAGCAGCCCTGCTGCCAGTGATTCGCGATGGTGTCTGTGGTTCTGCCAAGCTCTATCCGAGGCTGGTTCCGGACGAAACTTCCCATTTCAGAAGTGATGCTGCAATGCTCGTCTTGGTCTCTGCTGCTGCCCCAGTTGCGAGCCAGCTTTGAGAAAATCCACGTGCTTTGTCAGACAGGTTAATTTGCCTTGTATGGGGGACAATGATTGGGGGCTGGCAGTGCCGCCACCTACTCCAGTGCGGTGATTTTGTGCCACGTGTTGGCTTTTGAGCTTTGGGTCTGCAGCCCATGCTGCTGCTGCTGCTGTTTCTGTGTCTGATTGCGCTGGAGAGGGACCTGAGTGCAGCCCTGGGTTTATTCCACATGGGATCCCGGCCTTCCCGCAAGGGTTTGCCTGGGGCTGGCTCCGGCAGCGCGTGTGTCCTGCTTGAGGGCTGCTCGGGCAGGTTCCTGGTGTGCAATCAGGTCTTCTGCAGCCCTGCCAGCCTGGGGGCTTCCTCCCCATGCAGGTTACTGGGTATGGGCACAAAGGAGGTGGGAGCTGCATCCTCTCGCGTTGCTGTTTCATCCCAGCCTGCTGGGGACCTGGTTGGGTTTGGGGACCCTCCCAGGCAAAGGCCATTGCAGACCCCCCCTGGGGTGGGGGCAGCTCCACCACCAGGTCCGTCTCATCCCCTTCTCGCCGGGTCCATCCCTTCTCCTCCACATTCCCTTCCTCCCAGGCTTGGGCCGTCACACAGCTCCCCACTAGGAGGGAGACAGAGACCTGCGCATGGCTCCGTGTGCCGGGAGAGCGCGGATCCTGCGGGAGAAACAGCACCCGGGGAGGCCAACCTGGGCCTGGCCTGGGACAAGGTCAGGGCTCCGACGTCTGTCCGTGGGGAGGGAGAAGCTGCTCCCTGCCCTGCTCCTTGCCCGGGGCCTCACAGCAGCGAACCCGAACAGCAACAACCTTGATTTTGTTTCCATTACAGCTATTGGCTCTCCTATTTTCACAAAATTTGGCTTTGTCAGAAATGGAGAGAAACATCATCAGTTATGCTCTGATGTGGCCGGATTCAACCCCGGAGCCAGGAGCCCGGGGTGGATTTCCGAGGTGCTGCAGGGAGTATTGCACAGCACAGGGGTGTACAGCCATTCCAGCTGCTCCTATGTGGAAATGAGGCTTTGGAAGCTAAACTGGCAGGAGTCAAACATATGGGGGGAAAAATATATTCCCCTCCTTAAACGGGGTCCAGACAAGAGCTGTACTCCTACCTCTCAAGTGGGAAGTGATTAAGAAAGGCCTTGGGAATAACATTAATGTGTGCCAGGATGAACATCAAGAACTAGAACCCACTGCCAATTCTGCTTGTTTCTGGGAAAGGCTTTGGGAAAGGCCTTGGGAAGGGTGCTCGCCCTGGCCATGCTGGGGGATGGCTCAGTCTGAGCGTGTCCCCCTGGTAGTGGCTCTCAAACAGAGACGCACCGTGCGCCGGGGCTCGCGCGCCTGCACTCCGAGCTGCACCCCTTGCAGGAGAGGAATTAACCCGGCGTTTCCCCACTGCAGCGGGAAGCAGCCGCTGCATCTTGGTCATATTCATCCTGTTCCCCCTCAGACATAACGGTGGAGGACTCAAGAATCTGCCTCCTGCTCCCGAGTTCTGCACGGGTCGTGAGTCGCCCTGACTCCCTGCATGACCTTAACCACTATCTTAATATTTCATCTTTTGAAAAGCAAAAGCACGGATTTTACTGCTTAGCTGAATCACTTAGTCTCTACGTGCTCGTTTTCTCGTGGTGAAGTGGGCACGGGCAATATTTTATTTTTTTTCCATCGTTGGGTGAAGATGCCGATGGCGCGTAAGCCCTTGGAGCAGGATTTGGCTGTCACTATGTGTTTGTACAGCATCTAGTGCTGTGGTGCCTATCGTGGTACTCTGCAGTCCTCCCAAGGAATGAGTTTTACTGGGTTGAAGCCCATATTGAAAATTTTATATTGAGTCATATTAGAAATAACTGAGAAAGCAAAGAGTAAAAGCGGATAGAAGGCCATAAATTGTCAGTAACACAGTGTGTGGTATTTCTGCTTCATGGACTAAGGTGTCTGCTTGATCTTTTCCCAGCACATGCAGCACTTGCTTGAATTAGGAAAATTAGGAGCTTTTTTTTTCTTGAAAGACATGGTTCAGCATTTGTAGTTCAGAAGTAAATGAAGTCCAGCAGCTTGATTTTGACTTGTTTTTTTATACCCTAAAATCCAAGCTAACGGTGATCTGAAGATACAGGACTATTGAGCTGCCCATATCATGTGCAAGGTCTGCAGTTCTGCAGGCTATCCACAACCATCACATTCCTCATGTTGGACTTTCCTTTACAAATATATTGCTTCTTGTACCGTGCTTCAGCCTACCTCCCCATGATCTGAAAAGCTATCAGTAAAAGTGGAAGAAAACACCAGTTTACGTTCTCATTTTGGGAATATTTGCCTGTAGAAGCTCCAGAAACACTGAAGGGCTGTCCTTGTGATGAAATCCTTCCAGTGAGAAGGATTTTGCAAATTCAGCAAGACTGATGGCTTTTGTAGCACAGCAAGGGGTCATTCTTTTTGTGCTGGAAGTAATGAACTCTCTCCTCCCTAAGAAAAAGGGTGTTTTTGCTATTCATTTTTCAGCCTCTCTATATAAAAAGAAAAAGTCAACTAGAAAAACATCCCGTCATTTGACTGCTGTATGAGCTTTTGTTAGGGCTCTGTTTTGCTGAGGGTCCTGGTTCCCTGTGCTCCTTTGCAGAGAGCATCCTAGTGAGTACAAGCCATCCATGCTCATGGATATTTTCTCCCCCCAGGTTCTATCCAGGACCCCAATAAAATAAGGATCAATTCATGAAAGCCCAAAACACAAACATCTGCAAATAAAAATCAAATAATGCATGACTGCAATGTCGTCTAAGGGGAGATTATAGGGAAAAGAGCTGGGCTCTTTGCAGATGTCAATGAACACAATTTGCAGCAAGGGAGATTCTGCTGTGATAGGAAAAAGGTTTTCTCTGTGCAGGTAACTGGAGCAGGACCCAGAGACCTTGTGCAATCTTGGAGATGCTCAAGACGCAGCTGGACAGAGCCCCGGCCAACCTGCTTTAATGTTGAAATTTGGGCCACGCTTTGAGCAGGTGTTTAGAGAAAATTTACTGCTCTTTTTAAGTTATCGTTTTATAGATTCTATTTTTGTCATGAAAATAGATTGTTTCCTAAGTAGTGATATCTCTGAGCATTTGTTATTCAGAAAGGTTTGTCTTGCAATTACACAAGATCATAAGAAGCAAAGTGACTAGTTTGTCAGAGCTGCAGTGCTAAAATAAGCAGCAGCAAGCACATTTCCCTGGCATGGATCTGGTGGCTCTAATTAGCAAAGCTCTAATCTGCTAGGGAGACCTATTGCTTGCTTCCTGCACAATGCCAGATGCCTGGACCCGAGCGTCTCAGAGAAAGGCCTGGAGGCTGGGATTTGGATTAGGGAAAATCATCTTTATGTGGGAAATATGTATATGTTCGTATTTCCCAAGCTTGGTGCACTGCTGTCAAATGGCTGAACTGCAGCAGGGCTGGGAATTGGCTTATGGAGGTGCAAGTCCTCTTAGGCAGTAAATAAAGATGTGTTGAAAGAGCTATTCCCTGGAAAGCAGTTCCTGCAGAGTAAGCAGTGGTGCCATCCATCCGCAGGAGAGCCGTGCCGCTGGGAATTCATGCTAGACTGGAATGGGAGCCGTGTTGCTGGGCCTGATGCTGGTGCCTCAACGCTTACAAACGCATCAGCACTTGGAGCGTTGCAATGATTAGCCCGAGTGAACCTCAGAGCAGGCTCAGCACTGCACCCACGCTGCCAAAAACCCAGCTGCAGCGGGCCAGGGAATGTCCTGAAACAGCAAGGTTGTCACCGAAGCAGCGGGAGCAGATACAGCACCTTGGAGCACAAAAGAGATGTGTTGTTGTCTTAGAATGGGGGCTAATGAGGAGTTAGTTGTTTGGCCATTGCTAGGTTGCAAGTTGTGCTGAACTGGCTGCCCCTAAGCTGGCAACCTTGAAGATGTCACTAAGGCATCTTTAGTCTAATGGGGACAGACATAACTGGAACCAGAGTCTGGGTATAACTGGAACCAGAGTCTGGGTATAAGAAAAATAGCCAACCAAGGACCCTTCTGCCCTCCTCACCAATTAAATTGATAAAAGCAGTGTTATTTTATTAAATAATCTGAGGTTATTGCTCTCTAAGAGAAGCAAAGAGATGCAGAGGTGTCTCCTTTTCCTGAAGTCCCCAAATCCTGAGTGGGGACCTCTCTGACATATATATCAGGCCAGTAGGTTCCTTTGACAGAGGCAAACAGTTTGTAGGTGATATGAGTGCTATTGGTTTCCTACATGTTTCCATAGCAAAAAATAGAATAAGCTTGCCCTCCTTGTGCCTTAATTTTGGTTTTGTGCATCTAATATTCAAATGAAAGATGGTTGAATTTCTATTTAAGCAGTGCTTGGTTCCTCTTTTGAGACATCTAGCACAAATGACAGTTTTGACGCAGATATTGATGTGCTCGGGTTGACTGCGTGCTGTGGGACGACAGGATGTTGTATGCATTTACTAGTGATTTGAGGTAAAGCCGCTGATTCAAAAGCAAAACCTCGTCTCCCTTGGCCAGCGTGCTTCATTCTATCGCCTCCCAGCAAAACCTCTAAACCTGGCTCCAGATGAAAAACTTCACGAGCTGAAGACACACCAGTACATTTTTAAGGCAGGCATTTGCAGAGGAAGCAGGAATATGCGTGTGTTATCATCCCATCATTCTGGCTGCAGGAAAGCCCAGGCTTTGCCTTGCTGGGTCTAAAACACACGATGCGCCTCCTGTGTGGAGGTGCTGGTGTCGGGGACCTCCCAAGGTCACAGCGCGGTGCGGTGGTGACGGCACAGGCTGCTTGGCTGTGCCCAGGAGCAGCCGCGGAGCCGATAGACAGGAAAACGCCTGGCGGGAATCTCGGGCTTTAGCCAGTTGGGAGTTTGCTCCCCACGGCTGCTCTCCCACCCCTTCAAACGTGGAGAAAGCCAGTGCCAATTCCTCTCATTTCAATGCTGTAGTTACTCGGGCACGTCTCCTTAATAACGCATTCTCACATCTCAGTTCCCTGTATTTGCACCTTTCCCATGCCAAGCTCTGCAGATAATAACAACGCGACGCTGCAGGGTAATTTTATCTCTACTGTCAGTCTACCTGTTACTTTGAGAGCAGCAAGAAATTCTTGGGTTATTGCAAGCGAACTCCCTGGGAATGCCTGAGTGCTTTCTGGAGCCTCCTGGTGCTGCTGCAGAGACTTGGGTGGCTCCTGCTGGCTTTGATTCCCAGACAGCCGCTCCCACGCCGGGCCCCTAGCGCAGCTGATACTATTAACTCATGCAGTTAATCAAATGAAAGAAGCTGCTTCTCCTTATCCAAAGGCCTGAGGACTTTATTGGGCTGGGAGGGTCTCAAACAAAAGGAAACAAGGAGAAGTAGCTGAGATTGGAGACATCTGTAAGGCTGCCTGCTCCTGTAGGCTAGGAGTGCTTTTAGGGGATCCAGGAATAGGGATAGAAGAATAGTTGACCATTCCATTGATTAAAAATATCCATCTGGTCCATCTGGTCGGCATTTTTTTTTTTTTTTTTGGATTAAGAAGCCACAGATTGAGAATAAATGACATCCATTTAATGATATTGTTTATTTAAAAGTGGAGAGAGCTCAGCTTGTTAGCAGGCTGTTTAGGAACCTAATGCACAATGCACTCTACATGGCACAGTAATTTATTAAAGTAAATGTAGAGCAAAAACAGGGGGGAAAAAAGTTCCATATTATCTGTGCATGCATGGATTTATGCATAACATTTCCATCAGCGGTAATGAGGAACTAAAATATAACTTATCAATGCATGAAAAAACGGGTCTTCTCAGGACTAAGTGGTGTGCCAAGGCAATAGCTATTCTGATAACTTCATTTCAGGAGGCTCACGTGAGGGAACGTGCACCCTCCTCCTTTTCTTCCCATCCCGCTGGGATAATGATCTGTGGAAGAGCAATTAGACTGCTATATTGATCCTACCAAAACTGGCCAGAAAGGTTTCTAGGCATCCTTGCAGCATTTGCTGCAAGCGTTGCACAGCTCCCAGGGCTGCCGGTGGCAATGCGTCCTCCCCGTCTCCCGCTTTCTGCCCTCTCTGAGGCTCTTTGCTCCAGTTCAAGATGTTTCTGTGCCTTTGGAGGACGCTGCCGGGCAGGTCGCAGCATCCTCCTTCCCGGGAGGGGATGGCAACGTGCACGTCCTGATCCTAGAAACAAAAACGGCCCTTTAAGAAGCCTTCGATGCCAAGCAAAACTATGCCTGGTTAGAGAAGGATCTCGCTCAGATCTCTGCTGTGCTCTCTTTAGTTCCCAACAACCTTGCTGGAGTGAAATTATTCTGAGATTTCGCTTGTGATTGAGATAGAAATCTGTCCCGCTGGGAGGAAAAACACCATGCAGGGGTTTGCTTACCACATCAAGGTTGAAATCTGACTGTTCTGTGCAGTTCCACTGGTTTTATTCTCAGTATCATATACAAATGAAAGAAGAAAGTAAGAAATAAAAGGTATTTTCAGCAGATGGTGGGATTCTTTAGAGTGCTGAGTCCCTCAGGCGAGCCGGGAGGCAGCAAATCACTTTCCTTTTGCAGGGGCTGCACCTCACAGGGCATAAAAACATGCAAGGGTTTTGCATGTGTAAGTTTGTATTTTACTCTAGATTTTGGTGAGCAACAACGTTAGCACTAGAAGTTAATGAATGTTGTGTGGAATACAAGGCTTCAGGTAAAACGTGAGCGAAAATATTGATACATGAGGGTTTAAGGAAAATTGCACAGCAGTTTTTCCAGCAGGGACTAACACAAACTTCTCTCTGCTTAGGCTGGATGTTACTTGACTTGACATCCACCGACAAAACTATTGTTAATGGAAAACTGAAATAACTTGCTGAGCAATTGCAAACGAAGCCACCATCGTAGGGATAATATATTTGATTTTACTTGGTGATGTGGCTCATCTGGATCAAGGAAAGTAAAGCTTTTGCTTGATGAAAAGTCCATATTCTGCTAGACAGGAGGAATGGCAGAAAATACGTGATACGTGGTGAGAGACTAGTGCAATGTTCAGAATTAACCTGCCTTTGTGGGAATGATCATTCAGACGCTATCATTGCAAGCACCCTTTAGGATACCACAAGTGATGCCCATCAGAGCCCTCATTTACATTAGTTGATGACCTGTACCTTTTTCTCTCATTTTGTAGGTTTTTTTTGCAAATTTGTTTCACTCAAGATAGCCCACAACCAAAAAGAGTAGGTCTGGCCATACTCAGTGTGTCAACATTAGTAGTAATGCAAAATATGTTGCAACCACCTGGTTAGGAAGAAGTGTGAAACCCAGCAAATTGAACTATATTTCTGTATATTTAAAAAAAAAAAAAAAAAACACAAAATACCTTGCAGTAGGAAGTGAAGATGATAAGTGTGTCCATGGCGCAGTGACATTTGTGTCACCATTGGTGTCCTGGGTGCATCGTGGCCTATGCCTGCCATCCCTGGCAATATTTGCCCGTGGTGCTAAGGGGTTTGTCTTGCATGACGGCTTTCCCAAGCCTCTAGCTCTTACCTGGATAAAGAGGGACACGTTGAGGTCACAGCTGCTCTATCCGTGAGTGCACTCACAGATATTCACTTGCTTACCTTACAGAAGTGAAGATAAACCAGCTTATTAACTCCTTTAGGATGCTTGGATTTATGGGAGCTGTGGAGCTTGCATGATCTCACTCTAGATTAGAGCTCGCTGTTGTATTGCTGTGTGTGAGACTCTCCTCACGTTATTTTCCATGATAAACCCTGGTCAGTGAGACCTCAATGTACTGCACCATCAAGGCTGTGTTTGCATGTGATGTACGAGAGACTTCCCTGTGCTTCTCTGCTGCTCTGTATTCACAAGTTTATCAACAGTAACCCAGTTTTATTGCTTATACATTTACTTCTCCAATGCTTTGAGAGAGGATTTTCCATGACATCCTGGAACTGCCGTTAAGACGAGAAGTGGCACAGTTCACTTGGAGGAATCAGTCCTTTTCTGACCTGTTTCCATGGTGCTGTGGTAAAACCCCTCAGGGCACAGCAAGGCCTGGGGCGATGGGCTCCCTATGGTGGCAGGGCTGGACCAGGCGGTGCTGGTGGGACCCATCCCACCACCCCGTGCCCCAGCTCCAGGTAGGAGAGCTGATAACTGGAAACAAGCGGCGCACGGGTCTTACTGCAAATGTTGGTTCACCCAATAGTCCCGTTTGCCCTGGGAGCTCAGACTTACACAGGGGTTAAGTCTGTGTGTGCCCGTTTTGAAGGTTGTTCAGAGGTCTCTTAAACAAGATCCAAGTGTTTCAATTACTACAAAACCGATCACTTACCTCCAAGTCAGACTCTCCGAGTATAAAAGTGACAACATGAGCTGCCATTGATGTGCGGACCTCCCAAGGCCTACGTGGCTCACAAGTGTGTACTTGTGTAGAAGTAATGCTAAAAATTTTTACTCCTATAACTGGTATTACGTAGCTGCCTCAAAGTTCAAGATTTATGCTACCGTTTTCCTCTCCGTTTGTGAAGCTTCCTGCTGAAATCGGCACTTGTGCATACCCAGAGGAGATTCTGAGTGAAAATCTTGCAGAGGAAGGTTTTTCCAGCGGCTGCTTTTTCATCTTGAAACCTCTTCATCTAGGTCAGTGTCACTTGTTTCCTGGCTGTAGTGCAGCCTCTTCTCGCAGGGAGAGTCCAGGCTAATTCCATTTACTCACCCTGGAATACAGGAATTCAGAATGGAGAAATCCCACTCCAAGCACACGTTGTCTGCTGGATACGTACCCACTCACCCTTGCTTGGGGCAGCCTTCTGCCAGGCCAGGCATTGACACCAGTGAGTGAGCGACCTCTCCTATCATTTATTTCTAGTCTTGATGAGAATATCTTACAAAATTATCTTGATCCTCAACTCCCAGGAGCAAATCAGGACCTCCACTTGCTTTTCCCATTTTGATGTATCGTGTTCTTTCCAGATGTTTGGTAAGAAATGAGAGTATAATAATAAGAAATGTAACAGAGGCTGTATGGTCATGGTGTAGCCAAGGGTACTGGGATGAGTAAGTATCAGTAACTAATATTAAAAAGAACAAGGCCTTCATCTGTGTTTATTTATTTTCCCATACATTGTTGCAATAGACTCCGCATACCACAGCTATCTGCAGATACCTGGGTGTGGATGGACCATGGGTTTGGATTTGGATGTGTTGATTTCGGAGCTGCGCTCTGTGAAAGAAGGTGACCAGACGTTGCACAGCTGCCACCTTTCAAAATCGTGGCCTTCATTTGGGTCGTTCCTGTCCAGACAGTTTTCACAGAACTAGCATGACTTCAACATCTCAAACCCCATGATTTATTCATTAAATTAAGTTGGAATTAACCAGTGGTCTCAAGGGTGATCAGAGCGGGCAAACAGGCAGGCAGGTAGCCCAAGTACATTGATTTAACTGTTTAGAGGAAAAAAGGGTAGTTTATTTCTGGAAGATTGAAATAGGGTTTGATCTCCCAGTCCCTGTAGCTAATGAGGGTGATGGAAATGAGATTATATGGGTTGATGTTTTATTCCTGGTGGTTACTAGTTGTTGGGGTTTTCTTCTGAGTAGTTAATATGTTTTCCTGCTTTATGTGACCACACTTGGCTATCTCAAGACTTTTTTTAATCCCTCTGAATAGAAGGGAATGCCGGTTGTCTCTATATTGTTGATTTGCAGTGTTAGACTATGACGCTAATAGATGTGGAGATCTTCCACTCTCTGTGTTTTATAAGAGTACAAACTCTGTCTGCACCTGAGCTGTTTACTTGCATTTTGGCTTGGTCTTCCTCAGCAGAACCGATCATGGTTTGCTTCAACTGCACCTACGTAGAATGAAAACCGGACTTGTTTAACCATAGACTTTGCCTCCCTAAGAGGAAAACGTGTGCAGAGCCCTTGAAGGGTATTTTCTTTAAAATAATAATAATAATAATAATAATAATAATAATAATAATCATCATCATCATCATCAAAGGCAGCAAACATTTGTGATGTTTTTGAGTAGTAGCCCAATTTCCTGTTCCAGTTGTTACGGAGGGGTGTGGGCTGAGCCAGGAAGCTGTGCTGAGTTACTGTTTAAGGGCTGTCCATCTGCATGCTCAGATTTTGCTGCAAATTGATGCCCTTCATTTACATCTGGGCTACGTTTAGCGGCACACCGGGAGCCATTCAGTCGAAGGATTCCTGGGAGTCAGTGCCTTTGCTACAGGGAAGCTTTCCATAATTTTCTTCTAGTTCCTGAAATTATTTTTCTATCATAGGGTCAGATTGTGTGCCTGTGCCTCCCTGCACTGACGGGAGCACTTGTTATCAGATACCCTGGTACCGAATGTCATGCTTAGTTTCTAGATCCCACCATCCTCAGGGGAAGGGGTTTTTGGAATATTGTTAAAGGTTAAAGCACTGAAGAGCTGCTGCTCTGTGGCCAGCCAGAGTATGGCATAACATCCAATTGTGAAGTGTCGCTGCGTTAAGGAGGTGTGTAATAGGTGAAGAGAAATCATGTGTATTCCCCTTTTGTTCTTAAACTGTACGAGTGGGATTTCAGGGCTAAATCTGAGGACAGCAAAAATTCAACCTACTTAGTGGTTGTGAGTGTTCTTGGTGGATCCATGTTACCTGACAGGACTCGAGAGAAGCTAGAGCGAGACATATTTCACATGTCCCCAGTTAAATACATTGACCCAAATGTTTTCCGTGTAAGGAGGAACCGTAACATCTTGAAATGTGGGTGGTTGTTGGCATCGTCTCGCTTCATTCCTCTCTGACTGCTGCTTCCTGGACCTTTGAGTAGTGACTAATGCAGGCAAATAAAGAAATAAGTCAACGCTGACAAGAGCAGGATGACGACTATTAAAAATAGGACTTGTTGCCATTTTGTGTTTTTTATCAGTACGTTACAAATGTCATAAGGCCACATTTGTTTTTTCCTGCCATTTTTGTCTTCCGGTTATTGCCTTTGGGGGCATAGATTAATTTGGTTGGTGTGGGATTTTGCCCTTGCAGCGACAGGAGAAGAAAGAATAAGACTTTCCCGTGGTGCCGGTGGCTCCCTCAGGACAGCAGATTTACATTCCCGCCACGGCGTTCGCACCATGAGTTATGGAGCTGGGGCTGCCGAGCACGGTGCTGGCTTTGTTATGTTCTTGTTGGGAGACATCTGACCTTTCCGAGGATGGAAACGCTGGTTGCCCACGGCAGCGAGGGGGTAGATGCAGGACGCCCAACTCTGCGTCATTCCCTTTATAGAACAGAAGCGTCTTGTGCTGGAGTTGGCCGAGCTCCTTGCAGCTCCTTGCAGCTGATCTCCCGTAGTCTTGTCAATAGATATCAGCGTAACGACACAGGAAAGCAGCACGTCCAACAGCTCGGAAAGATTGTTTTGACAAAAAAACCCAAAACCAAACAAATTCCCTCTCCATGAAATCCTGCCACGCTGAAGTGGCATAAGCATAAAACAGGAAGAAAGGGAAAAAGGAAAAAAAAAAAGGAGTTTTGTCTGGTTACATCAGACAGTTGGATTACTAAAGATCCTCTTAGAGTCTGCTCAGTTGTTCAGAAGTTCGCCACATACGAGCTCAAAAAGCTTCAAATATTCAAAAGCTTCGTAATTAACCTCTTGGTAAAGATTGCCTCAGTTCCTACAGCCGCCTTGCAGAACGTCTGCAAAACACTTGCATTTAGTCTTGAATGAACTAACACTCACTGTCCTCTGATAAATCCTGCAGGGAGTTTTCTAGGGCTAGCAGCAGGAATTCCCAGCTCCAAGAAAGTGTCTGCAGATATCATTTCCATATCAATTTACTCTTGAAGTTAAAAAAAAAAAACCCTCAAAGAAGGTTTGATCATCTACTTCTGAAAGGGGGAGAGCAGTTTAGAAAGATAGATTCTTTTTGGAAAAAAAATGGCAAGTTTCCTAGACAGGAGAAAAAAAGTACTTTTTTTTATTATTTTGACTTCAAAAGCTGGTAAGTTTTTTTTTCTTTTTTTCTTTTTCTGTGTTTTTTTAAGCAATCAAGTCCTCTCTGATCTCACAGCATTCCTCTAATTACTAGCTGGAATGTGGGTTGATATAAATGAGCACTGCTGAGGTGTGTGATGGAGAATCCAAGAAATGAAGCAATGACAGGAATCTGACGGGCCGGCAGAAGGCATTGAGAGGAAAATATCCGCAATGATATCTCCACTCCCCGGAGAGCCAAGCCACGTATTCCAGAAGCAGTCTAACAAACAGGTCTGCAACAAGGACGATCAAACTGGCAGCCCCCCACGCTGTCAAGACGCAGCGGACGGTGAAATTAAGCATTTCGACTCTCATTGTCCTTTGCTCAAACTCAATTTTTATTTTTTTTTAACCCAGAATTATGGGATTGACTGGAGAAAAACAAAACCTTAAATTAACAGTAATAAGTGTTTTCCCTCGGTTTAACACCCACTTATTGCCCCATTGCGAGGCACCATCCCAAGGCTCTCCCGGGTCACGGTGTTTCCCAATGGTGGGACTTCGGACCGCACATGGCACCGTCCTGAGCGCTGGTGGTTTTGTGACACCT
This sequence comes from Eudromia elegans, assembly GCA_003342815.1. NCBI lineage: Eukaryota > Metazoa > Chordata > Aves > Tinamiformes > Tinamidae > Eudromia > Eudromia elegans. The sequence continues at coordinate 2,327,371 of PTEX01000031.1, read as the reverse complement.
GAGAGGCATGAATTAGGTGGTCAATCTTTTCACAAACCAAATTAAAGACGTTGAGAATTGCTGATTTTTGGCCCTTTTAGAGCTGGGCCAATGGCATATGTTTTGTGTCACCGACCTGGAGTGCTGGAGGGCAGGGACATCTCCGAAACAGAATTACTGCTTCCAAAACGCAGTGAGCTCAGAGTGTAAGCTTGCAAATCTCGTGTTTCTAGAGGGGGGATTGCTTGGAAAAGACCATTGCAAACCCAGTCAGCATGAAGAATGCAGCGAGGGCTGCCATGCTGCACAAGATCCCCGTTAAAGGCTTGATACTTTTTCTGTGTTCTCATAAAATGTTGCTGAAATGGAGCTTTTCTTTTTTTTCTTGTAACCTCCTTTGTTTGGAATGTGTTTTGCATAGGGAGGTAGTAGCTACTTTTGCCTAATCCTTATAGTCTGATTTGAATGTAGAGCTGGTAGCCCCTTCAGTTCCTCTGAACCTGGCAGTGAAAAAACACCTGTGTTTTATTTCAGAATATTTGACAAGTTTTTGAGTTCCACCAGATGTCAGAAAGCGCTGGGAATCTGAGGACTGAGCAAGATATTTAATTATGTGCTTAACTTTGAAGATGCATCTAAAGGTATGATTTGATAGAAAATCAATTGGGAAGTTTTTCTGCTCTAATTCTGACAAAGGATTAATTTTTTTTTTCCTTTTCAAATCAATTTTAACCTTTTCAAGCTGATTTTTTAATTGCTTTTGAAAAACTGGATTTTTCTTTTTTTGGTTCCACAAATCACTTATGTTTTATTTGTGTGCCTAAATCCCCATTGGTGTAAATGGGAGTTATGTGCAATAGATTCTACAATAGCAAATATTCTTCTGTGGTATGGGACCTTCCCAGGTTAGGTTCAGAGAGTTATAGGGCCCAATAAGCTGCAGGGTAGGGATCCATCAGGCAGGAGTTTTGTCACATTGTGCATGTTGGGGTTTTACTTCTCCTATTGAACAAATAGTTTGGGATCAAATATTTGAACAAATATTTTAAGTCACAGCAAGACCCATCTCTTCAACAAAAATGGGGGGTTACAAGTGTCTCCTTCCAAGTCCTGTGTATCGATGTACAGAAATGCATAATCCCACACTGTTATTGCAACTGTACCACACCCTTGAATTTTCTTAAAAAAAAAAATTGCTTTAGAGACTTCTCTGGGCCATTCTTGAACCAGAGCAGCAGCAGTAACAAATGGTAGGTGTCCACCCTTGTTTTAAAATCATGAGTCAAGGAAATGCAGCCATTGTAAGAGAGTATTTGATTTTGCTGGCTTTTTTTCCCCCCTGTGAGTCGCTGAACGTAATATAAACCCTAGTCTCCTGCCTATGGAACTGTCATTCACCTCACTCAAGGTAGCAGCTGTCTGCAGGTTAATGATGTAAGTGGCTGATGTGAAGAGGAGCAGATGTTTAAACAGGCAGCAGCAGATGATGCACAGATTTGGGCTGGAACTGGATCTGCCCAAAAGGGTGTGTCGAAGGGAGGCTTCGCCGATCCCATTACACATTGTGCCACCTTCCTTAGACCCTTTTCAGAGAGACAGGTATTTATTTCTTCTAATTCTACCTAACTGTGTGCCTTAAAGATATGCCTGGAGACCACTAATTCAAATGGGACTGAAATGTGTGATTAATTTAACATGCTTTTAAATACTTCCTGAAATAAAGAGACCTTTCTGTTCTTGAGCTTTTGCATGAGCTCAAGGCCACCTTATTACAGAGTCTTGTTTATGGCTGTAAATATGGGCTTCATTTGCATCCATTTCTATATGATCCTCATTTGAAAACTGTAATCGTAGGTCACTACTACTTAATTTTAACCTTGATGGAATCTTGCTGATTACACAGCGACATGTAATCTATTAATTAAGAGTGGATGGTGGCTTCCCTTATATTTTGATTAACCTAATAGCCTCCACAGCATGAATTGAATTTAACCAGAGACATCGTTATAACTTTTAATAAAAAGATCTGAAGGGCTATTGAGTGCCTCCCTTGAAACACTTATTAGACAGCTAATCTGCATGCATAACCTCTCGGCAGCTGAGCAAAAACCACCATGGGAAACGTTCTGCCTCTGATTTTATGTGGTTACCTCAAACCTTTTTAGCCATGCGTGAGAACCCTCATTAGTGTGTTTTGACTTTAGCTAGATCTGTTTTCACCAAGAGAAGATGTGAAGGACGAAGGGCTTTGGCCTCTTCTAAGCCTATGAACACCATGAGAGATGGTAAGACAAAAACCTCGGGCTAAAGCCAAGATGCAGCTTGACTAGGGATGTGCTGAGTGGTTGGGAAAGACTAACTTGGGGTGGTGCTGGGCAGAGGAATGCCCCTGAACGCTCACTATTTCTAGTGGAACTACGGGAGCATTCAGAAACTAGACTTCAGAAACTAACCCAAAAGTGACCACTGTAGGGCTACCTACAAATTTATACCCCTTCTGTACAGGAGAGCATTTATCTGAGCATTAATATGTCATGAAAACAAGTTTTGCCCTGAGCTTTTGCATCGAGCAATGACTGCATCCTTTCACGGATTCTCCATTCCATCTAGACATTACGGCTAGTTTGAAAATCCAAACTTTGGGTGTTTTTACAAAACCAGCCTAAAAACCCTACATTTCATTTGGATCTCATGCAGTAAAACCCAATTAATCTGTAGCAGAAATAGGTCTGGCCTGTCCAGAAGGTGGAGAACCTGCACTAACTTTTACATTGCTAAACTGAACTGGAAGGGAGCTGCTTTAAGATGGGTGAACTGTAACCCCAGCAGCGAGGGCTTTATAACCACGCTGTGAGCTGTCCTCCTGCCCTGGCTCTACCTGGGTCTAGTAGTCTTTGACTTTCAGCTGAGCTGCTCTTCGTTTTGTCTGATCTTCAGACAGTCAAAGAGATTTCCTACACAGCTGGGGTGAATGCCAAGCAGTAGGTGGCAATAGTTTATAATCCTTTTAGAGAATATTGGCACCAGCCTGTAGAACATCTGTGTTATATCAAGATCTTTTTTAAAAATTTATTTTATTTTATTTATTTTCCAATTGGAGACAATTCCTATATGATGCTTAAGTAAATTACTCTTCGTACTGGTTCTGCTGCTATTGCAGCCTTTGTGTTTTTGATAAGAGGGTCTCTAAGGAGGTAAGTGTGGGCCTGCGTTGTCTATCGGCTTCGGGAAGGGACATGGAGCGATTACTCTCATGCTGCTCTCTGATCACAGAGTCTTTTGCAGAGCTCTGATGCCAGCTCTGGCATTCACTCTTTCATCAAGGCTGCTGTTCTACTAGCCTGAATCCAAGTAACTGTTTAAAGCGCCTGCTTGTGCTCCACGTGCCTCGGAGAAGAAAAAGGGTTGTTTCTCTTTTCCTTTGTCAGAAAAGTACCTGCTTCAGGTGATTTTTGTGTCTGTGGGAGAGAACAACTCAGTGAGCTGCCACCATCTGATTCTGCAGCCGAGCGGTACAGCCTGTATTGATTTGTGGTCAGCTCTGATTTTGTTAAGTCCCAGCAAAATGCCAATTATTTTAGCTTTGCTATAAAGCCCCTAATCAGCACAAAAATTACTTTCTGTAGACTATAGCAAGAAGAAAGATGTGATTTATATGTTAAACTTCTCAAGGTCATTGGGCCCTTCAAGAAGAAAGATCAGGCTTTCCACCAGTACTGCTGAATATTTTTTCCAAGAGTCCAAGGGTCCCTGGAAGCTGTAACCTTGCTGCACTGGAGGCACCAAGTAGTAGAATTCCCTTCATAGCACAAGCAGTTTGCTCTACCTGTGGAATTCATTGTCTTGTTTGCAGTGTATATATTGATTCCTATGCACTGAGTCCTCTTCTTAACTACCAGTTTTTGCTTGTTTCTTTAACAAGACACAAGTCTGTGATATGAGTGTCTTCACAGAGAGTGCTAAGTCGTGAGCTTCCAGCTTAGGGTATGAGGAAGGCAGTTTGCAGGAGGAAAAGGCCTTTAGACCTAGGATCTTCCTGGAGTCTCCAATTTTTCTCCCCTAAGGAAGTCCTGGTGTTACCTGAAGTGAGCTAAAATATCCCATGGTGTATAAACCTATTCCATAAGGAATTGCTGCAGTGTTTACCATGCCTAATTCACAGAAAAAGAAAATCATTATGCATTTTTTTCCAATGATTCCCTTAATGATTATGTTTTTTTCTAACACTCCCCAGATTTTAACAAAATAGCAAAGGTTTGCTACAGATGAGGACGTGATATCTAGACAGTGAAATTTCCAGACCGAAGAGTGTTGAGAGACGTGGTTTATAAACAGGTTAATGGGCAGAATATTGCCTCTATAATTAACTGTGCTCAGTGCAAAATCTCTGCACAACCAAAGCCAGGGGATGGATTGCTACCAGCAATGCAGGTTAAGAGCATGGTAGAAGGCAGCTAAGCAGAAACCACGAGAAGAGAAGAGGCCGAGGTACCCGACAGGATTCAGAGCAGTGCCCTGGCTCTGTTGGGGCCCTCAGCAATGCGGTGAGTCGCCAGAGGGACTGTCTTGTTTGGTGTAAATGTGCAATAGTGAAGGAGATGATGGGTAGTGTATGCACCAGCCCCCACAAATATGTCCCTGTGGATGTTAATGGCAAATCAATTCAAACTGCTTGAGCTTTGGGACATTTTATTTTTGTCTAATTTCAATCCAAGAAAAAAAAAATTCTGGTGCAAAAAGCCAGCATTATGAATTTTTAATCTTCAAGCCCTTGTAGGAAAAATTTATTTGCGGTATTATTCTTGGTTAATAAGGTGCACTGCCCATTCAAGACTGTAATCCTACTGGTTTAGGCAGTGTATCGACACAGTGTGTGAGACGGACGCGTTCCCAGGAGAGCTTTCATCTCAAAGCTGAATAGCAGAGCAGACACAGAAGAAACAAAATGACTTGCCCAAGGTTGCAACGGTCTGAAAAGAAGCCAGGAACACAGCTCAGACATTGTAGTTCACAGAACAAGAGTTATCCGCTGAACGTGTTGACCTCTCATTGGTGTCTTTCTCATGTATAGTTATACAAGTTAGAGATGCTTATGTAAGAAGTCTCTTTTGACTGAATTATTGTAGCCACAGGACCAAAAGGCAGGGCTTTCTTCTGCTGGTAATCAGAAGTCCAAGTTCTCCTCATGTTTCAAGAGATTTCATCAGTGCCCCAGTTCACAGGTTTTAAGCCATTTTGGAGAGTGGATCTTGACACTGCAGCTGGGCGGGTCTGTGCCATCCTCTGTGTGTTGTACGTCTGCTGTGTTTGCTCCAAATTCCCTGACAGTGGGGGAAGCGTGGGGAAAGTGAGTCCAGGTTGGAGTGTTTACAGTATAGATAAACTGTCGTCAAAATAAAGAAGTCCTTGAAGAAGCAAAGGCATCGCAGAGCCCTCCTGGCTGCCTCAGCACAAACATGCCACTCAGTGCACATCCCTGCTGCAATGGGGAAGAAAATTCACTCTGACAGCTCAGCCCCAGCGACCGGCAGCAAAACAACCCGTCGCCTAAACAGACCAAGACAGATCTGTTCTGTGAGCTGATTACGGTTCGTACTCCCAAGTCATTATCAGATATGAAGAGGGGCTATAAATGTTCTCGGCACCTTGGAGGCATCCCCGGACGCGGCGCAGGGGAACGCGTGTGCTGCTCCCGTGTGGGGCAAGCCGTCTGAGGTGGTCCCACCAGGACACGAAGCATGGTCTTGGCTTACATGATCGCTCAGATGAGGCCGGTGCATGGGAGAGGGAAGGGAGGCTGCAGGGGGGTCCATCCTCCCCGCATGGAGGCCAGGGGAGGCAGGGGCTGCCACTGCAGTGGGGTCTTTGCCTACCAAGGGCACATGGGGTCCCATGGCTGGAGTTCTCTTGCTCTCCAGGTGCCTCCTGCCCACTGCACTCCTGCAGTCCGGCTGATGTCAGATCAGTTATCAATGATTAAGCCGAGCAGCTGAAAAAGCATAACTGGCAGTTCATATTTTAGCAATGTACATGGGCACTTAAATCTGTGTGTATTATCACGTCTCTGCCGTAGCAGCCTTTGCCATTTGTCTGTTCGGGTGTTCAATTCTGTTGTTTTCAGTCCACTTGGTGGTGATCCAGCTGCTGAAGCTTCAGTTGAGATGGGAGCTCTGCATAGGGAATACCTATTAACAGTTAAAGGGCTTCAAAAGCAGGAGTTACAGTCCAGGCTTGGGTGACCCCCCCGGACACAGACCACCCACCTCAGCCGGTGTTTCCTACTTAGAGGCTAAAGGTTTGTGGCTGAACGCTCTGCTTTCTGGTTTGGAGGCTCTAACTGCTCACAAATGCCAGAGTTTAGTTGTGTGGAGGTTAGACTGGGTTTTCACTGTGAATGTGGCTTACTTCGCTTTCCATCGTGGTGCCTCATCCTGATTTTTTTTAGTTTTCCTCTAATTTTGCACTTGTGCAGCTGATGCTCTTTGTTCATGAACATTTTAAATATATATTTTCTAAATTTAATTTATTTTTTGAAATTTAGCTCTTTTCTATATATGATTGTGTACATTTTCTTTGCTGTCTACATGCTAATTTATGTCTCTGAGATGTATCCTCAGGCACGTAGCAGCCTCCCTTTTTACACCTTACTGCCTTTGCACTTGCCGTTTGTCTACCCTGATTTTAATGCAGAGCTTTAGTGCAGAGAGCAGCTTCCCCAGTGTGTGCATGGACGCTGCCAGAAACTGTGACCTTCTTAATTCCTCAGATGAGGAACTTTATCCCACGCTCTCCTGATGTGTTCCCACCCCCGCAGCATCTATCTCACCTGTGCGGGAAGAAGAGTGTCTCCTTTGGGGAAATGAGAAGTCTCTGAACGTTCAGGGGACTTTTTTAGAAGCTAAACAACTTATCTGTAAATGAGGAGAGATTTTCTTTCCTTATTTCATCTCATTTTCAAAGGCAACTTCATTCAAACCTTAAACAAAAAAAAATTCTTAAAATAATGCAGCTTTCATAGAAATGATTGTCTATGTAATAATGGTCACAGGGCTGACCACCTCTGTTTGGTGCTCTGAATTCCAGCTAAACAAACCTTGAATCCTTGCTCTTGCACTCCCACTGGTCTTGTGAGGAGAGGAAAAGAGAGTCAAGAGCTTTGTCCAGCCCTGCAGCTTCCAGGAGGGCAGCAGAGCCTGGCTTAGGCCTTCCTGCCCATGCTGGTGGCCTTGATGCCTCTCTGAAGCATCAAGTCTAGATCTCCTGTCACTCAATTGTAGTTCATTTCTGTTTGGAGAGAGATGTGAAGGAAGTGATCATATCTTTTATTGTTACTCTCAGAAGGAATATACAAACTTTTGGGTGCAAACATGTTTCGTGGGGACTAACCTAACCTGCAGGGTAGCTGTGCCTACCTGCCGAGCTCATTTCTCTCTTGCACTTGCAGCCTTCCCAAGACCGACTGGGTCATGAAGCTGGGGACCACCTGAGTGTGTTTTCATCAGGACGGCAGGAGCTGCTCACAGTGACCCAAGGTTAGTGTCTGGGCCAAGATTCAAAGACTTCCCTTCTGACTCCCTTCCCCTGGGATTCCCAGCCTTCCTCCGGGAAAGTGGAGGTAGTTTCTTCTGGGACGTTTGACTATGGCTTCTGGTTTTTCTGTCTGTCTTCATAGCCAGAGTGTTTCAAAGAATAAAACCTTAACCAGCAAATTTCTGCTTAGATTGAATCAAAAATTCAGGCACATCTGTCGAGTTGTGCTCGAGCCTGAGATCTGGCTTCACCTTCCTACTGTGCCACACAACACCTTGCTCAGGTCCTTACAGCCAGTCTGTGTATCTCAGGGGATCCTTTGGGGTAAGAGGAGTTCTGTAAATGTAAAGCGTGATTACTGCGGTATTGTTTTATGATCAGCCCTCCATATCGGCACAGCAAGGGGTAACAACACAAGCAACAAAGGCTTAAATTCAGGCAATTGAAGCATAACCCAAGGTAGATCAACAGCAAGAGCCTTGGAAGGATTTGATTTCTTCAAGTTTGATTTCTTCAAACACCAAAAGCATTTACAGTTTTAGAGGGGAGGAGGAAAGGAGGATGTATCTGCATAGAGGGGTTTTAAAAAACAAGAAGGTTGAAAGGCACCGCGTGGGGTTTTCAGAGGCCCTGTGGACACTTATCTGCCTCAGAAATATGTACTCAGCAATGAGTATCAGGGCTGGATGATTTACACGGACCTCAAATCCCATTAATGCAGGCATCATATATTACAAAATTCCCTTTGTAGATACAGATCGGCAAACTATAAGAACACCAGTAAATAATCAAACGGCCTCAGAAAAAGGGCAAGGATTAAACTCATCCATCACTAACTAATACATCTGTAGCAAAACCACAGAAACAAAAATAGTGGAGGTAGGAGATAAAAGTTTTTATCATCTTGTGCTTGTTCCTTATTTATTACTGAGTGTGTGAAGGGTGAGGATGGGGATCACAGCTGGAAGTAGAGAGCAATGATAAGGAAAGGGCAACCTAGTCCATTTTCTAAATGGACCTGCAGCTTGTGAATGAACTCAGGATGTGTAAAACCGGCACCTCGTGGTGCAGCCTGCTCCACTCAGCCCCTGAGTCCTAGAACAGGGGTCTGGGGGTCGAACTCAGCCCGTTCCACTCTCATGATCTGCCATTCTCAAGATCTCAAGGGCTCTTTTTGAGGTCTGCCAGGGCTTTGCAGAGGACTTTGTCTTCTCTGAGGTGCTCAGCATCGTGTCTCCTTGCAAGCAGAGGCAATACTAGCAGTCCTTAGGTTGCTACTCCCCATGCATGCACAGCACAGAGCAGCAGCAAGCACAGTGGCAGCTGATGGACTTGCTGAGGGAGGATCCATGGTAGAGTCCTCTGCAGCCCAAAGTTCTCCCCACTTCCCTAGTGTTGCCATTGGCTGCATGTAGGTGCTGGCATCATCTGAGCTTGATGCTTTCTTATTTAGTTCCATACTATGGTTACTTTTTAGTGTCACTCCACGGCCTTGGCCTGTCATTTCCAGCTTATTTACAGATTGATTTGCAAGCCAGGTATCTGCCATAGTCTGTACCACAGAACAGTCCTGCTATTAGGTAGTGACTTTGCTGCCATCTCTGGACTTTGCAAGACTAAAGGAGTTGCTCCAGGCACAGCAGAGAGGAGGTCAGATGCCTGTTAATCATCTCAGAAGGTCAACAGTATTTGCAATCAAGGCTTCCAGTGCATGCAGGGACCTGTGGTCTGTCTGCTGTAATAATGTTGTCTTTCACTTATAGAATGAAATTTTCCTTTATTAGGGCATCATCATTTCTGGGTTTTTTTTCCACTATTTCCTCATAAATACGGCAGTATATTGTAAAGTGTTCCCCTAAAGTACCAAACCTATGGCCATCCCAATAAATGAACCAGAAATGTTCTATAATGCACAGCCCTTCCTGGCTTTCACTGTGGTTTTCCAATTACTTAGTAATTCACAAGGTTCAGTAGCTCGCAACGGGTCTCCAAGCCATTACTGCAAATATGCACAACTCTGTTGTAGGTAAAATTTCATGATCAGAAAACTCGAGCAAGAAAATGAGCTACTTAACTTTCATCCAAGCCTTCCCTACCCTCGACTCCCCTCTGTTTCTCCACCCGACATACGTGCGCTTCGTTACGCTGTGGCTGTGAGGAGCAAGGTTTTGAGTATTATTGTCAGATATTTTGGAGAAATGGATGAAAAATTAAAGTGAGATGGGACTCGTTCTTGCTTTGAAATGTCTCTTTTCTATTCACTAAGAATCTTGCTCTGCTCTTAGGGAAAATGGCCTTGTGAGTCCTCACAGTCCATCAAGAAATAGTTGCCTTAGGTGCTGCTGTTGCTGTTACAGAGTTTGGTATCTGTGCTCTGGCGTCAGAGGACACCTGGGATAACGCGCTTCAAAATCCTTCCTGGAAGGCTGTGAACATGTAGGAGAAACAAGAAGCCCGTTTTCTATTTTCTCTTTCTTTCTTTCTTTCTTTCCCCCCCCCCTCTCTTCCTTTCTATTCCTCTCTTTTTCCTTATTTATCTCTGTTTTCTCCATCTCCCTCTATTTCCATTCTCCTCTGAGTTGTTGTTTGTGATGGGAATGAGCTGCCTGAACAGGCCTCCTGCTGCTCGGCCACTGATCCTTACAGAAACAAGAAGTATCCCTGCAGGGATGTCATCAGGAGCTGCACTTGGCACAGGTACATTGTTGTGGTGTAGAAAGAAAGCAGATTATTTGAAGGAAAACACAGTTAAGAGCAATCTTACAGAACAGCTCAGGCCCACAGAAGGGTTCATGATGGGATCCCATCCCTTTTCATTCGGGAATTATTAAGAATACTTTCTATACTCCAAATATACCCCTTCCAAGAGGTTGGATCTAACTTACGGATTTGTGATCGAGGCCAAACTCACAACAGAGGCAACTTCCCAGGATGAAGAAGTGACGGTGGAATAGACTGGGGTGAAACACAGATCCAGCCGGTGTCAGTCCAGACCAGACAGTGGAGTGAACTGCTTGGGAGCCCAGATTTCTGTTGTGAAAGTGCAACCGCTTTAGCTGCGCAGATGCAGCCAAAATTGTGACTATTTTCATCAAAATTTTATCTCTTTTAGCTCAGTTTCCTAAGGGGGAATACTCACGGTCTGTGTATGTGTCTGTCCATTCTTCCTGATAACTTCTGAAGCTGTCAGCCAACTTCAACAACAGAGGGGGACTCGAAGGTATAGTTCCTACAAGCTTTATGACAGTAGCCTAAGGTCAGAAAATGACGACCCAGACTTTGATCTCATTTGATTCTGGAGAATCCATGTACGCTTTATCCGTGCCCCAAATAATGGGAAAACTTCCACTGGAGCTTATACATTTCTGGGCTTTGCAGAATTAGCTAGAGCTTAACTACTGCTGACAGGGCTGCCTCTTGCTCTAGTTATTATTCAGATTTTGAAAAGCCTGGGCAGTGCCCAAACAAAATCAATACAATTTGCTGGGAGCTTTACTGGCCTCTGCAGAAGGTCAGTAGAAGTAACGGATGTGGAATAAGAGGGGCCAGCTCATGGGCAGCAAGGAAGGAAGGAGGGCAGGAAAACACGTGCTAAAAAAGAACATTCTGGTGAACGTGGTCCAAGTGTTGGGTAGTGTGTTCACATCCACGTGCAAAATCAAAGCTGTGGAAAACGTGGGGACCTCTCTCTGCTAATGGTTTAGGGGTAGTTAGGTCCAGTAAAGCGGCATGCTTGTGTGCAGGAAATGCTGATGTCTCTTCCCATTCCAAGGTGGGAGTCAAAGGGACAGCGGAGTGGTGCAGGAAATGGAAGCTCTTGGCAAGCCTTGGCACGTTGAATCCCTCCTGCTGGAAACAGCACCTTGGAGACCTAGGAGATGTGAGAACAGGGCTGTTTTTTTCTCATTCTATTTTATTGCCATGAAACAAGGGGGAAGGATGGTGCAGCATATCCATAGAGCAAGTTGGAAAATCAACACTTACTATTTCCAAAACTTGGGGGAAAAAATGTGCCAGATGAAAACCAGCCTAAGCTGCCTACTTGGATATCATCCTGTCTAGAGTTCACAAACTCTCATCGAGCAGATTTCTTGCTTGATTGTTTCTAGCCCCATTCACTAAAGCACAATAAGGATTTACAGAATTGGTCTTGAAACTTAGCTAGAAATTACTGATGAACCAGAATAAAAATGAGGGGAAGCTGAATAAAGGTAAACTAAATGGAAAAGTGGCTGACTCTGTAGGGCCATAAAAATCTATTTTGGGAAGTTCAGCTGTAAGCTGGATGTTAAATTAAAGCATCAGGCTAGCTTTAAGTAACAGGAGTTTATTTTATTGGCATTTTAAGGCAGCTTCGAAAGGAATGGGTGGATTGCCCAAACTGCTGAAGCCCTCCAGGAAATAACACGCTGATTATGCCCAGAGCCAATTTAGGAATGTAGGAATGTAGCACTAACGTTCCAGCCCTGGGCTGCTTTTGACTCCGAGTAGAAGGTACAGGTTCATCCCTATGGATCCCCTGCAAGCAAGCTCCTTGTCTCCCAAAAAGTCTGTCTGAGGATGTGGAAGGAGTCTGCAGCCTGTGTCGTTTAGGGAAAGATGAAATCCTGCTCAAAGAAAGAAGCCAACAAAAAAAACCTCCTTTATTTTTCTGTCTTAGTGTTTCTGTTGCTGGTCATGCTTTGCTCCTTGGGGAGGGATAGGTGCATTTATGGGACAAACCCTGGCCTTTAAGCCAAACAGCTCAGCTGGTGAGAGTAACATGATAGCCGCACACGTGGGACGTCGTGGACAATTGCAATGGGCTCGCTGATGGCAGAATGCTTGAAAAGTTAACGCTTAGAAGCACTGAATCCCTCTTTATTTAATAACCGGTACCCGTTGCCTGTTACAGGATATGAACCATTGCTCATACTATATGAAGATGAGCTTTTGGGTGAACAACATTTAAGTAACAGTTTTTCATTCCACAGTTCCACTGATGCCTTACACACGTGCAACGTATTAAGATCCCCAAAGGCTGAACTCCTATTTCTGCCTTAGAGGGTGTCAGCTTTGAGGGGCAGTGGCTGCTGAGAGGGCATCTAAGCGGACTTGGTGATGGTGGCAATTTTAAGATGAGAATGAAACCACTGTTGGAAAGGTTACCCTGTCATAATCATAAGATTGGCTAAGGGGAAATCAAGAAATGCTGTACCTTGAACATAATCCTATATCTATCTTTATTAAGTTATTCTGTGAAAAAATTAAGGCCTTCAGATCTGGTGCTATCATTCTTTTTACTTCCTAAATGAAAGCCTTGAAGTAAAAAAATGGTTTTCTAATGTAGAAAATGTACCAAGCTGTTCAATACACTAGTCAAACCATTTCTTACCCTTGCAGTACAATGTAATTTACAGAACGTACCTTTATCCTTTCCGTCTTTCATATTATTACTAGCAGGCAGTTGATAGGAATGCTACGGGATCGTCATGGTGCTTCTGGAGATGATGTATGGAAAGGCAAGTGAGCCTTCAAGGTAGATTGCTCTGCAAGAGGAGGAGGCAGAAATAAACAGTCTGACGAAGGGTACAGGCCAGAAAGGCTATTTGCAGCTCAGTACTAAGTAAATTAGCCCAAAATATATGATTTCTGATCAGTCTGGAAGAGGGAGAATGACTGCTTGGCACAGTTTGTCCTGTGGTTTCAGATTTGTATCTGTTCAGGGCCAAAGTGACAGAAGCACAAACTATGCCAGGCTTTTGTTTATGAGTTATCAGAGCACAGGCAGTTCTCAGGTGAAATAACTGCTCTTCAGCCATCGCTCTCTTGTCTGATCTTCAGCTTTTGCCTCTTCTTGCAGGGAATCGCGGCTGGAAAGTGTCTGAGGAGGGTCCTGGCTCCTGGATAAAATTTACCAAGTTCCTTCCTTGGTGGTAGGTGCTGCTGGGTGGATCTCTGGCCGGGCTGTGCTCATCTTCCTGCGCTCGAGTGAGGATGACACAGGTACTTTAAAGGACTTCTCTTTTTGCTGGATCAAACGTTGTCCTCTATACCTGCTTAATACCATTAACACACAGGAGGGAGTATGAGTGGCCCTAAGAACAGCATTTGGATTGGTGTATGTTAATAAAAGCAGAAAAGATGTTTGCATGAGTTCCCTTTGGATTTCAAAACAGATTTTTAATTCTTAACGGACTTGATGGCCTGGGATTGTAGGACAGGTGGGCACAGCTGCTCCCTAAAGGCTGGCAATTTCCAGATTGCCCTGTGCCTCCCTCTGCCTCCTGCTAAATGGGTCTGGTCTCCCGTGCAAGGGCTCTCGCTGATCTCTGGGTGAGCCTCTGATTGCTGCTCTTATCCTCAGGCCCCACCTGGTTGACCTGCTGCCCTAGGAAGCGGCTGCTCTCAAGGGAGCTCTTTAGTGGCTCCGTGATGGATGCTCTTCTCCTGGTTGTGCTCCCAGCACAGGGATGCTCCTGCGTCCAAGGTCAACGGCTGTCAGGGAAGCTGCAGCTGTTTTTCTACTTTGTTTCATTTATTACCTTTATTGCCACATGCAGCTTGGGATGGTGACTGCTCTATTAAGCACTACGGTGCTGCATAGACAGGAGGACAGTCGTATCCTGCTCCTAGGGACAGGTAGGTGTGCCACTGAGTGGCTGCTTAGGTAAATACTGTATGTATGCATGCAGCATTTACCCCCATCACAGGCTCAGAAGCTGCTCTGCACCTTTCTGAGCTCTAAATCCAAATAATGCTATTGCTGCATACACATCTACACATCCTAATATGTGTCTTCTCTCTCCTGCCTGTGCCTCCTGGTACCGAGTGTGAATGTTGTTCATCTCCAGACTAATTAATGCAGCTCTAACGACATGCATGGGGCTGTAGGGCAATGAGGACTGGCCCCTGATATGTGATTTTACAGCCCCACACTGTTTCCTCAGATTGCAAAGTCTTTTGTGCTCCCATTTACTGGGCAGTGTTTGCAGCCGGCGTGATTGCCGCCATCCCTTTGACTTCAGTGGAGCCAGGAGAGTTTATACCAGCCAAGTATCTGCTGGTGGCATTTTATAACATAGCTTCATTCTTTTATATTTAGCCTAATTAAACTGACTGATTTTTGGAGCTGCCAGAATGATTTAGAAACCCAGGTTTATTTGAGAGCAGCGAAGCCTGGAAAAAGCTCAGCTCGGGAGCTGGTGTAAGAGATATCCCTGCGAGGGACAGTGGGAAGAGCGCGACAGCAGTGGGAGAGGTTCTGTGAGGTTACCCTGCTGTGCAGAGCAGAGGAGGAAGGCAGCGGGCTGTGCTTGCTGCAGCCTGTGAAGGGCATTCTGTGCATGAGGGCGGCTGTGCTCACGGTGGTGGGGCAACACATGGGCATGCAGAACCCCAAGGAAGCCTCCCACCTATGGCAATGCGTATATATTGCAATGTAACATATATAATGCAATGTATATATATGTGCAGCTTGCTTAGCAGAGCATGGGTACTGTCCCTGGGACTTCCCTGTGGTCAGCAGGTTGTGGTGTGTTTGGTTGTTACTAGCTTAATTGGAAAACCAAACCTGGTGTGGGTTATTTCGGGTAATACCTCTCTGCTCGGATATACTTATGTGTCTGAGAAACTGCTACACCTCTTTTATATAGTGACAGGAGCTGAGTGTGTCTGGAGAGAAAGGGAAATTACCTGTGCTTTAAGAGTAGGGTTGCTGATACAGGAAGGTAAATGTCTTTGCTATATGTTTTAACCTTCTAGACCAAGTTGGAAGTTATCTGATCTAAAAAGGTTGGAACAACTGTTTAAATGGCCTGAAGGCAGGGACCAAAATTCAGAACCTCTGGCAATATGAAGTTTCCAAGGAAGATGGGTAAAAACAAGGAATGAAGATAGAAATGCAAGGGTGCCAACTGTTTAACGTTTTCTGAAATATCTTGGGCTTTCTTCAAGAATTATTGTCCTGCCTATCCTTTCCACTTAGTTATGAAGCCTCCAATTCACCTCCTCCTTAGCAATCAGATATTCAGTAATGTGGACTCTTCAGGGCCTTTTTTTTTTTTTTGAATTTGGAAAGATCCCATTCAGTGACATGAATATGTTACCAGCTGGGAAGAAAATACTTCTCATCATTGCACATATTTCACATGTGACATTTAGTAACACCCAAGGTTTGCCTCAGATCTTTAAACTAGCAAGTGACAATATTAAATTCACTTCCCTGAATTATTCATTCTCCCACTTACAATTAACCGAGTGATGAATAGATCTCACAGCGTTGAGCTTTGATAATATTTTAAATATCTGATCACTAAGATCATGTTGAGTATATTCCTGAGGTCTATTTTTTCCTTAATTTTTCTAAACTAATAGATCCATTTGCTTTTCTTGAGTCTGATTCTTCTATTAACGTGATTTCAGTTTCTTTCCCTTTGACAAAATACTCCCATTTACCTCATCTCACAAAATGCCTCTTAATATATGGACATCACGGAATATCTCTTGGAATTGGAGAGGGGAGACAGGGCTCCCGCAGTGATGTTGATAGCTGCCTCACAAGTCATCTTGGTCCTGGAACTCCAAATGTTTGCTCCTTTAAGAATACACTGAAAATCCTGACGTGCAGAAAGAGCTTTTAGGTTAGTCTTGCACCTTCTGAGGAATCAAAGGATCTCAGTACATTAAAGAACCTTCTAATTTGTTATATTTCACCTGACCTAAGTTTATTGCAACTTGGATTAAAGCTTCGGGAGGCTGGGGGAGAGTTCCCACTAAACTGAGTCAGTGTCCCTTGTCATGCATAATCCTTTATTACATCAGCAGAATTATTATACAGAGGACATTTAAATTTCCACACATAATGAAGACAAGCACTCGTAACAACTCACTGTGGCTTTTTGGAAAGTAAATATTTAATACTTGAATGCATACATGCGTTCTTTGTTAGATACAGAACTAATTATTCTCTAAGCATTACAGCAAAATTAAAGCAGTGCAGTCATAATGCCATCATAAAAAGCATATGTAATTGCAATGGGGAAAGGGAGAAATGGAGATTTCATTTGGACCATATTTTACTAGCTCCTGTGATAGAGGCAAGTCCATATATAGGAGGAATTCTTACAAGAATCCAGGCTTGGGAAGTTAAGCTCTGGGAACACCCACCCTGTGGCTTAGAACCGCCTTTGCAAATGCTGCAATTAATATTTCCATTTGGTTACAAGAGAGTTACCAAGGATGCAGAAATATTTCAGCGAGGTGTTATGTACAATCCTTACAATCCATACAGGTTTTGACATACCTAGGTCTCAGGATGCTCTGTAAGCAGCAACAGAGTGATACAACTCGCTGTATCTGCAAAAGTCTCAGGAGTTGCCAAAGGAATGGCTCAAAGAAATGCTCTTTCTCCAAGAGAAATGGGATTCCAATGCCAGAATTTCAAATAAGGATCCTGGTTATAGATTTGAAGCCCCCTCACCACTGCTTTTGTGACTGAAACTTCCCTCCTTTGTAGCAGAATGAAGGTGAAACGGCCCCATCCCAGCACCAATGCTGACGTCCTGCTTCCTGCTATTGCACTTGCAGGACTGGACCCTCTTCAAGGTCATTGCAGGCAGTGAAAAGCTCTTGTTGATGTCAGCTGGGATTTGGGTTTTCATAGTCCTCTGGAGATGTTGTAAAGAATGTGGAGCAGTGGTGCAGTAGAGCCTGACAACTGGGAATTTGCGCATATATATGGAAATTTTATGAGACATTTATTCATTTTTTCATGAAGTCACAGAGAAGATGTTACCAAAACCTTCAGTACTTATTTTCAAAGGCAGACTAAGATGTTGACGAGCCTGAGAAGCAGGCTAACAAGGACTTCATGACATTTGGCAAGGACAGGCACCAAACGTCCTGCATCTGAGATGCGTCAAGAGCCCAGGCTGGGGCCAGCTGGGCAGGACGGGCCTGGGGGTCCTAGTGGACAACAAGCTGAACGTGAGTCTGCAGCGGGTGCTCCGGGTGCTGCATCCCGGCTGCTCCCCGGGCTGTGCTTGCAGGAGAGCAGCTCGCACTGGTGGGTGCAATTAGTGGCCAGTCCAAACGACAGTCATTGAGCGCCTGGTATGTGAGGAGAGGCTGAGGGTGCAGGGTATGTTTAGCCTCCAAAAAACAAGCCCAGGGGGAATCTCCAGGCTGCTTCCACTGCTGGAAGGGGTTATGGAAAAGAAGCTCCTGCTGCCCTGCTCTCCACTTAAAGGAGGCTCCGCTTTGAGCAGGCGGCACTAGAGGCTTCCAGCAGCCCTTTATCACGTCAGTTATTCTCTGCTCTGCGATTTTGTTTCAAAATGTTCCTAGTAGCTCTAAAATGTGATTCTACTCTAAAAAATGGCTACTATGGCACTCAGTCCCGCAGTAAATGCAGATGCTACAAAGTGCTCTGTTCACTAAAACCAGAAAGTTCTTCCTCCAATAGCTCTATACAGCTGCGGGCAGAGAGGGTGCAGAAGCCTTTCCTTCCTCCATCCCCAACATCCTTCTGTTGACGGCACTTGACTCCAACTCTGCAGGCCCTGGGATGTCTTTGGATCCGTATGTTTGCTTAAAAAGATCTAGTTTAAGAAGGAAACCCTCTCGCAGGCAGTGCCGGTGTCTGGGGCTGAGCCGAGGGGTGCCGGCTCTCAGAGCACGTGTTGATTTCAGGGACGAGAATAAAATGGAAAAGGGGGAAGTTCCCCATCTGCTCGTCCAGCTCCTCAGGGCCACCGGGATGCCCGTGTGTCTGTGTCCCATGTCCCTGAGGCTGCAGCCTGTGTGACAGCGAGGGCAGGGAGGCTCCCGGGCTGACAGAGGGTCCGGGACGCGGTGACCTCCCTCTGCCTCCTCCCACAGCCCCTTCCTGGAAATTCTGAATCTGCGGGAAATTCCCGTCCAGTGTGACCCCCTATCCATGTGCTTTGCAGGGGGGCTGGCCCCTTCATCCACGTGTCTCATGGGGGCCTTTCAGGTAACACAGAGGAGAATTAATGGGACACCAAGGACCTCCAGGCAGGTGGCCCTGCTTTTCCTGAGAGCTCTTCCCAGGTACCAAGCACCCGGGAATTCTCATGCCTGATTTCACTGAAAACGACTTCTTCCCCTCCCAGCCTTTCTCTCTTAGCTGCCTTCTCCCTAATGGAATTGCCTCTTCTGTGTCGGGTTGGTAATTTGAAGTGAGTGCTATAAATTAACCGTTGTTGCTGCTTTATTATTGAAATGAGAGTCATGGGATCAATTTAACCGTTCTTTGCTTTGTTATTTGCTTAAGACAATAGAGCCTCTCTGCAAATTCTGTTGCTTTGTGGGTATTTTTAGCTTAATTATCATAGGCATTAGCAATAATCAGCACAGACTTCCTGGGTGCCTGCTCTTGCCATAGGAGCCTTTGTGCTTTTAGCTTGCAGGAGCTGCTACCTTTAGCACTAACTCCAGTCTGCTGCCAGCAAACAAACAAACCAAAAGAACCCACCACCAGAAAACACAGGGAACCAAAACGTAAATCAATCCGGTATATTTTGCAAAAACACTAGTGTTTTCCTGGTATTTAAGAATTAAAGGGATAGTGGTGGTTGTGCCTTCTATTATACTTGTAGGCAAATATTATAGCAATCGAGCCCATTTCATTAAATGACCAAAGAGACATTTCCTTACATATTCAGGATGGCTTTTGGTGACAAACTTCAAATGAAATCACACAAGGACATGAAATTCAGGACACTCAAAGGGCAAGGACAGAGAACGGTCACAAGCTTTTGTAGTCACAGCTCACACCTTTTCTTCTCCACTTAGTCCCCCTACTCTGCTCCAGTTGGCGGCTACGAATTCAAATGTTAGTGGCAGAGGAGTTTATTATCTAGGAGTCTAGTAGATTATGCTGAAGGCATCAAAAAGTGAAAAAAAGAAGAGATTGGCAATACTGTTTATCTCAATCCAGCCTCCCTCTGCCATCCTTCACAACTCATTTGCACATTTTTCTATAATTTTGCCTGCAGGAAGGAACCTTTCTTCTTGGAAATAACAACAACCAAGATTTAATGAGGAGATTTAGCTTTTCTTTGATGAGGCAGTGGCTGTAATAGAGTTGGCCTGCCTGCGTATTCCCAGAGGTATAGGAAGAAGCTCAAATATGTTTACTTCTTTAGAATTATTTGGCCAGCAAAAAAATCAAGCTAAGGATTGCTTTTATTGAAGGAACTCATGTAATTTATTTTGTCCATTAGCAGGAAAAAACCAGCTATGAGCATATCTGTAGGTGCTATGGAAATGGGCATTTGCTAGTTTGTAGTTATAGGAAATAATTGTTTTTTTCTGCTGCCAGGAGGGATCTATCTATCTCAGGCCTTGTCTATGGAAGAAGCTGCTGCTTTTGAGCCATAATCAAGGGATAGCAAAGCTGAAGAGCTAAAGCCTCTTGGACCCTTCTGGCCAACGATGGACCCAAGTGTCCTCAGTCATTCCTGGCTGGCTCCATATGCCATGGGAGGGAGGTTTTTGCTTGTGTGATTTATCCTTCATAGATCAGTGCCAGTCACCGTGGTCTCGAGGTTCCTTCTGCAAGGACAAATGATTTGGCTTTTGGTCTCATAAATACACCTGCTCATTGGAACTGGGTTATTGCCCCATAAAACCCTTCATCCTATTAATATTAAGAGAGTATGAAGCATGTCAAATAGACAGTAATTGGTACAGGGCAGCGGCATAGCGTGGCCTGTCTGGATAGGGAATAGGCTGGAGCCCGTTTTATTTTCAGAACTGTCATCATAACAAATGTTTATGGAAAGGTGGCATTTTCCTGCTGTTTCTGAGTCTGAAAAATAGGTGGCTGGTGCAGTTCTAGCCATTTGTTTTTAAGCAGTTGTTCAGAATGGGTAGAGTGGGATGAGTTTCTCAAAAGCAAATGAAAACATCCCTTGCCTGGAACTGGGGAGCAAAACAAGCAAACAAGAGCACATCTGCTTTGGTCTGGCCCGTTCACTGCTTACAGTTTGCCTGTGCATTTATGAAGGCAAGGTGAATTCAAATGCAAAGCAGCAGACGAATCCACAGCGGGAAAGATGGAAGAGTCTGAAGGCACTAGAGGCAAATGGAAAAACCGCGAGCGCGAATGGGGAGGGCGGGTGTGCGGAGCTGCCTGGTGTCCCCTGCCAGGCTTCGGCCGGGGAGTTCCCGCTGCCGGGAGCTCTGCACGGTGCTGTGGTGCTCGCGGCTCCGGCTCAGATGCTGCATGAGGTTTTCCCCTGAAATCCGGGCTGTGCATACAGATGTGGGCCCTGTTCCCTTCCTGCAGTGTCTTTTGCACTCGTTTGAACTTGCTCCATATGCTGGAGCTCTCACAGGGGCAAAAGAAGTGTTTCTTTACAAGAGGTTGGGAAAAGCCAAGTGATTCTACAATTCTCTAGTTTAGGGCGCTGTGCCTGCCTGTTCTGCCGTCGTCTTTGTGCCATCTTCCTTTCTAACCACAGCTGCTTCTTGTGCCTTAGTGCTGGTTAGTACAAGCTGCTGACATGTGCTGGCCTTTCAGTATCAATCCACAACTATTTGCACATCAAAAGAAGGTTATTCCTACAAGTATGAGCATAGAATCAGACTAAGATATTGGATGCATTAAGCTCAGGACTAGATCTACTCCTGCAGCAGGTCCAAGTTTTTTGCATGCTTCCTGGGTAATGCCGGTAATTTCACTGGAATGGAAAAGTACAATGTAAGGAGACCAGTGGTATTGGAACTAGTCCAAGTGACAAATAGCTGCATCTCATTGCAAAACTTCTTGTTGCAGATCATAAAAAACAAATGAAGAACAAAATTCTCTCGAGTGAATATTCACATTTTGCATTCTGCTTTTTAAGATTCAGAATCTTTTTGGCCATTCCTTGCAGTGCCAAATGATGTGTTGCTATTCCAAGCATGTATAAGCAGCAGCAGATTCTGGGACTTAGTACAGGCTGAAGAGTGAAGGCAAATAGCTGAGGTGACTGGCACTGTCTGCAAACCCAGCTTTTCATAATTAATGTGTGGCTCTCTTGGTTGTTGGAGGAATCAGTCCAATCCCATCCTGAGGGACGAATAACATTCCAGTCTGATTGACCGTTACTGTGGATTGAACAGAACTACAAAGAAAGAACAACTGCGTAACTGTCCATGCGAGAGCACTTGGTGCTTCTCGTTCTGCTTCGTTCTGCATCTTAATAGAAGCTCCAAACGACCAGCCCTTCTGCAGCGGATCCCAGGGTCACCTCTCCCGTTAGGATGGGGCATGTGAAAAACTCCTCGTCACCTCCTTTCAGTTGCATAACTACAGATACCACAGGGCTGTCTTTCATGTATCCTCTCTCTGCTTCCCAAAATACTTCTCCTGTGGTTAAATAAAACTCCGAGGTGCTTTTGTTGTACCATTCCCATCTGCTTTCATTGCTGCTCCTTCCTTTTTTTTTTTTTTAAGTTGTAATGGAATATGCTGAGCTGCAAACGCTTTTCTGCATTCTTCCTTGTCCCTGCAGTTATATGTACATTT
Source organism: Eudromia elegans (assembly GCA_003342815.1). NCBI lineage: Eukaryota > Metazoa > Chordata > Aves > Tinamiformes > Tinamidae > Eudromia > Eudromia elegans. The sequence continues at coordinate 2,305,344 of PTEX01000031.1, read as the reverse complement.
TCAGCTTGCAAAATTCACCTGTTTATTCCATTCCAAAGTCCCGCTTGAGACAGTTGTGATTCTTTCTGTGCTGGCTCCCTCTGCTTTTATAACATCTGGCTGCCCACCTGTGCTTGTTTGCTCAGTTATGGATCACCTCTGCTCCAGAAAATTGTTGTGTTAGCTGCAGAACAGAAATGAAGGCCAATACAAAAGCTTCTTTGTGTTGAATTAACTGGGACCCTCACGACTGATTTCAAAGGAAGCAGAACAGAGCCCTAACGCACCCTGCCTGACTGGTGAGCATCTGGAGATCCATGTGATCCAATCCAGCCCAGGACTCAAACCCTTCTGCTCAGGACCGTATCCAGTAAGGTCTTTGAATATCCCCAGGGATATTCAACCACAACATCCAACTGGCATTGCTGGAACTTGTGACAGGATAAACAGTGGGGGCCACCCTGGCTATGACCATGCATGATGCTTCTTTGGAGCTGAAGACTGGACTAAATATCTCCTTTTGGTCAGCTCCTTGTTTTTCCATGGCTGTACAATAGGCTGATTTCCAAAGGAATTGTCAGAACATCAATATCTTCATTATAATTATATTTTCCACTCAGAGGCCACACAAATGAATCATCCACGCTCTTCCCTCCTCCCCAGACACACTTCACTGCTTCTCACAGAGCTTTGCTCTTCTGGGGTCATCTAGAGCCACCTACCCACACCAGGAGCGTGCGTTGCAGATGGGTCCCTGGAGCATTTGTAGGACACATTTGTGACTAATTATCTATCATCTGGAAGGTTACAAAAGGAGCAGAAGCATAAACGTGACCTGCTTTCTGCATTTATAGCTAAGCCTAAGAAACATCTCTAACCGACCAGAAATCCCTCCAGTCCCCAAATACTTCTCTAAGATGGATGACTTGCAATTTAGCACCTCCAGACAGCAGCGAGAAGCGCCTACGCCTATGGAGACAGCTGTGAGAAATGGATATGTCCACACTAGTTTTGTACAACTCCTTCTCGTCAGAGATATGAGAGCTTATCTGACAGTCCTTCCTAGGCCTTTTTATTCATTTCCATCCTTTCTCCTCTGATCTATATACATCTTAATCGAGGCTGGTTGATCAAAATACTAAATGATGGACTACCAATGAGAGGCGAGCTACTTTTGACCCATTTGATGGGCCGTTTTTTCAATTGTGTGTTTCTAGAATATCTCATGCTTGGTTTTGACACCCTGCTTGTTGAACATTCACAGATGTTTCCTGAATAGCGAGTGCCAAAACCTATCAGCCACTGGGTTGGCAAATACTGCTTCCTCTCTGGTTATTTGCTCTTCAGAGCTCAGGACTTGCCCACATGAGGAGCACATGTGGCACCGTTCCTTGGTCAGGGCAAATTCCTGGGACAACGGCATTCCTGGCTCAGGCACGGAGTAACAGGAGTTACCCTGTGCACAGACAGGAGCCGCCATCCGAGCTGGTGGTGACAGCAGAGCAAACTTCTGGACACCAGAGTCACCTACTTGGCTGGCACTGGGAGTCACCAGAATCAGACGTGCAACTCTTTGGGTTCCTTTGAAAGTCTCACCGTGTTTGTCAAATTTGTGAACATATTTTGGCATCACTATTTCAGTTATTTGAGCACAAATATTTTCACTTATACTCTGCTTGAAGCAGTAAGTTGTGACAAAAACCAGTGCTTTGTCACTGAGCGGGACCTCCTCAACTCGGGGTGCGGGGCTCATCATGCGTGAGGTTGAGTTCGTTGATCTAGCTGCTCAAAGTATAGCTGAAAGAGATGCAGAGGTAGGCTGGCCATTTAATGTATGTTATTTTTATGTTCTTCCCTTGGAATGTGTAAATATATCTAGCAAATGAAGAACATCATTGCCACAGATTTCAAGATGCTACTAAAATACCGTTCTGGGGGCTGTTGTACTGGAAAAGTGTTCTGGATCCATTTTAAAGTGGATTTAACGGGGGTTAGGACAGCAGTTGAATTCACTTATTATGAAGTGACTATTTCTTATTTAACAATGAATAAAGAGAAAATCTTATCCTCCCTAGGCAAAGGGAAGAAATTCTTCTGTGAAGCCAAACCCTAAAGCACTGTCATTGTCGAGGCATTAAGTCCCATCAACGGGTGTTCAGGGGGCATCCGGCTGGTCCCACAGCCCACACAACTTACACCCTTACTTCTACGCTTAACTACAGGTACTTTATGCTTACTTTTCTATTCCTGATCCCTTGTTACCAACGAGGCTCTGCCCGAGAGTGAAAACACAAGCAGAACTCATTGCAGCTTCAGTTGGATATGGGGACTCCATTTGGAAGTTTGTCTGAAATGCCTTACTTAGTATGGAAACGGGTGATATTGTGATGAGAGAAAATAACGTAACGAGACAAGTGGATTTATTCCGTTTCCTGGAGCTCCGTCCTTAGATAGAAGAGGTGTCTGTAGTTCCTGGTGCGAGATAACACTTATTGCTCACTACATGGTGCTTTATGCTGGGCTTGTTTCGTCAAGAGATCCAGTTGTTGTTGCAGTTTGTTTCTCCTACAGATGTGATGAAGTCATCCAGACAGAAATCACTTGTTGGCTATTAGTATGCAAAGATGAATCTTTTGAGGAAGTTTCCAGTTGTTAGTTTCCAGACCTGGGAAAAAAACGGAAGCACAAAATTATTTCTTATAATTTTCTAATAGCCTCTACTAAGACTTGGGGGTTGTATTTGGTCTGAGCTTTAGAACATGCTCAGGCCAGAGCTCATAATGTACAAGCTTCTTCACTTCCCTTTAAACTGAATAAAGAAAGAAGAAGAAGAAGAAAAAGCCGGTGTTTTGGTTGTGCAAAGAGAGCTCAGAGCTTTTGGGGGCTAGCTCAGAGCCTTTGCTCCAAGACCTCTGCTTGCCACCCACTTTTGTACCTGGAACTCCTTGAGACTGCAGATGGCCGATGCAGAAGAGCTCTGAGATATTTTATAAAGCAAAAGTGCTATGGAAACTTTCATTCAATTTTACTTCTTTTTATCATTCAAACCACGAACTTGGCAAGGGTTTGTGACAGTGAAATCAAACATATTTAAAGATGGTTGTATTTGGGTGAAAGGAAAACTTAGGAAATATACGATCCCTCTTCAAAAGTAATTATTTTTATTCCCACCTCCCACAAAGCCATTGATTCTTCAGAACTTCCAGAAGAAGTCACACTAAAAGCAGAGCCTTTCCATGGGTCTGACACTACTCTTGCCATGGTCAAAGTGAAAATTCCCATTGTAAGCAGTAAGATCCTGGAAGGAATGTGCTAGGCAAGAGAGAATAAACCTCTTTGTGTAACAGAACAGATTTTAAGGCTGATTACCAAGAAAGCTTTCCAAAGTGACAGGATGGCGTTCTTTGTTTTTTTCCCCCCTTAAGATGCTACCTAGACATAAAAATAAATAACATTTCTGTAAAGTGTGTGGTCATTCAGTCTTCAGAACCTGAATGAAAATACCTTAATTTTTCATGGATAGAGAGCTTAGCATTCTGGTCCCTGGGTATGAGCAATGAAGCTGAACTCACAGACTGTCATACTGTTGGATTGCAAATGGAAAGTCTTATCTTAAAAACAAATCCCTGATATTGTTTTGAGACTGCTCAGGTTTGTGTCAAACCTTCTAGTCTCCCTAGGAGGCAGTTTTGTTAATGCCATAGCAATTCGATAGGGGTTATAACCTGGTGAAGAGTGTTTGTTTTGCTTGCTTGCTTTTTATTTGATCTTTTTGCAGCCTGCCTGGTTTAAACTCAGGGGGCAGTTCCTAGCTATACCCCAAGTTTGTTCATGGCAATTTAAAAACTTTTAAATATCTCACAGCAGGTCGAGTTCCAGCTGTCCCTACATCTGGGAAATACTTCTGTCCAGGGACACGGCCTGTCAATGGACAAGGCTTGGTTACCTGGGCCACACAAGCACTTAATAAGGTTGGATCCCATCTTAGCACGGTGAATAAGTGTGGATAGGAACCAAACAGTTCAGTCTTTCATTTCCTCTTCATTTTAGTTCAGGAAATCCAGTGAAATTTACTTTTCTTTAACTGAGGAGCGCAAAGTAAAAGTCAGAGAATGCAAACTGAGACAGTTGCCTGCCCTTCTGGCATGAAACACAGAGTCCCCATGCAACGTCCCTGAAATCTGAGGCTGGCGCAGGTCAGTGTTTCCCCAGTGAGAAAGAGAAATGGGTCGACAAACAATATTGCTGCTCAGATGGAGAGCAATGAAATATCTGATGTGAATTTTCTTAATGGAAATCTGTTTTGAGTGACAGCAAAGCTTTCCAACTCCGGTAAAAATTGAATATTTGCTAGCAAAGTATGCTGACAGAGATTTCCCAACTGTCTTTTTGGGAATAATTGTGCCATGATCATGTACTCCACATTAAGAGAGATTGGAAAGATTAGGCATACTTGCTTTGGAAAGGCTATCTGTGTCTATCCTTGGTTTAGAAAGGAAAATTCATGATAAAAATAATGGTACCAGATGCATATCAGGAATCTTTAATTACATTATTGTGCAAGAGTGGAAAGATATTTAGTAAATCTGAGAGGTGGCAAAGTCAAACTCGTAAAAGGAAAAGCAAATTTAGTAAGATATCAATTATTGTTTCATTTCAACTGGATTTAGGATGAATTTTAAAAACAATCCCAACCATTTCAAGGAATCTCCTAAACGTGGTAGACTTCCCTAAAGTGACTTAGTTATAAATATTTTTGTATTTCTGTGTCTTCAATGTGAGGAGACAGCAGCCACATTCCTGAGCTGGAATATCTTTTCTTCAAGAAGGTGATGACCTAGGATAGCTTTTCTCACTGTTTCTAATGGACTGAAATTACACTCCCAGAAAGAAATTCAGCCTTTTGTATATATTCTGTGCTTGTTTTCCAGAAGCTGGGCTGGAGGCACAAGGAGGTTGCAAGAAGCAGGTGATGACCCCATGGTTGTCACTGAGCAGTTGTGCAGCACAGGGTGCCTGGTGGGGCTTCCCTCTAATCAGCCTCCCACTATGGGCCAGGATGAGCTGCCCTCCCTTCTCCTGGCATCTGCTCCCACTGGCAATGGGAAGAAATGAGGGAGTTATTTGAAATCCATTTTTGTTTGTGTCTTGCCCATTCTTCTTTGTTTTAGTCTAACTTAAACTTGAACGGTGGTTGGAGTCAGTTTTTTCCCCCTCCCATCATACCGCCGCATTGCCATGATTTTTAAGACTGAGTCTTTGACTCCGTCCTTAACACAGAGCAGGTCACATAAAGACTCATATTGATTCCAGTTGTGGAAGGTCAGGTTTCATCCAGTCTCTCCTGAATCCTGCAATAAACACTTTATTAGCTCAAATATCCTGGCCCCTGATTGCCACCAGACACTTTGGTCTCTTGGTGACCTGGAGAAGAGGCTCCTTTCCCTGGTGGGGCAGGGCCTGGCACAGCTGAGCCTGATAAGGGCCAAACCCTGCTAGGGGAAGAGGAGAGGGTGGCAACACAGCAGGCACAGTGAGCTCATGTTTGGGGGCTTATCAAGAAAGTCAAATCATTCCACTGCTGTAATGGGCTCAGAAAGCATTAGCTGGTGGTGCTTAAGGTTATATAGGGATCCCTTAATGAAAGCAAGAGGTTGAAAGCTCAGCTGCTTGCTGCATGTCCTGCTGCAGGTGCTATGAGAGCTGGGCTGTGCTGGCTAGAGGAGGCAATCCAGCTGCTCCAAGCATCTTTCTGAGCTCTTGCCTTCACCCACCTCTGCTGCCAGTGACCTTCATCGTGCTCCATGTGCTTGGCAGGTTCAGCAGGGTATCTGCATGTTATGACTGCTGTTGTCTCAGCCGTGCCACAGCAAATCCTGCCTGTGGCGTTTGCAGAAGATGGGTTTATTTTATTTATTTTCTCCCTACACCTCGCTTTCCCTGGTTCATTATTAATTGAAAGTGATTTCTGCTGCAAGATTTTTATCGCCAGCTTTCTGCAAATGACTCCAAGCCGCGCACCTGCTGGAAGCTGCCAAGGTATTTATCCGCTTCTCCGGGGAGCTCTGGCGAGCTTTATTTTTTGATTTTGTGCTGGAGCAAATAATGTTTGTAATTCCCTTAAACCTGGCCCAATTGGATCAGCTGCAGGTTTTTGCAGGGTTTGCTTGCTGTTGCAAACAGTGGATGGCTCCTGTGCAGTCGGTGTGGGATCCTGGGGTGCATCTAAAGTGTCTCTGTGCAAAGACTCATGTCCTGTGACGGGGCAGCCCCCAGGGGCTGTGCAGGAGGGTGGCTGTGCGAGCTTCTCCTTCAGTGTCTGTGGCAGCTTATGGACTGTTCCTCCCTGCATGCTTGTTCTTATCCCCGTGGCTCTCCTCTGCTCATGAGCTGTGCTTGGAGTTGATACGGCCAGAAAATAGGCTGCCAAAAGCAGTCGTTGCTCTCTAATCCAGCTGCTGCCGGACAGCTCTGCCCCTGTGCCACGAGCCTTCTTCCACTCTGCCCTCCTCAGCGCTTATCATGACTTGTGCAATGAACAGCTGGTGCTTTGTGGCCACTCAAAGGGCTGAGGTTTCTGCTTCGGACTTTTAGTGTTTCTTCCAAGTAATGCAAAGCCTTTAGCAGTATGGGATACATATTTGCAAATGTAATGGTTGGATATCCAGCTTCAGGCACATGAATATTGGTTTTTTCAAAAGATTCTTCCAGGTTTTGTCCAATGCCACCTTAGGGAATTGCCTCGAGTTGTTCACTGGGGTTGTTTGCTCCTGTCCTCTCCTGTTGCAGAGCTGCTAACGGTCACAGCTTCTGGGTTTCATGTTGCCCAGACGTTTGTGTGCAGACTGTGTCCTGAGGCTGGAAAAGCTGAGCACACTGTCTGTGAAACCGCCTTCGGGGAGCTCCATGCTGCTTTGTAATGATGCCCTGGCCTCTGTCAGGAGACCGAATGCAGCAGGGCTCCCTGTGCAAGGAGGGAGGTCCTGTGGTTTTCCCAGTGGGGAAATCACAAAGGCAGAGTCAGGGAGGACTTTATTCTCTGAGGGTTGTTGTCCAGGCTCAGAGGGCTTGGATGTGTCTCCAAACGAACCAACCCTTTCAGCTTCTCCCGTCACAAACTCATCCTGACAGGCTCTGTCACCACCCACATGATCCAGTGAATCAGCATTTCCCTTTGCTTGTGTTTTTCCAGTGAAATACTTTTTGTTATTGGGTCAGCAAGCAGCTCTGGTTGTGGTGGATGGAGGAATAAATGTAATGGTCCACGTGTGCTGACACTTGCTCAGTGGCGGGCCAGGCAAGCACAGCCACCAGACGGGTAGTTGTTGAGCCCATCCAATCATACCGTCCCATAAGGGGTCCTAAGGATCTCCCAGATAGTTTGCTTGAAAGTAAGTTCACAGCAGAACGAATTTCTCACCCTCACTGTTTTGGAAGTTTCTTTTTTACCTGAATACGATTTTTCAGCTGTTGAGAGCTTAGAAGAAATGAGACTAAAAATATTTGTTTCAGGAGGCAGCTTGAACTGAGCGACGCAGAAAGTCCCGACTCTTTTGGTGTCACGAGTGTTGTGTGCTTGCTCTGAACATCCACCTTTTTTGTTTTATGTATGATTGGTGATTGGGCAAAGTATCTACACTAAAATCAAGGAAAAGCACCCCGTGTTCCGCCTGTATCAGTAGAGGCATTGCTTATATTGCTGTTCCAAGGATTTCTGAGTTGAAAATGGGATCCAACGCCCTGTTCTGCTTAATTCATCCTGGGAACAAGGTCCGTTTCTAAGTTGCCTACGTTACTAAATCTGTGTGTGAGGAAAAAAGGAAAGGCCTGGCAGAAATCCTGCTCTTGTACCACCCACTTCTGTAATGGCCGCGGATTCGAATCCTTAGTGCTCGTGTTTGAGCAGAACATCAATTGGGGAGCTCTGTTCCCTGTTCTTTATGCACAGAAACACCCATGTGAAAATGCCTTCCTCTTTATTCTGACTTAAAATAACTCTCCAGCTTCAACCGAGTGGCTCCCCAGGCTGCCCTGCCTAGGGACACACTGGAGAGGAGACAAATGAATCTTGAAAGGCTGAGCCTTATCTCCAATGCTTGTCCCTTTTCTTTTGCTAAACTGAAGACTAAAGGTAAAAGAAACCCAGTATGTACGTGGTTTAATTTATCACTTCTGAGACACATTTCCCTTGCTTTAAAATTACTTTGCTTTAAGAAAACTTCCTGGTCACTCTTTGTCTCTTGTAACGAGGAAAAGCTCACGTCCTCCTATGAGGATCAGCTTGTTCCTATGAGGATCAGCTTGTTCCTATGAGGATCGGCTTGTTCCTATGAGGATCGGCTTGTTCCTATGAGGATCGGTTTGCTCCCGTTTTCCTCGGGGCCGCCCTGGCCACGCGGAACACACGTTGGCTCCGCACGTGCTGCCTGGGAGCCTCCTGTGGACCCGATGGCCCCTCGGGCTGGAGGAAGGAGCAGAGGCTCTATTAGCTGGGGACTGCCCCCAGGACCGGCAGCGGGAGAGGGGAGTCTGTCCTCCTCTACATAATTAAAGATAAGATTGAATATATTTAAATAGAGCTTTCAATAGCAGTGTTTTTTTTTTCTTTTCTTTCTCCTCTCTTTAAATATTTAAAAGCAGTAGATGGTGCCTTTCACTAGGGGTTAGAATTGACTTCTTTCAGTTGTTCCTCAAGAGCTCAGGGGCTTTAGACAACAGTTCTGATGAACCTCTCCAGTGGAGCGTGTGTGTGTCTAGGAAAAGATTTGGACAGAGCAGTTGCGTGTTCTTTATATCTCTAATTTACCTTGAAAATATTGTATGCGGTTTCCTGTGCTAATTATGATAGAAGAAGAAATGGACAACATTAATTCTCACTCTTTTCAAAAAACTTAAGAGCCTATTAATAATTATAATAACAATAATAGAATAACAAGCCAAGCCATGGTGGTCAAGCTGAGAGAGTGTCACTGTTCCTCCTTTCCCTTTCGTTTTCCTGGAATGCAGCATCTTTCTATGCAGAAGAATCAGACAAAACAGAGTAGCCAGTTAAGCTTTAACTGAGGTCTTAGGGCTTCCAAAAGAGATCAGGTTCTTTGCTTGTTCTCCTAAAGTTGTTCCTTCCCCCTCCTATCACATAATAAGGTTAACAAAATAAGTTGGTGATGACTACAATGTAATGTATGAAGAAGACTCTTTTCCTTCCTAAACTCACTTGAAGTTTTAATCTCTTCCTGATTTCTGTAATGTCAAGTGTGGTATCAAAAGTGACTGGAACCTCCCTTGATAGCATTTACAGTAGAGTCTGTATGTTACATAATTTAAAGTCTTTATGTTACATAATTTAAAGTAAACAAATATATATGCAATTAATATACAAAACTTATTGCAATGTTTAAAACAAGAGGATGTTAGTATTATGTTGAGACATCAATTTTGGGGATGTAGGTACCACATCTGTAATTAAAATGCCTGTAGGAAAGCTGTAACACAACATCTTATAGTCTAAATTAAATAAAGTATCCTATAGCTTATCTTTGATTTTTTGTACTCACTAAATTGGTTCTCTGTATCAGCTAAGCTTGGTCTTAAATTTTTTCTTCCAACCAGAAAAATTTCCCTTGTGGCTTTTCTTAAATTATTCAGTTGATCTGGACATCGAAGTTATTCTCAGAGCGTGCAAACAAAGTTTCATGTATGAATAAGCCCTGACTGGGCTGTTTTCAGCAAAGACCTGGCTGCACTTACCCATGTTCTCAGGTATCAGACTCCTGGGAGCTTTTCCAAAAGGGCTCCTGCTTCTAAAGCCTTGCTCGATGCTGGGGGAAAACCAAAGGAAATTTGCCCTAGCCCGTCCTCTGTGAGGCTTTCAAGTGCAGAGAGAGAAGGATTTTTGGCATCTCCTGTTTTGCTGAATTTGGAATTTACTCTCGTGGACTAGCTGTGAGACAGGCTATAAATTAATTCCAGCTGTGAGATGTAAGGATCTGTGCGGAGTGTGAGGGCTTTATTCCCACTGAATAGCCAAGCTGCTTCTGGGCGAGAGATCCCATGGAGGAGAAGACACCGCCTCGCTCCCTGCAGCGCTATCTGATCCGAGCCCCTCCATGGAGTGTCTGCTCCGGCGTCCTGGGCTCTGAGAGGAGGAAAGAATAAGCTAATAGATATCCTTTAATCCTTTTTTTCCCCTTAAACACAAAATCCTATTTTAGTATTACAATAATGGAATTATTGAGAATGATTTTTTTTTCCATGGCAATACTCTTCATAAACAGATAACGAAAATAGGATAGGGAAGCAGTATAGTATTTGTAAGTCGCTCTCTGCTTTTGTCATGCCTGAGGAATGACTTGGTCTTGACTTACTCTTTTTTTTAAAGATGACTTTTGCCATCTTCTGTAAGGAAGGGCTCTTTAACCACAACAGCCCTTGTCATCAGAGCTAAGGCACCTCTAAACTAGAACTGGTGAGGTAAAAATGAGGCGAAATATGCAATAAGGTATGAAAATATACTCATGTATATTTTGAGTATATGAAAATATACTCAATATATTTTTTACTTAAAATGTGGATGAAACTCATCTGAAGTGCTCACCCTATCTGAATAGTGCTGAGGGCTCAAAGAGGGGGAGTTTTACTTTTCATTTCCTTATTTTGAACCAGAGATTTTAGATTTTTCTCTAGTAGAACTTAGGCAACTGCACAGTCAAACTGCCAGCTTGCTGGCCATGCCAAAGCAAAATTACAGTCCTGACCAGAAAGAGGTGAGTCAAGAGGTTAAGATGTGTCATTATCAAATTAGAATTAACACTCCATATAAACTAAGAAAATTTATTTCAAAATTCATTGCCATAATAAACGTGAGTGCCTGTGGGTGGCATCCTTGCCCTGCTTTTCATTTCACTGTGCAGAGCAAGAAAGAAATCGCCACACGACACAAGCAAGTACCGGTACAAATGAAAACGAATGATCCACAGGGCTTCAGTTTCTGACCAGCTTCTTTCTTCCCAACGTGACAGTTTTGTAGAGAGCAAGAGTGCTGATGACTACTCCCTATTGCAGGTTCTGCCTGGTTATTAAATGTGACATGAGTAAATATGACTGAGTTTGCAGCGTGCTCCTAAAAGCTGCTTGCAGTAGTAAAAAGCAATAAAATATATTAATAAGGAATATACTGAAATCTCTTCAAAACCATTCCAGTCTAAGGACAGATTCCACCATACACTTTTTCTGAGCTGTGTGTGTTTGATCAGGTGCAAGTAAGCCATGGACCAGTGTGTCTGACCTGCAGAATCCTCTTGGATCCTTGCTAAAGGCTGTCTCGGATGCTCTCCCTTAGAAGGGAGCAAGGAGAATCCTGCTGCTGCAGTGAGAGGGTTCCCCAGGATGCTCTCACTTTCTCCTCTTTCTCTTCACACTTTGTTGCTTGTTAACCCAATCTGCAAGCCCAAATTGAGCTAATTTGCCTAGCCTGTTAGGCTAAAGCAGCATTTCTGCCTGAGACTCTTCTGGAGATGCTTTCATATGAACAGCTTCTAAATCTTGCTGATTTCTGCTGCACAGCATCTTTTTGGTATTCATGTACCACCATGAGCTTTGGGTCCTCTTTCAGTAACTGTAGCAACCCTTTTTCTTGTCCTCATTGCAGTTGTCTTTGTCCCTAACCATGGGAAAGCCTCTGGATAAGTCACTTCTTCACCCTGTCACCTTGACCACGTTGCTTGTTCTCATAGCCTCCCTTTGCTGCCTACCTGTTCCCTGTCACATCAGAATAACTTCTCTGCAAGACCCTTCACAGCCTTTCCCCTACTCATCCCTATGTGTTTTAGTGCTCCTGAATTACCACCTCCTAGGTTGCCCATGATAAAAGCATCTAATGGAGCAGCTACTAAATGTTGGATGTGCACCTTGATGCTTCTCCCATGCTCGGCAGCAGTTTTCCACTACCAGAGCCACCTTCCTACCCTCTTTCTAGTTCCTCCATCCCCTTCAGCAAGAGGGAGGCCACGGATGAGCTGAGAAGGGTCCTGCTCATGCTGACCACGTTGCTGCCAATCCCCTGTTCTTGCCCCTGCCTCTCTCATGTCCTCTGTGGAGCAGTGCAGTTCTCCAGGTTTCCAGACGCTGCAGTAATACAGATAATTAGCTGCAGCTCTATACATCTGGTGCTGCATGTGGAGCAGGTAGCTTTCATTTTACTGATTTATTTCTTTATAGACTGCAGGGGCTATGGTCTGCTCCCAGCTCTGTCTGCCTGGCCCGCAGATCCCAGGGATAACGGGACTATGAGCAAGGGTGTTGCAGCCTGCTGCTGGTTCTGCGCTCTCAAGCTAGCTTTTGATGTGGTGGAATAACAGGAGTCGGTGCTTTTTGGCTCTGTTCATAAAGGCTGCGTTTGTGCCTGACAAAAGGCATGAAAAGCAAGTAATGTTTGATTGTTTAAAGAAGAATATTTCCTATTTCATCTGTGTTGCTGACATTTCCTTTTGGGGGAGAAAAGTATGAGTTCCTCTAGCTGTTAAAACTAAACAAAGCTGCAATTTATTTTTTTGGTATGGTTTTTAAGCTTCAGAGCCTTAAATAAGGATTTAAGAGGGAGCAATCAAACCGGTGATTAGTTCCTTTTGCTGTGAGGAAGCCTCCAGTGGGGGTTTGTTCCACTGAGCTTTGGACACCGGAGGACTGGACCTCCAAGCGGAGGTGCTCGGAGTGCCCGTAACCTTCGTTCCCCTCCAGGTAGGGAGGCAGTTGCTTTCAGCAGGCAATTGGGCGGCTGAACTGCTCCCTTGAGGGGCCTGTCTCTGCCTGCTCATTAGCCCTCCTTGTGCATGAGCTCATTAGGTGCCTTAAAGTTAGATGGGATGGAAGTGAAAGTGATGGAAATGCCTGGTGTGACAGCACTGGAGGCCAATACCATAGTGCTTCAGAGCAGCTACATGTCTAACCAGTGAAGGCCTTTAAAGCAAAGGTGGTTTTGCTAATGAGGGCACTGCAATTATTATGGGGGGTATGGATGTTGTGAGCCTCTTTGGAGCTTTTAGCTTATGTTTGAGTCAAGGTTTGAATTAAGAGTTATGGATATCTCTTCACTCATCACATCTTTCGGTTCAGATCTTTTCCTTTAATACTCATATTGCTACTAATCACAAGCCTTCTGATTATCAGGTTGTCCTAGTATGCTAACTCACCTTGTATTATTGACAGATAAACACAAATTTTGAGTTTCTGTGATGAATTTGTGTCATCGTTTTAATACTATACTGTCACTTGCTTCTCTCCTGCCCCATGAAGGCCAGCACCTTGTCTCAACTGTGAGCACAGATCTGAATGCTTGGGGGGAAAATTCATCTTGAACTTTTCATATTTATGCTGCTCTGTGAGCCTGAAATATCCTCGGCTTTGGAGGTGGGAAGCAGAGCTGCCTTACAGCTTCCCTGCAGTTGTTTTGACAAATCTTTACATTTTCTTTCCTACGTTTCAAGGTTGAAAAAAATTAGCTCTGAAATATAAATCAAGGTCTTAAGCTCACAGCCTTAGGAAAGAGAGATGCTATAATAAACAAAGCTGTATGAAATGAGTGACGGCAACAGGCTCAGAGGTCTGTCTTTCCTGCTATGAAGCCTTCCTTACTCCTATGACTCCTCCATGGACTCCTCTGTTTTCCCTCGTTGCTTCATTGCTTCAAAGCTTTCCTCAGGTCTCACCCCTTCAGTACTTGGCTCAATTTGTCATTGCCCTTGTGTTCTGTTTACAGCAATGACTTCTCATTTTGACTTATTTAATACTTTGTGTGCCTTTGCATTAGAACACAATAACAAGGCAATTGCAAGGCAGTGATAAATTGGTTGTTTTATTTGGGGATCCGATTCTCACCTGGTAAGCTGAAGTAGCTTCATAGTAGTAAATGCTGTCACTGCTGCTTCCCATTTGCTAAACCTGAAAGCACCTGAGTCTGGAGGATGTGAGATGCAGTAATTCCACTGCAGATCGTGTACTTTGCATGTGTCCAGGCCTTTTATACCCCTGATACTCCCTAACACGAAGGAATGTGAGGAGAAATATGGAGTAGTTCTGTATTATGAAGATATTACAAGTGCCTTTCCCAGAACCTACAGCCTGCAGGGCATGGATATTCTTAAAACGAAACAGGAACTCCCAGTGGTTCTCCTATGACAGAAGGCTGGTGTTTGCTATCCCCAATGATAGCAATGATTCCTGCAGGGAATACCTGTGCAATCCCTGGGATCTACAGACACGGAAACGCCACTGCCGCATGCACCAAGGTCCCGAGACGAAGCCCAGGGGGCTGCCAGGCCCCTCTATCTGCAGGATTCTCACTTATTTAAGTGGTCTGTTTTCTGTTTGGATTTAATGGCTGAGCGTCTGTGGTGTTAATGACTGAGCCGTTTCTGCTCCAGCACTTTATTTTATGTTAGTTTATGACTTTCCAGTTGGATAGCTCCAGTACAAGTGGAGTGCAATATATCAAGTACATCAGCAGTCTCATACATTACAGCTTCAGACCCACTCAAGTCGTATACCTCTGTGTCTATTGAGCTTTCCTGCTTATAGCTCAGAGGTAAAAGTGTTAGACTGTTAAGTTGTTGAATGATGTAAATACTTCAACACAACTTAAACAAAAGGTAAGCTTTAAACTGCTCATGTAAAAGAAGGTCTCCTTCAGCACTGCCACCTCGTGAGGCTCTGCCTACGACGTGCTTGTCTAGCTTTGGATGGACGTGTTGTCATTGAAACACGCAGGGCCTAATGTCCCCGACGGTGGCACCTTGTGGCTTCAGCCTGAGGAGGGATTACTTTGTAATTGGAGGTTTTTAACTAGTTGTCTTTCCTTCTCTTATTAAAAAGACTAAGATAATGTCTTTGGATTATGCCACCAAAAATGCGACGGTCATGTTTTCTATCTGCTGGGGTTTTTCATAGCATAAGGCACTCGGAAGTGTGGGCAAGGAGGAGGGATTAAAATCAGATAGTCATGCGTGATGCATTCATGGGGTAATTAAAATAACAAAACTCATTTTAAATTCTTTCATTAAATGACTTAAAGTTAGAACATTCACCCTCTGAACAAAAAAGCAGGTAAGTAACAAGTACTGGATATTTTAATGTTGCTTTTACTTTGTTTTTCAAGAGGAAATAGCACAAAATCTTAGATCAATGTGTGTAATAAAAAAAGGTCAGCAGCTCTGTGCCCCAGTGATTAAGGCACTGGTTTTCTCGACTCGTTTCTAGTTGCTGGTTCTGCTGGTGGTTTATGGCCTATTTTTGGCCAATTCATTCTCTTCTGTCTTTTCCTCTCTGCCTTGTCTGTGCAAGATCTCTAGGATTAAGACTTTCTATTACCACATAGTCATACAGTGCCAGGAGTAATTGACTCTATCTCTGGAGCCTCTAGAGGCTGTGTTAAAACAAACAGTAACAGTTAGAAGAGGAAATTTACAGCACCATGACACCAGGGGAGAGAGGGAGGAAAAAAATCCTTAAACTTACTATTGCTTTCAAAATGATCCATGAGGGTGAGATTTACCTCCGTGCTGAGGTTAATTCCAAGCTGTAGGCACTGTTTAAGCCTTTGGAATAGAGTTTTGGGCCCAACTTGGGAGCTGAGGCCTGTGCTGGCTCTTGCGCTGGATTTTGGAAGAGTTTTAAATTAATCTCAAAGAAGGTGCATCGTATTTTTCCCTCTAAAATGGCTTCTTATTGCCTGTGTGTTTGGTGCTGAGAAGGTCTTGTCTAAATCTTCTTAGATTCAATTTACTCAGTTGAACTTACAGCATAAAAATGATCAACATGGTAAGGGTGACTTTATATGTATATACACTGAGATATCAAAAAGAACTTTTCAGAAATAGGCAATTAAAGTTTATTTGGCAGTGAAGGAAAGTGAGTGCATTCACTGCGCTGCCACTTTGCCTGGGCTCTGATAGTGATATCCTTATTTATTTACTTTTAATAGCCCAATTCTGCTCACAGATGGACCTGCCGTGTTGCTGCTTTGGGCACTGGTTGGAGAGGTCATGAGTTTGTGGGCTGCTCGGGCGCTCCCTTGGGCTACCTCTGAGAAATTCGGAGACGGGGCATTTTCCTGCCCTCTGGGCTCAGATGAATTTTGCAGGTTATGTATTTTTCTATTCTTGCATAGTTCTGAACTTTAAGAAATTCAGCTTGTGTCTGGTCTACCACTCACATGGTACATGGCCTATGACTCAAAGAAAGCAAATTGTTAATAAAGTAGGGAGAGGGAAAATCACAGGTTTCTTGGAGGATGGATTCACTTGAAGTTGTTAGAATTACCCTATGTCTGCCTGACTCTGAGCACCCTGTGAACAAATAATTAGGTGAGATTCTGCTAATTGCTAATATCTTATTTCTGCAGAAAGACCAGAGTTAGTCAAAGCCCTTTAAAGATAACCTTTACAGTTGCAAAACGTGTTGTCTACCTGATATAGAGCAGTAGGTTCTGGAGCTATGACCATGTTTTACTCTGTGATGTACAGTATCGAGCACTGTAGTAGTTCTCAATAATAACAACTATAATTTAACCAAGACAATGTTTGAGTCCGCTAGAAAAATTGCTGTGTTCTAGTGCTCTATAAGGTTATGGCTGATAACTGCCTTCCTTATTTTGCCCTAACACATGGTCCACCCTGGCAAAGACGACGGCTGCTGAGGTGCCTTCCTCACCTCTCCTTTACATCCTAAGCTGTCACGCTGCTTCTCCTCAAGTGCATCCCAACATCCTGGTGCCAGGAATGGTTTCTCAGGCTGCTTGGAAAGCAGGGCCTCCCAAGGCCCACGGTGGTGGCTCAGGCCAGCAGGGACAGACTGAATGGCCCTTCCACGCTCCAGGTGTAGCAGATGCTCTGCCCCTTCCATATGAGTTGTAACTGTTTCAGTTGTCACCGCCTTCAATTTCTTGAGCCAATGCTTGGTTTTGGCCATCATTTGAGCTTTCCCATTGGGGCACACTATGAGTCCATGAGGACATGATAACCTTCAGCACCGTTAGAGGCAGACAGTGTGGCACGTGGCTGTTCACCATGTTTGTTGTGTCTAGGGCTGCCTTGGACTTTGAAATCATCATGGTCGGTCACTCAAGGCTAAAAATGGGCCCCTTTGCTAAAAGCAAAGCAGCAGAACCTCTTTAATTCATGATTTGTTATTTGGAGCTGGGATTTTGTCATGTGACAGTCTTATGCAGAATGCAGTTGCAGCACTATTAAGTTTGGACTTATTTTGGCATTGAGAGGCTCAGTCACAAGACCACACTGTGATTTCCACTTCTTTTTCTTTTTTTATAATGCATAAATGCAGCTCCTGATGAAAAGGGGAACTACCAGCAGGGGCCTTTTATCTTTATTCAGTATTTCACCATAAGCAAGACCTTTATTTGACACAATTTTAGGATTTTATATGCTATAGCAATCTCAGATACAGCAGAACAGGACAAGAGCAGAGAAATTCCCACAGAAGACTAATTTCCCAGTAATTTCTGGCTAGGGAGTTTCTAGCAGGGATAGTTTCCTTCCTACTCAGGTGGCATTCTCAGTTACCACAGGTCTGATGGCAACTGGCAACGAATGTCAAACTGTCCATCTGCCACCATTTAGATTTCTTAGATTTCTTAGAATAGAGTATTTAAAAGTCCTTTCTGCAGTCTCCTTGTTTCCAGACGTGGTTTACACAGTGGCGAAACAAGCAATCCCATCTGGCAGAAGGCTGCGCACATCCTGTTCACCAGAGCACTTCATCTGCTCTGGGAGACTGGAGCTGCACCTTCTTAACCGGCTCGCAGCTTAAGGTCAGACCAAGATGAAGGCAATTTTTATTCCTCAAAGCTCTGTCACTTGATGGTCTAACCTTTTCCTTTTCCCTGTCTGCTGCACTGTTACCAGGCAGCATTTTGGGGAAGGTTGCAGATTTACTTCAACGTGCAGGAACCTGATTTTTCCTTCTGCTGCAATAAGACTAACTGATCATAGATGTTGTCTACTGCCCTGGATGCAATTCATGTATAGACTGTATGTGTTGTGGAGGCTCCAGCAGCTGAGAGGTTCTGCTCAGGTTGCTGAGATGACAGAGAGGATGCTGTGGCTGCCGTGACAGTCCAGAACAAATCTGCAAACTAACAAAGAGAAAATTGCAATGCCTCTTAGAGGTCTGAAAGGTTCTGTCTGTTCCAGTAACATCCTGGCAAAACTCCTTCCACAGACAGCTGATATCTGCCTTAGCAGTGCCTGGGACGAGCCAATCACACCATGGAAAAGTGCTGCCCAATGCCCTTAGGAGTGTCCTGGTGTGCCAGAGAGGTGCTGGTGGTGGGAAACGAGGCTGCCAAGGAAGCCAAAGCAGCCCCTGCAAGTCTCGTCCCGAGGAACGCTTGAGGAAGTGAGGTAGAAATAAAGACAGGGCTTGTGTCAAATAGTCTGTGCGTCCCCACACATCAGGGCTGTGAAGAGCCAGGATAAGGCAGGGGTAGGCACTGCTAGACTAGCATATTCCTGCTAAAGGTTCCCAGTCTCCAGTCATCCTAATGGCTTTGAGTGCACCTGTTGTCTCAGCACATTCAGATGAGCCAAAGCAATTTTTAGAAAAATGCCTTCTCTCAGCTGCCGTTTTCATACACGGTGTAATTAAACATCTCTTCTGTTTGTGCAGTGACTGTACTAAAGGAGAAACAAGAGTGTCTTTCATAACGGCTTCACTTGACGTTGACTATCAATCCATCCCATAAAGGGATTACCCTCCGCTTCCAGCGCTGCGGCTGCAGCAGGCGCTGCAGACCCAGAGCCCTCCTGGGACAGGCTGAGCGCCCTAGAAGCGGGTCAGACTGTCAGTTCATTACTCATCCTGAAGGGCAATTACTCACCTTGACGAAAGCCGTGAGTCTACCGCGGTACCAAACTTCTCATGTGCATACGACCAAGGGAGTGGGATCTGACCTCTTCGCGTGGATCCTAAGTGTGAAGTGACGTTAACAGGGAGATTGCTGTGGTGTTGTAAATCAGTTCTGCAAGCCAAAACATAATCCTAATAAGAATGGAAATGATAAAACTTGCTTAATAGATAGGTACAAAACTAGAGCCATATCACACTGTCTGTAACAGGATCAGCAGGATGTGTGGATGTGGCTTTTGGCTCTGGATGATTTGCCTGAATCAAGTTAACACTTTATCAAGTGCTGAGGTGTCATAGAAGTGAAGGGTCAAGGCTGAAATATCTGACTTTTGGCACCAGTGTTCATGTCTATTAGTCTTGCATGACTTTAGGAGCCCTCCAGACTCTTGAGGCTGAGTAAGTCTTGTCTAGACCTCTTAGGTAACACAAAATTGTCTTTACAGGCATAAAAACACAAGTCTGCCTCATCTAAAAGGCTATTTGTGCTATGCCAGGCAGGACAATTTGAAGATCCCGTCACCTCAAAATACTGATAAGAGGCTGATGTTTGTTATCTACTATTGCACTGAGCGTGTTTAAAAAAATCCTGCCGGGAGGTTCCTTTCCTGATCTAAAAATCTCTACAGCAATTCAAATGCCGCTTCCTTGCTCCTCCATGGAGGAGTGACACCCCAAACTCATCGTGGCTGGCACAGCCATGCAGTGTAAGGTCCCCTTGGCCCTACACCACACACTGCTGCAGATAAGCGGCCCAGCTGGGTCAGCCTGTGCCTGAGAAGAGCCTGACATTTGTGCCCTTCTCCTCACATCTGCAGCTGCAGTGAAATGCCAACTGCACTTGAAATCCTCATGAGCTCAGCAGCGGTGGCCTTGGCATGCCCCTGATGAGAGGGGGGCTGTTCCTGAGTACTGGAATAAGGAGTTGTGAGCGAGGAGGATTTGCACAGGATGGTAACGTGGAGAGACACGGCTGCCTCTGAGCATGGGGCATGAGTCCTGCAGGGGCAAAGCTTCCCCAGGCGTGATAGGGAGACTTGGCATTGTGGGATAACCTGGAAAAACCCAGCGTCAGGCTGCTTAAAACTCTCTTGTTTGAAAATCTGGTCATCTTGAACAGCTGCCACTCTGCTCCTGGAGAAGGAGGGCTGATTACTGCGCACGGTCCAGAGCAGGCTGCGGTGCTGATAAATGATGCACGTCAGGGCAACGGCACCGCTGGAGCAACCACTCCGTGATGCAGATATGAGGTTTGGAAAGGGTGACAGGAATTTGATCCCAGAAGAATCCAATTTAGATTGGAAAGAAAAATATAAGCTTTGCAAAATATCCAGTGGAAGTAGAGCGTTGCTTTAGAAAAGGTTGGTCAATCCATGCACTAATAATCCAATATATCAGAATTCTAAGCAACTTCTGCTCAAAGATATTAAAGAAAGTCAGTGTTTGGCTTTGAATAATCGCAGACATATTAGTGCAGTGCTCAGTGCCTTGAAACCTTTACTTTAACTAAAGAAATACAAAGGGACCTTCAAAGCTTCCAAGTTTTTAGAGCTAATGTTTTTTTGCAAAATGTATTGTTTCCTGGTGGGTGATATCTTGCTCTTGGCCAGATAATTACACAAACTGTGACTTCAACAGCTTCTCAGGCAATATAGAGGTTGATAACATGAGAAAAAACAGTCGATACTGCTACTGAGGAGAAAAGGACCTATGGCAGGATGGGATCAAATGAGATTGAGTGAACTTAGCAGCTCTTCCAGGGTGGGGGGAACAAGTTACGCAAGTGTTCTTGAAAAATATAGGAGAGGAGAAGAGGTTTAATTCTATCTCAAAACCATTCTTTGCTCAAGGAGTTCTGTGGAAGAAAGCAATTTAATTATGGATTCATATCATAGTTAATTACATCAGATTGGGTCTGATTGTGTAACATAATAGAATAAGGAGGAAATGACAGTGTAGGTTCTTGGACCTGTTTTTAAAACTCTCAGCTAGCTTTATAAGCTATCAGTCAGGTGTCTCAGGACCTCAGCAAGGGCTCTATGTTAGACTTTTCATTTTTTATAGAATAATGACAGTAGTGTCATGATTGTGATTCTAAGAGCTTTAGGGTGGAAAGGACTCCCAAGGAAGATGTAGAATAGCCAAAAACAGACTGAATGATCACAGAGATACCATAAAAGCCACTTTTTATTTAAGATCCCTGAGAGTCTCTGTCTATGGAATGGCAGAGGATTAACCCTTTGAAGAGGGCTATAAATCTAAACAGTCCTAAGAAATCAACTTATCCATATGCCGTGAGCAGAGGCGAAGTATTTCTCTAGGTTTTTCCCTTACACAAGAGAAGAGACCTCAGGAAGAAGCCAAAGCTGCTAATAAATTACTGCTTGAAAAGTAGTAAAACTCATTGAATATTCCAGTCGATGGAAAAGCATTTAGCAAAAGTCCTATTGCTTCAAAATGCTTTTGGAAACAGAAATTTCAGGTAATGGACTGATTTGTGAACTATGGCAGCTTAAGACTTAGCTTATTTTAGATTTGTTATAAATCTAGCATCTACATTTTAGCATTTGTCATAAACTTGAGTTCATAAGAGATTAATGTGTAGAAAAACCAAAATTTACTTTTTTTGGGGCACGTTTTCCTACCAAAAAGCTTGGGAACTCTAAAACTCCAGTTACTATGGAATTATCTCAGGTAGAGTAGCAACATTGTAGTGCTGTAAGGAGCTCCAAGAAGTCTTCTGGTGACCAGCTCCTGTTTGCATAGGTTAATAAGTGAGAGTTTCATTTTTACCTGTCATTTACAGGAGACAGCAGAAAATATTTAATCTTTCAAATGGTGAGGGCAACAGAGCTACTGTGTGGGACGTGTTGCTTAGAACATGCTCACTGGATTATAATCACACTTTGATTTGTTTTTATTAGCGTCACAGATAGAGAGAAACAGCCCGTTCAACCAGGGTCAAATTCTCCTACAGCATCACTTTGTTAGGCTTTGCTTTTCTGTGCAGTCAGTGGCCAGACAAGGGGCCATAGTTGTAGCACTTTCCTTTGCAGGTTGAGAACGTTGCAGTAATGGAGTACTTTGAAAGCCACAGTGAAGTGGTTTGTAAATTCAGCGTGCCCCAGCTCCATTTAATTTTCCACTGTATTAACACTGGCATGATAATATCTGCTTTTACTGATGGGAAGCTAACACTGTAAGTGGAGAAATCTTTTTCCTTGCTTAGGAATCTTATGCGTGTTGCCATTGTTGCTGATTTTCACCTTTGTATTAAAAAAGCATATTTTCTGGAGTAGGGAAATTGGATTCCCTAGGTCACTCTCCCAGATGCTTGGAGAAGGGCCTCGAGGAACAAAAGCATCTTTGCTTTCTGTAACTTCTTTACTCTTTAAGGCAAAATCCCATGTGATTCAACCTATACAGAACTAGGCATCTAGATAGCTTGCAAAAATTATATCCTAAAGTTTCTATTGCTCTCAATTGACTTTGCAAGAGGATTAAGGAGCTAATTAGACACCTAAATTTATTTGAGAAGAAGCCTCTTTCCTGCCTGATATAAAAAATGTGAATTATTTTACAGATATGTTGTTATTCTGGGAACCAGACCAAGGAGGTATTAATCACAGCCATGCAGTATTTGAGGTTGGAGGCACCTCCAGCACAAGCTTCTGCTCCAAGCAGAACCAGCTTCAGGTTGGATCAAATTGCTCAGGGCCTTGTGGCCTTTTGCTGGGCTCTGTCCAGCTTCTCAATGACTCTTATACTAAAGGATCAAAATGGGATAGAGTTTTGTAGATGCAGCTGCCCAAGTACCATGTGGAGGGAGATAAACGGCCTCACATACCTGTGTTTCCGAAGTGTGCTCCGATCCAAAGCTTGAAACTAAGGCTCCTTCTCTTCCCCCCCCTTGCCTCAGCACGTTGATGACTTCTCCGCAAGGAATGACATGCTGCTAAGTAGCCCAGGTGGAAACTGGAGGCAGAGGCTGGGTGATGAGCGCACGGTTCGGTTTAGCGGAGGAGCTCCCTGCTCTGCTGCCTTTCGTCTGGAGTAGGGGAATGAGCCTGCAACCCCTCTGCTACTTCTTTAAGTAATTTAAAACACTGTGGCCCAAAACTGGTGAGAAGCAGCAACTGAGAGCACCTAGTGATGTGCTTTTACCTCGCCGTGCCGTGTCTTTTAGCACCCTGACGAAATGCATACAGCTGCGTTTGCTCTCACGTGAAATTCTTTTCCTCAGAAAGAAAATAGTGATAAAGCTCTGGGAAACAGTGATATTTAAACAGCTCTGTCTAAACTACTTAATGTCTCATATGTAATATGCAGAACGGGGGACTACATCAGGAGATGCTTTTGTCATGAGAATGGAAGATATTTGAATTACTCTTCTCTTCTCCTGTCCACTCTACTAACAGACTGCAACATAGGCAGGAACACACTACTCATGTAGTGCATCTTTCAAGGTTGCAGATGTGATGTTGTAAGGGTCAATCTCTTAAACTTCCCTTTACAGCAGCCTTGTCAGCCTGAATCTTAGAGTATTCGTTCCTTTCTTCTAGTTACCCAAGAAGTAGCTGTCTCTGGGGTGTAAGGGAGTCATGGAGTAAAAATACTTCTTTGATGCTTCCAAGAATAATAGTTTATCGAGAGATAGCCTATTCTTCAGTGACACTTTCAAATAAGAATTCTGGATGGTTTCAGCAAAAGAACAAAATGAAACATCTGTGTTTTATTTCCAGGTTAGGCTGGAATCGATTCTCAGATGAAGGATTCAATCTACGCTTTAGAGTCGGTTGAGAGCACAGACGAGCACTCTGAGTGCTTGGTGGCAGCAATAACCACCAAAGGTGTTATCATCATGGCACACCTTGTTCCACACACACTGTGGTGGGATTTGTACAGGTGAACCTGTCGTTAAATAATTTTAGCCTCTCCTTGAGATGGTTAAACATGAAGGGAAAGAACTTCGCATGTTTAGAAAGTGAACTTAAAACAACTTTCACTTGGGTAAATACTTTTAATTTAAAAGTTAATAAAATACTGTTTAAATGGTGCTGTGATCTTTTACTGGTCCTAGACTTTCACTTTAAGGGAATTAAATTATTTAAACTTTTATTTATTTTAAGGATTTTTTCCCTGTAAAAGATGAATAATGGTAAATGCCAATTTAGCCTTTTGCCCTAAGATGAAGACAGTGGAAGAAACCTGCCAATATCCATCTGAAGAATTTTTTATGTGGAACAGGCAGCATTTTTGTTGGCTGAGTTCCTTCTGTAATTTAATTAAGAAGTATGAAGCCAGTGTTTGGGTACTTTTCTCTGAGAACTCCATGTTTCCAGGCATTGTCTCTTCATATACATAACATAAGGAGCTGCAAGGTTAAGGCAGGTAAGTGTACCATGGCCTTGGCCGTGGCCCATGATTAGGCAGGAGATCAGAGGTGGAGGTCTGCAATAAAGAAATATCCACTTGAGTGAGAATGAAGTGGAAAACACCCACAGAAATTTAACCGGAATCCCACTTCTCTATTAATCTTGCTCCCTTTGCTCGAGTATTGGATTTAGCTGAACAATCTAGATAAAACATGCAGCTGGAATTTATGTCAGAAAAGTGTGGATAAATGTTGAGAATAATTCAGGCTTTAGACTAATAATTTCTACTATTTTTCTGCATAATCTGGGAAAAAAAAAAAAAAGATTCCTGCTCTCTCTCTTCTGCTGACCTGAGGACTCTAAGAAGCAATGCACCCTGAAGCCGGTCTCCATGGTCTGAGTTATTGCAGGAACTGCTCCTGCAATTGAGAAGGGCTGGCTGCACAAACATTTGTGTCGTGCCTTTCAATTGATCTTTTTGATGTATAAGACTTCGAGGCTTTATAACACATGAGCCAGATCATTCAATCTGAAAGGAACCGCTAAAAAGTTCTGATTTTGACAGGGTTGCCGATGGCAGGTGTTTTCAGAAGCAGTGGAGAAAATGGTAAAGCTGATTGCGTGATCCTTCTTTTCAGGAATTCTTATGGTAGAAAAAAATGAATATGCTGTTTCGACAAAGCAGAATTTTTTGATTTACTCTGGGAGCAGTATCATAGACAAAAAAATCAATCATCAAATACTATAGAAAGTGTTGAGATTTAGTTGTTTTTTAACCTATATTTTAAACAGGTGGCCTTTTTGTAGTATCAGGCTTTTGGTTTACTTTCTATAGTAAGATCTGGCAGGACTGTGTAGCACCCTGGTTTCTATCCTGAAAATGGAATACAAATGATAAATGTAGATGATCTAAACTTGGTCCTTGTTTTACATTTCATTTATTCAGTGCATTTATAGCCTTAGGAGGTGTGTGATGGCTCGGGTCTACTTGTCTCTACAACTCTATGAGATGACATGGAACCGCTATTAAGCAGTTACTCCCTCTATTAACTGATTTTCCTCAATGGTAAACTTCTGGGTAGAAATTTCTCTGAATTAAAGATTTTGCAATCTGATCATGCAAAGGCATAGCATTGCCAGCTACCTTTTGATGGACAACAGTTACAGAAGATCCATGACTCTTTCAAAGAAGGCAAAAACTGTTGGATTTCTCTGGAAGAGGGGAAAAGTAATAGGGGGTTCAACTCTCAAATGTTTCCAGCTTTCTTTTTGAATATGGTCTTAAGCCTCTGCACCGTTTCTACACTTGTGCTGAAGTAGGCCAGTGCTCAAGGCTTTTGTTTATTTATTTTATTTATTTATGTATTTATTTTAGTTGGGAATTGCATAATTCCCATTTCTCTTCACAAGAGAAACATGGGGCACAGGCACCTGCAATGAGCGCCCGGGCAGCATCGTGTGGGTCCTGGCGACTGGGGTGTGGGGACAGGGTCTGGGCTGCTCTATGAGGGTATCGATGAATTGCCAGAGAACAAGGGGCAGGTTGTAATTATTCACTTAGATGTTTCATCACGTATCTGCTTTCCTTAATGTCTCCTTTCTGTACAGATTGCTGTGTTTTCCCTTGTGTAATTTAGGTGTGTCCTTTGCAGACATGTTCCCTTCTTTCAAGCTTGTCTGAACCTGGAGATGTTTTAGGCCCCAGCACTAAGAGAGCGGGGGCTGCACGATTAATTTTCTTGACCATTAACGTTCTGGCCATAGTGCGTTTAAGGATGAGGATCTTGGGCCACCCCTCTTCCCACAGGGAAGGGCGTTGGGGTTTGCTGGGAGGAACAGTTATTCCAGCAATGCAAAGCAGGTACTTCCACGATGAGCAGATTCCCAAAACCAGAGGGGAGAAGTTAGGACTTTGTTCCTGCTCCTGCTGGCTGGGCTGCAGCCAAGTCCTGTGCTGCATTTCCCTAGGGTTTACCTGGCAGCTCTAACTGATATTTCAGTGTTTTCTCCACAATAACAGTCAGGAAGGACTCTTTGGGGAAGCAGTTCTCCCTGGCAGACCACACAATGCAAATAGCGATTGCAGTGAGAAGATGCAGAAGATCCAAGATTATCTGCTGGGTTTTTTTTGTTTGCCTTTTCCCCTCTCCTCCTGTGTTCAACCTTTATTTAGGTGCAGAATACAGCTCTGTTGTGATTTTTAACTGCTATACAAAGAGTTTAATGTGGAAAAAGAGATGATTCTTGCTTGTCGTATTGGCTAAGGAAAATGGTTTGAAATAGTAAGACTTAAGTAAAGGCAATCTGTCATTATGCTCCTGAAAGAGTTGAAGTTTGGGATACAAACTCCCTCCTAGCAGATGGGACCTTTTTGGCCCAGATTTTGAGAGAGACAACACGTTGCAAAACCCTCCAGAGCAAAACCCTCCAGGCTCATCAAAGCCTCTGGATCAGGGTGCCTGAGCTCAGCTGCTGTCTTTGACGACCTCAAAACCAATCCCCACTCTTCACACGCTCCACCTCCTGTTTTGTCATAAGGGACTTTGTCTAATAGAATACTTACATGTGTGCTTGATTTTAAGCATATGAACAGTTCTCTTGGGATGCCTCCCTTGTGGCTTGCAGTATGCGGATAATTTGGCAATTTTGACCAAGATTTGGAAAGAACCATGTGCTGTTTGTGTGTGCTGTGAGGATGAGGCAAACCTTCACTTTTCCTTGGGACTGAGCATCCCAAATATTAGTTGTTAAAGTCTGTATAAATTTTATTACCCTCTGCAGACCATATTTTTAGTGAAGCTGTATGTTCTTACAAGGGGCAGTCTCTATAGCAAGGCATCCACTGAATGGTACTTGCAAATGAAGCTGCACTGTACCTTATATAGGTCAGCTACAACATGCAGAAACCTATTAGCTATAATGTACACGATACTTTTTTCTTGTTTTGCTTACTTGTGGTAATAGGGAAGGGATGGAGAAAAAGATGCTTTCAAGTTGCTGAATAAAATGTATAGTGCAGAAAAGGAGTTCTTAAAACCACCACTGCAAGCTCTTCTTTTCCACCGAGGTAATTTAGGCTGTTTGCAGTAGTTATTTTCTGCTCCAAGCTCTGCAGCTAGGGAGTTTGCCTGGTATGATGCAGCAAGTAAATGCACCAGCCAACACTGCTGCAGTGTTTCTTTATTCTCAAGTCCCACCTATGCAATATTATCCAAATTAAATCTGGACTTAAGTGCCAACGTCACTGACACGTGGGTGACCTTGAGAGCGGTAGCTGGTAAAGATGGTTGTGTACCTGGGTGTCTGTTAGGAACATCCTGATTGCTATGAACTTTTTCTCAGCAAAGACCTCCCAGATTGACTGCCCTAGCATGTTTTGGAAGTCTTATGTGTGGAGTGCAAGACAATTTGGAAATCTCAAATAATTACAGGATTACAGCAGTGCCTGCTCCTACCTTACAACTCTGCAGGTGAGCAATGCTAAAACTATCGAGAGATGGGAGAAATTTATGGGGATTTATAAATTGGGGATAAACACAGTACAGCAATTTTTATATACTTCCACTTTACAAGATTGACTCTGGGTTTTATATGCCCAACACATTCTCAAACCCCAGTTAGTCAGCACCATCCACACTGAACTGTGGCTCAGTTATGCGCTAATGAATGTTAGTACCGTGGGACTTTGGCTCTCCCATATATTCTTTTTATAAAATTTTAAATGGTAAATCACTGCATTGATAAATACTCTATCAAAAGCCATATAACATGCACAGTTTTCAATAATTTACCATGCTACTGACAAATCTTTTAAAATGTTACTGGAACTACCTATAAAAACAGGGGTGAGAATTTAACGATGTGATAAATTCTGTAATATATATTGTGGAGGTTACAGGCAGAATGGGATATGAACAGACTTTGAACAGGATATTATTCAATGTCTGCTGGTTTTGGTCCCATAAATCTAGAACCTAGTGAACGCTAAAAATCAGGACTTATGGATAGCATCAACACTTTTACCTTCCTATGTGACAGTGGTAATATAGGAGATTCTTTGTCACTGTGAATACAGAGTTCTGCTGCCACCGCAAACACAACCTGCTGCAGCGTAATTGGAAAAATATAGTCTGAGAAA
The DNA here is from genome assembly GCA_003342815.1 of Eudromia elegans. Lineage (NCBI taxonomy): Eukaryota > Metazoa > Chordata > Aves > Tinamiformes > Tinamidae > Eudromia > Eudromia elegans. Next base: position 2,276,940 of record PTEX01000031.1, on the reverse strand, counting down.
AAGAGCACTAGCTCCTGGGCCTGGTTATCTCTGCTTGGAGGCACAAAAGGGTGGTTGCTGTGAGGCTCAGCAAACCGCCACTTGTGCAATGACTTGAGTTCAGGCCTTTGCTCTCTCGTACTTCTGCTTTCACAGAAGCAGCACTCAAGTCGCAGTGCAGAACAGTTTGGGAGCCTCTTCCCTGAATGCAGGATTTTGTAATTAGTTCATAATTGCAAATCATTCTCTTCTGAAGTGCGTTTATTTGTGTCCTAGGGATTTATGTCCTGCCAACTTCCTAGAGCAATGCAGAGAAGATTTATCTCTCGAGTTGCAAAAAATTATGTAGTTATGGCAAGGTGATATAGGGTTTACTAATTCACCTGGAATTGGTCTTCAGCATAGAGAATATCTTCTAATATGCAGTCACAACATAACTCTGAAAGTAACTCATGCTGGCTATGACTATAATTCAAAACACTATGTCATTTAAAGCATAATTAGGGCTAAAATATCAGTGGAAAGTAAACGTTGTATCTCATACTTGTAGCTTTCATCTTACAGCCTTGCAGATCACTTTAGGAGCTATACTTGCAATTAGATATTTCCATAATTCTGCTGGGCGTAGCTGGTCAGATTTTCAGTTGTAAAAATTGTCTCTTCCTACTCTAAATGAAAAATTTCATGGTACTACTGAAGAGACTAATTCATATTTTTCTATATAAATATTTTAAGGAATTGTACCCATACTAACTTGCTGTCCTGGCAATGATATAATTTCCTCCTGCCTGTAAAAAAGAAACACAGAGTGATTCACAAGTGACTGCTCATTCCCTTCGCTGCCAGTGGGTCTTGTGCTGTGAGCCTGCTGGGAGAGGATTTCCTAAGCTAAGTTTCTGTAGACTGGATTCTCTTTGTAAATGGGGATGGAAAAAAAGGCCCTTTCTCAAGTCATGTCCTTTGGGAGCAGATCCGATGATAAATGACCCCAATGTGCTTGCTTCCTTCAGTTGACTTTAAGAGAAGTCTGTAGACAACTGGATGGGAAAGGGTAAAGCTAGGGATGCGAGTCCCACCAGGGTGGGATCTCCGAGGTTGTGCTGCTTGGCCTGCAAGTTCCGTGGGCAGGATGTTGTCTTGGAGGCCCTGTACGATTAATTCCACAGTAAATTTCGTGGGTGTTTATTGCTTAGCTTGCTTGTCTGCCTTCATAAAGGGAAAAGGCTGCAAGATGCTCCTTTGTGTCTCTCTGGCGAGAGAACAGCTTCGGCTTGTTAAATTCTGTGTGACACTTCAATCTGTTTACGTGGTGGAACATTTAAATTAATGTACAAGACATTTAATAAAAACTTCCACTCTTTCATTTATAATTCTACAACAGCAAGAAAAACGGATTTGCTAAGGGTAGGCTCTTGACAGTGACAAGTTCTGGACTCTGGAGATTCCAGAGCACTGATGAGTATTAATTCTTGTTTTTCTACTCCCATGACACTGTCTGAGATGTATTTGTCAGCACAGATCCGCTAAAATCAGTGATGGTTGTGGATTTGCTCCAGAGAGTGCAAGAACCAGGCACGTTACCTGGTTCCAGTGGAACCATGCCGGGTTAGAGCTCCTGTGACTCTGGTACTGCGTATGAGCGTCCAAACCACCCAGTTCTTTTTAAAAAAAGTTATTTCTGTATAGAAAATGAAAGAGACTTAGCTTCCTTATTTCACTGAAGGCAACTGTTTCTAGAGCACCTTTGTGGTGGTCCAAAAAAACCCCTTGATTTTGCCAGGAGATACTAAAAAAAAAAAACCCAAAAGCTAAAACAAACAAACAAACAAACATAAAAAAATAAAACCTCTTCCATTCAACCCCCTTGGGATGCGTTAAGTCTATTGTAGAACAATCAAATTGTATTAGAAAGAAATTGGGTTTTTTTGCCTCTGCCACTGAGCATTTTGGGAGAAAGTTCTAAAAAGACCTCGAGGAGGACTCTTACTGCCATCTTCATTATAAAGGTTGAACACTTGTCTAAGTGCATTCTGCAAATCCACAGGACATAAACCCACCCTTCCCCCAGTGTTTTCTACCTCTTGGTGGTAGTTTTTGGGTTAAGGTACCCAGGAACAGAGGTGTGAAAAACTGAGCTAAAAAGCAGCCTGCACCACCAGTCCATATCAGAGCCTGACCTGGTTGGTGCTCGTGGTAAAGTGAGCAGGAACAACCACGAAGGAAATTGGTTGGGTCTTGAGGACACCCGTAGAGTTATTATGGGACAGATGCTACGGGTGAGCCACGTGCTGCCCTGCACAGGTGGGCCAAGGAAGAGGTTGAGGATCATGTTGCTTTTCTTTGGGTTTGGTCACTGGTGTTTTCCCTTTTCTTTGATTTTTACTTTCCCCCAAGTAACTTTTATGACTATAGTTAAGGTATGCCGTGATCTGTGGTGCCCAAATAAATATATCTGTGTACACAAACCTATCTCAGTATCTTTGGGCAAGATGCATGACTGCACAGACTGCACGAAGACCTGGTGCAGGAGGCTTTGCATGCACACATGTTGCCCATGGCTTTCAGTGCTCCTGCTGCAGCTCTTACTTGTTAAGAGCTAGAGAATCGGTGTTGTTGTTCAATAAACACCAATTTTAACTAGGCCTTTGCTCAACTACCACGAGTTTCTGTAAGCTAAAGAAAACTGCTGGAGATAGAACAAGATATTAGGAAGATGAGAGCCAAACGGGAACCAAAGGCTGCCCCTGAGGGTGCAATGAAGTTTTGAAGAGGTTTTTGGTTTGTAAACTCTGATGCAATTGTTGTGTTTCACAATAAATTATAACCACCTCCCTCGCTGTTTGTGACAAGCAAGAATGGATTTGCTGCTGTGAGTAAATAACTGGTTCAGATATATGGTGAGTAAATAATCCTGGTTCAGGATGTGACCTCCTTGATTTATTCATCACATAATTTTCAAGTTACCACCTGAGATGTAATGGTCAGCAGAAACTTTTTGCTAGCTAGAAATGTGATACAATATTCTAGAAAGAATATATTTGGATACATAGCCTGAGAGTCCAGATAGCTTCAATATGATTACAAAAATAGTCTTAATTAACAGAGCTTTATATTGAAATAAACACACAGAGTGCAACCCAAACATGATATAGACTACTTTTGCCTTTTAAAGATTTTTATATTAGCTAAACATTGTTTTAATAGTTCAATTATCACAGATAACACCTTGAATTTCATAAGAAAATTGCAGGAAGTGCTGTGTATTTTTACCTATGCAGAAGAGGTCTGTAAAGATGAAAATACAATAGCAAATGCTTTCACTCTTTGTCTTTGATCTGAGCTGGAGTTGTCACGTTCAGACCGTTTTGGAGGGTCATGGCCTAGTCCTCGTTCTTCCTAGCCCCTGACCTTTCAGAATCCTGGGGAAGGAGGATACAAAGGAAAATAAGTGGAGCAAGCTTATGCAAGAAGTCTTTCATCAAGGAGTAAAATGAACTATGTGTTTATTTTGGACAAATAGCTATATTATCTTTTAATATGCATGCTATATTAGAATGCAATTGCATGTCTGCCAAAAACGAGACTGTTATTTAATGCTGGTGATAGAAAAAGTAATGATTTATGAAAATGGCTTTCCTATCTCTTTCTGTTCCTACCTTGATTTAGATGATATTGTGGTTCAGAAATTAAGGAGGAACGTCAAGAGAATGAGCTTTGTATTGTGTGACCTGTGAATGTTGCAGAGGCTCTAGCAGCATTTTTGATGTAAATGGTAAAAAGTATTGAGGAACTGTGCCATCATAAAGGGTAGAAATCAGACAGGATCTTACCTCATAAAAATCTTTCTGTTGGAGGCTGGAATTTCACCAGCTCCTAAGTGCTGATCTGGATAAGAATGGAAGAAAATGAGTGAGAAGGGTCAAAGGATGGATATTTACAGGCAAGGGAGGGTCAAAGGATGGATATGTTACCAGCAAGGGAGTATTTGTCACATAGTTGATTGTAACTGAGGGGCAGAAAGGCTAATAATATTCCTTAGCTCTTTCTTTCTGTGGATACTCACAGCATCCAAACTAGGCCTTTTTTCATGGTGAAATTCCTAAGGATAAAATATGGACACCAAAGTTCAAACGGAAATCCTTAGTGTGAATCTGGAAAGGCTTGAAACTCATCGTTCTAATTTTGACCTTGCTACGTGTGGAATATCCTTTTTGCTGTCTACATGCCCTATTATTCATTACACCAACTTGCACGTGCTAGCTGGTCACCGCAGCCAGCAGCTATGGGCTTTCCTTTATTCTTCTCACTATTATATACTGCTGCCTTACACTCTTCCACTTGTCTCGAAGGTCAAAGACGCGAAGCCTGAGCACGTGTGAAACCTGAGGTGCTGCTGGTAGTAATATTAAGCACGTCCTGAAGTAGGACATGTACTACCTATTTTTAGCTGTAATCTTGGCTGAGTGGCAGAGTTAATGCTCCGGTTAGAATTTGAATAATACATGAGACTTGCGCTATGAGAACAATAATTTAGCTATAATCTGATGCGTGAAGTAATGAGTGGTAATGTTCTCTTGAGTTGCAGTAAGTCACTGTGTACCTTAGCAAACAAGTGCGAGTGGTTTGGCAAGCACATGGTAATGGACTCCTTTAGCCTCTCATTGAAGTCACAAGAGTGATGGCAGAAATATATTTTGCCTCGTGTCCTGCAGAAGATGTGTGGTTGAAAAGCAGGAAGAAGCATGTACCAATAAATAAAATGTGCTTATATCAGAGGAGTAATTGAGAATATTTAAGCCTGCACTTTACAGAAAAATAGTTCCCTAGAGACAAAACTATTGTGTTTGCAACAGACTCAAGTGATGCTAAAAACTGCTCATTTGCTTAAACTTTGTTTGCTTTTGCTGACTGTGAGCCTTCCCCTCGGGGAAAATGTCTTGCCCATATTCCCTTATGATGGGAAATGTTGTCCTGACATGCTCCCACCAAAAAGAAAAAGAGAAAAAGCAAAAGAGAATTCTATCATGGTATACATGTGTGAAGGCAGTGAAAGGAAAACAGTAACAAACATTCCTGATTTTAGTGACTAAAATAAATGCTTTTAGACAACCTCATCTGTATGGTTAGGTCAATATGGGCGGTTGTTGCCAAAGTTGCCCCTGAGGTGGGAGTGTTGAGCTGAGCTTTTCTCCACGACTCTCTCAATGTTGCAATGATGGCATGAAGGTGAGGTGAAAAGTCCTTTGCTGGGAGTGGAGAAACCATTACACAGCTCCAGTCCTCTTGACTTTGACTTTTGAGCGAGAGAGAACAAGCCTGGATTTCTTCCTAATGGTAGGGAATATTAGCCCATCTAGAGTATTTGATTAAGTCAAATATATTGTTCCTGTCACTATGACACTGCCTGACTATACGTTTGCACCTCTTCTTTATGGCAGACTTTCAAATGATTTGGTTTTATTATATGCACATTATAGCTCTCTGCCCTGTTATAAGCTGATACAAAAATGACAGTGTTAAATCTGAGTTTGACTGAAATACAACTTTGAAATCTTTTGATCAAGTTAAACAAATCAAAAAAATGTTGTTTCAGTGAACACGATGCATTTTATTACATGCCAGACAAAAAGACCTGGTCTGGTCTTGCTCTTTAATGGAACAGTATAGAAAGGCAGGTTTAAATTCATGATGAGGCATCCAAAATTAAATTTAATCTCCATCTATGTCCCCTGAGGAGGCAGCCCTTTGCCAGTGGCAAAGGGACGCAGAGATAACTGATAAAGATGATGCTGAATTTGATGAGCTGGTTTGGTTAATGCCGCAGAAGCTGCAGTCTGGGAGGCACATGGAGCTGTAGCTGTGGCTTTCCTTGCTTGTTACCCTGTTTGCCATATTCCTTGGATTGCAAATGAAGCCAGTTTAACTCCACAGGGGTTCTGTCTGGCAGTGCCATGTGGGGAGAATATGCGATCACAGAAAGCAACTTGGAGACTGAAGTGCTGAAGGAAACGGCACCAACCCATCATTTTCATCACGTAACTGAATGCGCTGGAATTTGGCAAGTTTTCTGATGCTGGAGTCCTCCCTTGGAGCAGGAGACGGGCGCCCAAAGCCTGGGCTGACGCTGCAGAGGCTGCCCCGGGCTGCCTGATCTCCGTGGGGGTGCAGAGAGTTGAGGCTCGTTCACCCCAACAGGCCAATTGCTCCCAACGCTTCCCCTAGGAATGCGAGTGAGGCTTTCAAAACTCGAAAACCTCAGGAAAATTACCGACTAATCAACAAATTAGCTTGCTATGAATTATTCAGTTAGCTTTGGAGATGAGGACTGCAGAAGCAAAAAAAAAAAAAAAAAAAGCCAGTGAAAGGCAGGAAAAATAGCTGTCCCTTTAAAACAAGCCAAAGTGAGCCCAGGAGCATATTTGGGAATGAGGGACCCATCATTAGCTGTTGCCGGAAAGGCAGTTGGTGAATATTTAAATCACTCCCGCTACAATTAAGTGATGGGATCTGGGGGGGCTTGGAGTCAATGGGCCTTTTCCTGCCTGGCTGAAAGCCCAAAACAGGATGTGCCACTGGCAAAGTGAACATCTGTCAATCCCAAATTAAAAGAGAGACATGAAAACTAACTAAAGCTCATAACAGACTTGATCTGCATCCAGTGGTAGGTGCAGAGCTCTAGTTTTTAAACTTTTCTTTCTTTGAAGTTTCCTTTGCCTTCTTATTTTTTATTTTTTTAAGTGCCAAAGTTACAGAACTGTTCTTGTGACCTCCCAGACCTCTCATTTCCCAAGATAGTTTCCTGTCTTTGACAACTAACCATGTTCAGTTCATAGTAACTGAGCAACGCAAAGCAAAAGACAATCAGCTTGAAAATACCTCTATGAAAACAACAAAGTTTCCTCATCAATAAGACTTCTTCAGCTTTCACTTGTAGTTTTAGATTTTCATGATGAGTTTTCTTTTGCATACTGTCAGAAGCCCACTGCAATCATGGAACTGCTGGAGAAAAACAAACCAAAACAAACCCAAAACAAACTCACCAAACAAAAAAGGTAGAATTGTGAAAAATGAAATGAGACTCAACCTCTGCTCCCAGCTGAGAAGTTTGATCCTGCCCCTTTGAGGGTGTTGAAGAACAGCGTGAGCAGGATGGGCTCTCAGTCTGCAAAGGGGGATGTGGAGGTCAAAGGCCCAAGAGGAGAAATTGTAAGGGAAAAGATAGGAGGAGGAAAAGACAGGGCAAGAGGTTGAGAGATGGAAAGAGCATGGAGAGAGGGAGAGAAGGAAGGCAACTGGAACCCAAGGACAGTGAGTCGGGGAATAAAGACATCCTTGAAACACAGAAACTAGGAGAATATAAAGAAGAATATAAAAAAGCCAGTGGACTTTGAAATTCACTTGTTGAATGGACAGAGCGTAACGGATCCTGTGCTGAATTCCTCGGTGTGAACAAACAGAAAATAACCAAAGGGAATTGTTTACAGCTTAGCTTTACTGATCAATAAGTATAAGGAACATCTGTAAGAAGAGCTCAGTCTCCGTTAAGGCATAATGCTTCTTTATACATCTCTATAGCAAATTTTAAACAGATCTTCTATGTGTCAGATCCCTATTTCTCAACAGATTTCGCACTTTTGAAAGGAGCAGTTCAGTGCTGTGAAGTCTGTATCTGCATAGCTAGATTAGATCAGTATCTGCCAAGAGTTTTTTAATGTTGATAGAAGCACATCTACAGCTGATATCTGATGCTGTTTCTTTTTGCTTCAAGATGGAGACCAGACAATTTTTAATTCTGCAGCAATACAATTCAGTTTTGGCCATGCAAAGAGAATTAAATATAATTTATCCCTAGTGCGACTGAATGTATTCACAGGAGTTTCACTAGAGAAGAAGCTGGTATGTAGCTTGTATAGTAGAAGCAATTAGCTCTGGAGCACAAATGGTTATAGCAGACTTCACTGTGGCTCATTTTTAATTATTTTACAACTTATTTACTCATTTAATGATACCATGGAGTTTAAGCTCTATAAAAGTGACATTGTTATGACACAGTCACTTGAGACTCTGTGTTTTATAGTGTCTGGGACCAATCGTTGTCTTTGGAGAGTTGCTATTTTTAGAGCTGAGGATGGTTAGCATCCCACTGGAGCATCTCAGCCTCTTGCAGAATTTACAAAGTACCGATTGTCCTCAAAACCAAGGTAATGATGACGACGTGACACAACCTGACACAAGATGTTCTTTGAATCTGGCTGTGTTGTTCTACTTAAATTTCAAGCAAACAAGTTGCCATTTCCCCCCCTTAATTTCAGTATCTTTAATCTAAATACAGCTTCTTAGGATTTCCCTTTAACTCTCATGTTGCCTACAGCATCCAGTTGCTCTGTGCTCTACTTAAGATCATATAAAATTGACTCAGGTCAAGAGTTGCAAAAGATGAAAGAATGAACCTGCTAAGCTCAGAAACGGGCCATTCTTTCAGCAGAATGATTTCACCGGAGGACATACATTAGCTATATTTTGTCTACCTAATCAGTTGCTAGAGAGAACAAGGAAGAACTCAATTTATGTCTTTGTATCTAGCTGAGGTACAGTTCACTGCAGGGCCATCTGTGGTCAGTAGGTCTTTCCTTTGAGAAGAGCTTTCAAAATCCAAGATACAGCTAATAGGTGATATTCTGGATATTCTGGACTTCATTACTGCTCTGCGTCCGTGGGGAATACTGTGGAGGAAACTTAGAAAGGTTCATGGCTTTCCTGGACAGGTGTGGAGGCAGACTTGCTATGGGGTGTAAATCAGCAATATCTTCCAAAGCTATGGAGTTGAGGCAGTGTGCTGCTTCCCTGCTACTTACCTGTCATGATCAGGTGTGTGGTTTTCCCTTGCACGTGTGATGATCATGGTGCCTGATTTCACTACCCAGTTTGAGGTAACACATGTGTTTGCACTCTCCCTTACTCTTGTGGCATCAGAGACAGAAGAAGCAACAAGCACAAGTTGAAGCACGCGAGGTTCTGTCCAGATAGGAAGTAAAATGTCTTCACTGGGAGGGTGACCGAGCGCTGTGATGGGTTGCTTAGAGAGGTGGTGGAGTGTCTACCCTTGGAGATACTCCAAAGCCATCAGGATCTGGTCCTGGGCAGTGTACTCTAGGTGTCCCTGCTTGAGCAGGGGTGTTGGGCTGGGTGATCTCCAGAGGCCCCTTCCAACCCCAACCGTTCTATGTTTATATGGTTTCCATAGACCTTTCTCAGCAAAATTCAGAGATTAATAATGGCAATATTGGTAACTTCTTAGTGTCCTATCCAAAGTCAGAATGCATCTGCTTATTTCTACGTTTAAAAATATATTTCTATGCACCATGATTTCCAGGTACCTGATGCTGAGCCTACAAACCAGCTGAAATGGATGTCAGCACAACACACTCAACTCTGCTGCCCCACAGAAGAGGCCTGTGGGGACCTGCTATAGCTCATACTGGGGCAGGAGGAGGTTCTAGACTGAGCAGCACTGCACTTGTGTGAGCACAAGTAACAGTTTAATCCATGTGCTCGCTGAGGCACAAGGTCCTCTGATTACCCCCTTGGTGGGGGTTAGCTGAACCTGGATGTGTGGTAATTGGTGCACAACCAGTCACAGTCAGGAGAGATCCCTTTCTTTCCTGGAGAGAACCAACGATGTCAAGGGGAAGCCCTTGCAGAGAGCTGATGGCTCCTCTGGCCACCAGGGACATAGCCTGGCAAGAGGTGAGAGTCTTCCTTACTTTTGTCTCTTCTGTTGGAACAAATAAGTTTTCAGAGTGCATTTAAGAAGAGTTTATACCGTGTGCCCAGGCAGCATCTGTCCTTGTGTGTGAAGTCGTGGAGACTCTCTGGAGACTTTCCAACTATTCAAGAGAATGTTATCACGTCTCTCTACGTGCTAGAGGGCTTTTTATGTTTTTGCCTTTACTCTTTCCATAATCTTTTACCCAGTGAGATTTATTTAGCAGTTATTGACAAATATGCATATCTATTAGCTGCCACAGCATGTTAAGTCTCAGCTGGTCTGCTTTCCTCTGTCAAATTTAATTACAGTTCAAGAGCCAATGAGACATAATATGAGTGACAAAACCTGACAGGACCAGTCACAACAGAATGTGTCAGCCTGGAACATCCAGAAGGCAGCTCCCCGACCAGAGACGTGAGCCCACCTGTCCCCCAGCTCCTCTCTTGACTTCTTCTCCCACACATACGAGTTCACAGTTCTTGGCTTGACTGGCAACATGTCTAAAAAATTAGGCTTTTTTTTTCCCTGATTGCTTGTCAAACCAGAAGTCACATCCTGTATATCATTTATTATATGTCTTTGTTTTTTCCTTTTTACTGTTCTATAGGCTAATTCCTGCAGTCTTGTTTACATCTAGTCTTGTCTCTGGTTCCTTCTAGTTCCTGTCTAGTTTATAAATCCCTTTATCTAGGTATTTTCTTCAGTCCTGTCACATTTGCAGTCCTTTCTGATCAGCAATAATGAAAGGCCCTCCACTGTGTCATTCCTTTGGGCTATATTCTTCCTGCCCACAAAGTAAATAATTTAGATCCTAAAGAGATAAAGAAATTCTTTGCTTGGTTTTAGCTGATATTCTGCAAAAGCTACGTTCTTAAGCTGAAGGTTACAGCTGTGTCCTCACTAAGCATTGCAGCCAGAGTAAATTTTAGGACTAGTATAAGAAATCCTCAACTAAATATATTTGAGAGAGGGAAAGATTTTCTTTCTTCATGTTAATGATATCCTCATGACCAAGAAAGATGTGAAACAGGCAATTTCTTCAATAATGATTCTTACTCTGCAATAAGTCATTTTTAGACTTCTTTCAAAAATTCACATGGGTGAGCGAACATCTCTTAACAGTCCTGTTTCATGTACTGGCCAGCTTCCACTGGAGTTTAATTTTAATTATAAGATGTCCATATTTTAAAATAGCCTCAGGAACTTGCATTTCTTGCGCATAGTGACACTGATAGGTAACACTGTAGGAATCGTAACATGACAGGGATGTGGCAGGTATGAGTGATTGTACTGATGAAATTGACCCATTTTCCTGTTCACAAATCATTCATTGATTAAAATCAGTTGATTCCTTCCATGTATTTAAGTTATTTAGCTATGCAGCAGATGGGGACTTGGCATTGTGAGCTGTTTAACTGATTTGCTGCTGATGCTGTTGAACCAGCTCTCGATAGAGGTGTTCTCTACACAGCAAATATAAAGAAAGAGGTAGGGTTGAAAGCCAGAAACTGGTTTCTTACCAGCCTCATGCTGCAAATCATCCCAGCTACATCTATCTCTCTGTCTTCCCACCCAGATGCACTGCCTCTCATTATAAGGTCCTGCTTTGGTGTTTGAAGCATAGCAGGCAGGTAGCTGCATTACTTTGCTCTTCTGAATGGATCAACTCAGTGATACAGTGGAATCCTTTGGTGCAATTTTTGCCTACACAGCTGATGCATTTGTCTTAGTATTGCTCAACTGAATTAGTCGAGCAATAAAAACACTGTTCACAAGTGCCTTTTGGGGGAGGAAATGGTTTAGCAAGCAGGGTGTTGAAGGGTTTATGTTTGGACTCGATGGTCTTTTCGCACCATAAGGATTCTAGGATTCTATGACTTGACGGGGATATTTTTGTTTGTTTTTAATATGATTGTTTCAGAGAAAGGATCAATTATCGTATGATCTTGTTTCACTTTTAAATTGAACTTCAGAAATTCTCCAGTTAGCTTTTTTTAAAAAAGGACATCTGATTAAATGTAGATAAGAAAAATATAATTGTGAGTAACGATAAATAGTAGACTACCAGAACAGCCTGGCATGGGCTTAGAGAACACCAGGAACATTTCAGTCAAAGAGGCCCCAATGTGTTATCATGTATAATCCACGAGAACTCTTCTTATTGACACATTTTGAAGAGAATTGCAAGTCAAGCCAAGAGAAATGAGAAACAGATAATAATAACGGCAAAGATATTAAAAGTAAATATAAAACTAAAATAATAACCTATCCTATCTTTTCTGGAGTTCTACCAGGACTTTATTAAGCTTCTAGGATGAAAGGACCCATCTGTGTTTCTGCATGCACATGATGACAAGGTGGGTCCTGGCAGAAAATGCAATTTTGCTTTAGATCTGACCAACTTCTTGTGACGTTCCATTCCCAGTGTCTGTGCCTGGGTTGTAATCACCACGGCCGTTGTTCTCCTGACTTTCAGGTAGTTTCTCCTGTCCTGGTGGGACATACACCTTTTTAAAGAGAGAAAATTTCTCATCCCACAGTGCTTCTACCACATCCCACAGTGCTCCTTTTTCCTCTTGAATGTTCTGGTCATTTTCCCTGAAAGCTATAGATTCTTTCCACAGAATCAGTTTGTTCCTCGAGATGTTCATATCTTCCTCCCAGAAGATCTTGTCCTTTTTCCAGAAAGCTATATAGTCCTTCCAGAAAGTCTTGTTCTTTTCTTGCATAGCTTCATTCTTTCTCTGCAGGGTTTTGTTCTTCTCACGCATGACTTTATTCTTCTCCTGAATATCCCTAGTCTTCTTCTGAAAATCCCTGACTGCTTCCTGCCAGGCCTTATTCATTTCTTCAAGGCGCTGGATCTCTTTCTCGGCAGCTTTCATTTTCTTCTGGTATTCTTCAAGCTTTTTCTGAATGATACTAACTTGTTCCTGGGAAGTTTTTGTTTTCATCTGGAAGTCTATGATCCTTTGCAGGAAGCTCTGGCTCTCCTCTAAAAATTTCTTAATCTCTTCCATGGAAACTTTGTTCTTCTCCCGGAAGGCCTTGATTTCCTTCCGCAAGGCTTTAGCTTTCTTCTTCTCCTGAAAGGCTTTGACCTCTTCATGGAAGTTCTTATTTGTGTTGCAAAATTCTCTGATTTCCTCCCTGAAGTTCTTTTTCTCTTCCTTGAAACTCCTGCAAAGCTGCTTCTTTTGGCAGTTGGGCAGGTCTGCATGGAAGTTATTCTCTCTCTTTGGATAGTAGAGTGGAGGTATCTCATTGCTTTGCTTTACCTGCTCCATCCTCTGCTCAGCTTTTTGCTTTCTTTCCATTAGATTATAGCTAACTCTGGAAAAAACGGGTGCCTGAAGCTGAGGGGGTGAAGCAACAAGCCTTTGCAGTACGAATGTGTTGCTGTGCATGATGCTGACTGTTTATTCCCAGAGAAATTGAGGCGTTGCTTGTGCAAAACTTGTTAAGACCCCTAAAACAGAATGTGTAGCATTAGCTATAAATTCCATGGACTGTAATTAAGCTATATGAGATAAAGAAACTGTCAAAACTGAGCAGGTCATTCTATAAATGCAGTATGAGTTGGCTTATTAAAAATTAACCATGAATAGTTTTCAGAAGTGACAAATGATTTGGGTAACTATTTTCAGAGCTGAATGTGATGTACCTAAAAGGAGCTTGTCTTGCAGTATGGCAATCATAATCACTAGTCATTTAGAATAATTTCAGGAGCCCTATATTATTTCCTCACCAATTCTGTTCTGAACAGTTTAAAACTGTGCTGTGATTTGCATAGTCAAATTTGTTCAGTGATTATTGGCCAGTGTGTGCTTTAATTTTAAAGGAAATGGCAACTAAAGCAAATACTTGTGCTTCTTATCTGTACTTGTAGCTTAAGGGTATTATGTGTGTAACAGAAGGGAATGAACAGTCTTTCTCCTATGAATCACATTTTATGAGATGATCTGAATTCTTTTGTGCGGGTGTTTAAATAGTCTTTACTTTCAATCATTCTTTCAGGAACACTTTTGCGTCTCTTGTGTTAGACCTTATCTTGTAAAGCTTATGAGTTGATGATTAAATGGAAATTTGCTGAATTTTTCAGCCTATTTCCACTTCATTTCACTGCATAGATTATCCCTGTTAGCGTGTCTGAGTGCATGCATTTGTGATATACAAGCAAGTTTTGCTTGTTAGCATAATATAGTAATTTGAAGGTACAAACTCTTATAATTTGAACTAGTAGCTACTTCTAATACTGTGGTGTTTGGGAAGTGGAGTTAGCATCACATTGTCTGTACAGAATGGCAAGAAGTGGCTGCTACTCGTTGTAATGGCTGTGAGAAAAATCTACCATGGTCAATGTGCAGCGACCATCTCAAACTATATATGAACTCTGCTGCTTGGAAGGAGGAGAAAACACTGGGCAGTTTTATTCAAAAAGAGCCTCATTTTGTCCCCCAAAAGATCTGATAGCACACCAAAAGATCTCATAGCACAGCACACTTTACTGTGAATAAGAGTTATGAGTCCTTTCTTAAAAGGGGTACAGTGATCACCAGCTTTCTCTTGCGCTCACTAGCTCTTCAGACTGGGCGAAGTATACTTTTTCATGGATTCATTTTTAAAACATATTAGAAGATTTGGGTCCTCCTTTTGTAGACTGGCTTATTTACTCTCTTTACCTCTAAATGAAATTTTCATTATTGAATGATGTTTTTCCTGCGTCATAACTAACCTGCTTGTTTTGGACTGTGCTCAAGGCGCCTGTGCTGCCGTTGCTGTCAGAGCTTGCACCCTAAAGACAAGAGTGTCACGGAGCGTCTGGAGCCACCGCGTCACATCTAGAATGCAAAGGAGTAGGAGCTCGCTAAACATTCAGTGGTTGTGAGGTCACACAACGCTGCTTTTCCTTCGGCAACCAGCCTTTTGCATGGTGCTGGGCCTCCCCTGCAAGGTCTCATAGTGTCACAAACGTTGGTGCAAATAATGTAGTTCAAATGGCCTAGTAAAACTTGAGGAGTGTTAGCACAAAGGCCTGGCTAGAGAGTTGGTTACTCTAGATGAAGCCTCCTATGGCAGGGACAGTGCTGCCCTATGGCAGTGTCTTCGACTCGCGGATGGGGTTTCTTCTAATCGACCCATTTCCAAGCTTGGAAAGCTCGGAAGTGAGCTGGCTTCTGGGGGAGATTCAGTCCATGAGTGATAATTGTATTATGGTAATTTTAGTCTGCAGTGAAGACGGAGAGCTGAGATGTGGGATGTGTCTGGGAATGTGAACCAAACCTCCTCACCTGGCCTCCTGCATATCCGCTTCTGTAAACTTTGGTAGCCCACTTGGTACACACGGGAGGTGAATGGAAACAGGAAAAATAGCTTTAAATTCTTATTTGTCAAAACTGTGTATCGTGTATTGCTAAAATTGTGACCAGTGTTTTAAGAAGAAGCTAGGTGCTCTGCTTTCTGAAAATGAGCTTCGCTTTGTTAACTATCCCTCCAAGGTGCTTTTTGAAAATCTTTATATATGAAATCCAAGGAACGTGTGTAAATGCTGCATTTGTAAGAAAACACTTTCAGCATGAACATGACTATGTTGTGCAGGGAAGTAGCTGGAGTGGGATGCTCCACCGTTTTTGTTGTCACTAGCCTCCTCTCAGGACTCCCTCTCTTACTGTTTAAATTTGAACCAGGAATGCATAGTAGAGCACATCAGATTGATATCCAGATTGATAAATGGATTAAAACCACAGTTCCATATCTGCACATGTAAAAATCCAGAGAAAAGATGTGAATATCCAGTATGAGGCTTCAAGCCCTCACCTGAGTAGGCACTGTTTGGATGACGTGCTTTGTATTTCACTGTTGTTATTATTAAGTGCAGTAGATTGTTTTCTGCAGAACAACTACCACGTGATCAGAAATCTTTGTTCAAGGCATTGTATGTAGTCTGCTATGCATGCAGGGACTCTCCTTTGCTTTCCTGACGTTTCTTTTCCTTATTCCTTCAAGCTAACCTTCATTTGACTTAGAAGTCTGTTAACTCTTCATGAAAATCGGCATGATTAGAGGATTCATCTAATGCTCATTGTTATTTTTTCTAAATGAATCTTAAGTAGCTCATTTCTCTGTCCCTACCCCAGGAGCTCAAGGAATTCCATCAAGATGCTGAAGTTAATGGAAATCACTTTTATCCCTGTTGAGTTGCAGGGAGAAAAGTTGTGAGGGAAATACAGCACATATGTTTTGGCACGTGGGTTGGATTTCAGCATTATCTGGCAAAGTCAAAAACTGATCATCTTGGAAAACTTGATGATCTTGGAGAATCCTCCTAGTATTTCTCAGAAATCTTCCCTGAGATGCTGAGTTTCTAATTCCAGTGCAAATGTAAATTTGACATTGAGGAGGAGATTAAGCCAGATGACCTCCAAAGCCTCCAATCTAAATTATTCAATGATTTTAATATCTGTTTTAAAATGTTTTGCAGCATGGTACTGCAAAATATTTTTGTACCCAGCAAAAAACTGCTGGTCCTAAAACGTTGCTGTTTTGGTAGCTGAACAGTGCAGAGATTTCAGAGCAACTTTTGGATTAAGTTGTCAAGCATGACATCTGCATCACCTCAGGCTAACATGAATGAACAGACACTAAAAAGTAATGTTTTACTTTCTCTCTGAAATCAACATTTAATGGAATAGTCCCAAAGAGAAACAAGCGTATCTATGAGATCTGTGATGAATATTCTGGAAACTTGTGTTAGTTAGGGCTCCATTATAGGAGCTCACTTTGGGCATGTGGAAGGAGAATTAGGCAGCTGTGTTCCTTTTGGGGACAATAGACAAGATTACAAGGGAGAATGCAGGGCAGTTGTATGGAGCTGTGAGTGTTCAATCACTGTAGAAGTCAAGGCACTCTGTTGCCAGTTCAGCTTTGCTGTAGAAGTGTTTCTGCACGTCTTTTAGGTATTTGTTACACTGACTTGCTTTCTTCCCTGTGCCTTTGATTCCTTCCCTCTCTTCCCTTCTCTCTCTCTCTCTCCCCTTCTTTCCTTATCCCCAAAGAATTTATGTCATAGGTAGGAACTTCCAGGGATGTCTGTATGATTATATCTGGAGAATTAGAATTTTCATAGTTGAGTTTGTCATGTTGAAGCCAAGATTTAGCATCTCCATGCACCAATAAGTGAGTCAGAGGGCAGTCTAATAGCACTGCAACATTAGAGCGATTGAGCTGAAATGGAAGAGAATTGACAGAGGAAACTTGCCAAGAAAGGGTTCAGGAGTCCACACAACCATCAAGGCTTTATTAGCTTAAGAAGGCAGGAGTCATTCTAAGCATTTTAAGTACCTTAAATATGAGTTTACAGCCAAAACAGTAGTTTATGTTGGCTCTTTCCTTCAGTGGTTGTTTTACTTTGCCAGGAATCGCTGTTCCTCATTCCAAAGGTCCAACTCTTTCTTCCAGAGATCTAACCCAATTTTCCACTGGTCTAGATCCTCTCCCCAGATCTCCACTTCTTCCATTAGTAGTGTCTTGACATTACCCCAAAGGATCATGCTTTTTTGCCAGAGAATCATGTTCTTTTCCCAAATGACCTTGTTTTTCCTTTGGAAGGCTGTAATCATATTCCTAGTCTCTTCCTGTAGTGACTTAAGATTTTCTTTCCTGATCTTCTTCCATTCCTTAAGAGCCTGGATTTCCTCCTGTAGCGCTCTTGCCTTCTCTTGTAAATCTTTGATTAGGAGAATGATCGTATTCTTGAAATAAACTGTTAGCTTATAACCAAGGAAGAGAGAAGATCTAACAAACTGGGAAATCCCGAACTCCCACTTTGCAAGCGACATGTCCACAGGCCAGCTTGAGATGCAAAGCAAGCTTCTGTGATGGGAATCACAAAACTAAATGACAAAATAATAATCCCATAGATGAGTCTGCAAAACAGAAAAGAATGAAACAAGTAATTTTATCAATGTTCTGTTGCAATGTTTGTATAATTCATAAGAAACAGCATCCTATATTTTAATTTGTGAATTAATAATAAGAAGGACTGACAAAGGATCAAGTAGCCAAACTAATCACTGGAATTGTGTGTTGTTTATAAAATGAGACAGAACAGCTGCTATGAATTTAAGGCTTATTTTTTCTTCTGTGATAAGGAAAACCACAACTTTTTAAAGATTGCTTTGATGAAAATTTTCCATGTTGCCCTGCTATTAGCCCTCCATCAAATCTCAAGAAAAAAAAATCAAAACAATAATAACAAAACACACAAAACCCCAAAACACCCACAAGAAGACGTAATGATAGTTCTCAGCAGTGACAACTAACAATCTGCCTTTTCAGGTTGTCTGTTGCAGTGCCTTGTAAAGTTTAATTTATAAAGGGAATCAGTTTTCTACTGTTACTCTTGATGTGTCAACATATATCTACAGAACACACTTTTGCAGAGCTAGGAGTCAGGGTTTGATGCAGCAATTACGAGATGAAATTTTATGACTCATCGTAAATGGGCCTCCTGAGAGGAAAATGGTGTTCCTGGCCTTCAGATGTGTGAGTACGAGCAGTATGCTGTTATGTTATGGTGTCTTAGTGAAATAATCTGCACAAATACATGCTGGGTTTTTCAGATGGGGTCTGTTCTGCAAGTCATCATATAAGGGCACAATGAAGTGTCCTTTGATTTGTGTTTTGAACTCTGAACATCTGTAACTGGAGCTGAGCGTGTAACAAGATTTCTGCATTGGTGATTGAAACAGAAAAGAAATGAAAAGGAAGCAGACCAGGTATCTGAGAAGTGCAGTCTGCAAATTTGAAATATGCAATTCTATTTGAAAGAGAACATGTACGTTCTTTCTCCTGACAAAACACTGTCTTGCATCCTTTTGTGATTTGGGCATGCCTGTCTTGTGAGTGTCTGCTCTCCTATCATACCGGTAGCTTCTTCCCCAAGAATGCTTGCTGTGCTCATGAGGAAAGATCAATATTGGAGAAAGTGTCTCCTGTTTGTTTGGCTTTTCTATACCTTGGATCTCCTGAGGGTCTGGAGAAGAACATACCAGTTCTCCACAAATCTTCCTGCCTCTTCATTTTCTTCTCTTTCTATTCTCCCCATTTCACTTAGCATCTGTTGTGTGAGCTTCAAGAGAGCTTTTGTAGGTTTCTATGAGGTTCTCCTGCTGTGTTCTGGTGGGTAACGAACCTGCTTGCTCCTAAGCTGATACTCCAAATTCACCCGTGTGTTTGCTTGCTGCTTGCTCTGTGCGTCCTCTGCAGGTGCTTCTTAATGAATTGTTGCGTCATGGCACTGTGGTGACGTCATGTCCCAGGCTGGTGATACTAATCCCACAGTACGGAATATGCGTGAGATGGTTCTTAGGGGGATAGTACTAAGAGGAGGAGTGGCTCTGGGGAAAATCTGTCCTTTCTTGATGCTTTTTGTGGTGACCTAGACACTTCAGCAAGGCAGCCTGTTTCGCTTTACTGCTTTAAGTTACACACCCAGCTTTAACACCACTGACATGGGCCTAGAAGTCCAGATGTAAATTTTACAGAGGATTGGAATAATGAGAGATCTGTGTCTTCTGCAGTAACGCATAGATTGATTTGAATGAAGCTAAGCTCCGTTAGGGACCTTAATGGGCTCTCACGCTCAGCATCCCAGAGCAGGAGATGGCAGAAGAACAGAGGATTTCCCAGGAAAATTGGGCAATGCTGAAGAGAGACACAACGCAGACTGTGGAAGGTTCACATTGCCCCTGAGAAACAGCCTGATTTGCTCTCCAGCTTCCTCTTTAAGTCGCTATGTCCTTTGCTGATTTTCCCACAGGATCATTTTGGCTTTCTTAAAACACACAAGGCAATGGAGTGTTGGTAGGGTTATGCTAAGGCCTGTAGATTAATGGACAGATTTATTTGTTATCCTTCATGAAAGAATGAATGAAGCTGCCTCCCTGCAGCGTGGGGCTCCACGAAGACTCCCTGCTTGCATCTTGGGACGTCTCCCTTCAGCACCCCGCTAGTTATTTATAGCTGTGCAAGTGCATACGTAAGTACTTATGCAGGAGGGAGACAGGTTCAAAAGCTTTTGTACCGGCAATTAAGGTCAATTATCAATGTGGGCTTTCTGCCACGTAATTAGTGGAGAAATTCCTATGTCACACAAAGTGCTTTACAGAACTAGCTGAGAGAATGGGGTTCAAGGACATGCAGACTCTGTGGCACTGCTGGTAAAGCTCTGGAGGGCCCCCAGGCTCCTCCAGGTCTCTGAATTGCAGCATTTTCAGGTCTCAGGGCAGCATCTAATCCTTGGGGTTACGCAGCAGTTTTCCCAGCTCTGCTAGTGAAGATCTACCATTCCCAGCCTCCTTGCTGAGAGGTGGACGTGCTCTTTGGGAATGGAAGATGGAGCCTGCCCATCGGGGGGCATGCGTCATGGATCATTTTTAAAGCCCCCGTCTGAAATATCCAGCAGAATTTGGGCAGACAGCACTTGAGCAGCTAGTAAAATACCTGCAGGAAAACCAGTGTTACCAAGATTCCTAACATGAGCATGACAAGTAAATTAAAGTGTGTGGGCTGACATGTATCCCACAAACCAATTCCTCAGCTCCGAGAAACCTGAACAATTCGCATAAATTGCCTCTTACCGCTGCTTCTCAGCAAGGATGAAATTAAGATATAAAAGGCAAACAAATTAAGGCTTTGACCTATTCCGTGGATATTTTAAGTGGCTGGAAATAAAAACAGACAATATGGAAATAATACAAAAAGTTACAGCTTCCCTCCACCTACTGCCTGTGCAATGTGACGTGGCCTGCAGGAGGGAAGCGCATCCGCTGCCTTTGAAGAGATGCTCTGATTGCAGAAAGGACCAGGCCAAGAACACCCTCAGAGATGCTCAGAGTGGGAGCTGTGGGATCTATATATCTGGTTTTTTAATTCTGATTGCCGTTTAAACTTGTCATTGAAGGAATCACTGAATGTCATGGTCCAGTGGGACTTGGATACATGAAATATCAGATCCAGGTGCTGCCTCCTTCTCCTCTCCAAGCTCCTGTTTTGGCTGAGCCATCTAGAAGGGCTTTGATTTCTTCTGTGCCTCCCTAGCATTGTATTTCATCCTATGTCTAAAGCTACCGTTGTGCCCTAACCTGTCTGTGAGGGCTACCAAGGTAGCCCAGTGTGTTCCTCATACGGCTACATGGGTCCCCCTTCGGCTCCCCAAGGCTTCCAGTCCCTTATTCCTACTCCCCACCCCCTCTCCTCTCTTTAGGATCCTCTCTAATTCCCTTCTGCTCTCTCTCCTACTGCGAGGAAGGGTTTTTCTTTTCGCTTCCCTGTCTCTCCTCTCTCCCGCTCATCACGCGGGTCTATACGTTAGCGAGGCCGTCGTCGCCTCCTGACGATGCCGTGGGCGCTGCTGCGCTGTGCCCGAGCCCGAGCTCAGCAGCCAGCGCCGCTTCTGCACGCAGGCGGATGGCACAGGCAGCGGTGCTCACTGATGCACCAGCTCCTATGGAGAAGGAATTATAGAAATTTATAGCAGTGTTGAGAACCCGTAAGCTTTAGGCAGGGACTCGCACATTTCACACGTGTATGGGAGCTGAAAGAGCAGCTGTGCTTTGAAAGCACCTTTTTTGCTGGCAGTAGCTTTGATTTACTCAAGCAATAACACATTTTAGCACCAATGTTTCCACACCAGACCTGTCTCTGGCTTCTTCCCTGTGCCTTCTCGGAGCAGGGATCACAGCTGCATGGGGCCCTGCACTCCAGTGCGGGCGTTTCGTGGGAAAACCTTTTATTTTGAGCTCCTCAGAGGGGCAACATAATGTTGCAAGTGCTTGTCCACTGTGTCCTTTCATCAGTCAGAGTTATCCAATGCTCATTAAATATTTCAGAAGAAATTAGATGTTAATTCAGTAGCACCAATCATCTCCTTGTTCTGGTGTGTGGTTGAGGAGGTGCTGTAGAAGTGGGCAGGCCAGAAATTTAAGCAACTTTGGCAGGGGTCTCATTTAGTAGCTCATTCTTCAAGAGCAGCTCTTTTCTGCTCCTGCTTCGTTGACTTTTAACTCAAATGCTTTGTGAGAACATAAAATCAACCACCAAGAGGTGATTTCTTGGCCTTGCTCTGGGCAAGGCTTCAGGAGCGTGCAGGCCGCCTGGCCATGATGGCCCAGGAAGCAGGAGATGGTTCAGTGGCTGCTCTTTAAATCCTCCTTGCCGGTGATATAGCCTCTTGCCTCTGCTCCTCAGAGGCAAGGAGGCAGCAGGACTATCACCCAGGGCCGTGTTCACATTCGGGCCACGGAGCAGGACCGTTCGCTGTGATGTTGTGTCAGATCGTGGGTCTCATGTCGGGGTCCAGCTGCAGAGGTGCCACAAGCAGAGCGGCTGAGCACGTCCCAAGTGATACAAGGTGAACAAGATGCTATTTGTGCTCGTTTGGTTCCTCGGTGTCTCCCAGATCACTGACAAGGTAAAGCAAGCAGTTGCCACTGGAGACAGCTCAGCTCATCCCAGGGCTCCCTTTCCTATCGTCTCTCCCAAAACGTGGCCACCACAGTCCATGATGGAGGGAGTCAAGCAAGGAAAGGTGTCTGAAATAGAAACTGGGGAGGGGGTTAGAATCAGATGCTCACATGGAGGGTGGGTTTTATTAAGCACTAGGGTTGCCAAAGCTTGCTCTCCACGGAGGCACGTGAGCTGCGTGGGGACATATGGGCCATGTGCAGGTTGCTTCTCCCTCGAGGATGCCGAGGAACACGCGCGTGTGCAGGAGCCAGGTGAGGAGGAAACTCGGCTCCTGAGAGCACGTGGGATTCGTTTGCTTGCTTGTAAATGCAGCAGTTCTGAGCCTGGGACTTCTTATGATAAACTGAGAATCCCAAGTGGCATTTTATAGCAAATAAAAGCAGTGGCAGCGATATGAGCTGGGGGCCAGGTAGCCTGGGCCCCATCGTCTCGCAGGCAGAGGCTCTGAGAGCAGCCACACTGAGTCTCAGCTGCACTTTTGTTCCCTCTTTAAGTTGTTGATAATATAGGTCTTTGCTTCCTGGTGTTTTTCATGCTGGCAGTGATTGCTACATTGCCAACCACCACCGATTTCCCCCTAAATATAAAGACTTCTATTTTTTGATGATGACAAGCTTGAGAGGTGTCCCATAAGGAAAAGTAGGGCTTTCTTAACTACGCAATTGAGGTGCACAGCCAGGCTGGCATTTTCGGCGTCAAATTAATGCTGGCTGGGGTTGAATGGAGGTGGGCGAGACAAGCGCTTCTCTTCTGAACTGGGAAGAAATATTTTGCTTCTCTTGTACTTAATAAAATCAAGAAAAAAACCACGAAGTCCACTAAACATTAGGTTCAGAGAAGCATTTTTGTGCTTGCATGTTTGCTGTGGTTTATTCGCTTGTAAAGAGGATTGGCTTCTTGCCTCATGCTGTGCTGCTTGCTCAGATCTGAGCAGCGAGAGGAGATGCTTGTTTTGCCCAGTCCTTTATGCATCGGGGTTTAATGAGCTTATGGGGGAATTTTGAGGGATTTTTTTTTTTTTTTTTTTTGCTTGTTTTTGCTGAAGGCACAAGACATTTCCCAGTAGCAAGAGCTACATGTCGGTGGATCAGGGTACACATTTTCAATGTTCCTGTTGGTATTTCTGTGTCCGTTCATCTCTTGTTTTCTTTCTTTTTTCTTTTCTCATCTATATAAATTGCCATTCAAGTTTTTGCTGTTCACCATGAAGACAGAAATGTAATGGAATAAGTCTAGGGAATGGGATCACTGAACTTTTCTCCACCTCTTGTATATAAAATAGTCATACTAATAGTTTTCCAGTTCCTTTGAAGCCTAGCTGTTCATTTGGCCTTTAAAAATAGCTATTTTTAATGCTAGTTTTTAAATACTATTTATGTTTAAAGTTACCTGATGCTTTCCATACTTATATGTAGAGGATTTACTCTAAGATTTCCCATGCTAGATTCTTTTTTTAACCTATATTTTACTGTGCTTTTCTAAAGCAGTCTAAAGCAAAGTCAGGTTTAATAACAGACTACTTAGGATTTACTAAACAATCATAGTACTTTTATAGTTGGTTAAAACCCTAGCTGTTCAAGCAAAAGAACAGTATTTATCATTCTATTAAATTCTAAGTAATTTATCACAATATGCATTTTTGATAGAAATACGTCTTTTTTTGTGTCTCGGTTTTGCTTTTTGGCAGGTGGGTCATTTCCTCGGAATATGACTATTAACACAATTTTATCCTGCATCGCTTACTCTGATATTAAGCCTATTCACACAAGTCTCTCTAGCCCATAGGAGAGGATAAGAACATTTCTAACCTTTTGTTTACAACTTCCAAAGTGCCAAGGTGAGTTCTAAGTATTCAAAATTTTTGTTCCAAATAACAGATTTGCTTTAAGTAATGAGAGTATCTTTCTAAAATCAAGTTTCTTCTTCATCTTCTTCTTTTTTAGTTTGTTTCTTGGTTTCTAAACTTTTACATCCACAGTTATGGTTATTTCTACAATCAAGGTATCTAAAAATGTTATTTTCATCAAGACAAAACAGGTAATGTCATCAGATCATCTGAGTCTAGGAGCTGCGTCTTGGTAAAAGCTATTAAATCTGAAATGAAATTACAATAATGAACAAACAAGTCTTATCTTGGGTCTTACAAAGCACTACAAAGCCTCTTGTGAATCCCTAAGTGCTTCATATACCAATGCAAAACATAATTTTTCTTCTGGAAGAATTCTACATAATGGATACAGACTTAGAAGTCAAATGCAAACGAGCAAAGCAGTGCAATCCACTAATGCACGTGAAGTCCATTTGCTCAGTAAGTATTTAAAAACGTAGGGTCTTCCAACAATGTTAATAAAATATGTTTTACAACTCAGAACTTTAGTGCTTTTGTTGGGAGGTAAGAAGATCCTTCCAATGACTTGGAAAGCTCCTGCAGTCCAGCTGTCTCTTGCACAGTGTCTTTTTTAGAACTGAGGCCCTTATGGAGACTTGAGGCTGGAGTGCTGGCCATGACTCCATGAATTTCCTGCAGATGCATGTAGAGACTTCAGTGTGTGTATCGGGTATGCAATGGGATGCTGTGGCAAAAATGGAGCTGGGCTCTTCCCGAAGGTGGCGTAGCAAGGGGCAATGGTCACAGCTAGAACACGTGAAGTTATCAATGAGATCAAAGGAAAAGCTTTTTCCTTGCAGTTAGGGACAGACAGTGGAAGAGGGCCTTGAGGAGGCTGTGGTTTCCCCTTCCTTGGAGGTAATCAAAATTCGGATGGACAGCTTGGAGCTCTGAACCACCTGATCTAATAGGGGTGCTTTGAGTTGGAGGTTGGACTAGGGACTTCCAGAGGTCACAGGCTGAGCGCTGACAGGACTGCTGCTGTGCTCAGAGTGACGTGCAGGTTCAGACCCAAGAGACAAATCGAGAGTGAGTCCATGGTCCAGCTCCTTGGAGAGGTATCTGCACCTTAAGCCAGGTCCTGCATCTGCAGTTAAAGCTCTCTGGGCTCTTCAGAGGGATGCTCAACCCCAGAGCCCTGCTCCTGTTTAAGAAATGGATGCTCATGGCAGTGGAATAGTCAGTGGAACAGCAGACTCATCAGTATGTTCAAAAGAGTTAGGTCAAACTCCCTTCCTGTCCCATCGCTTGTCATGCATATTAGTGCGAGGAAATGAGATCAAATACCCCCCTAATGTACCGTGTGTCTTGCATTCAAAAAGCTCCAGCCTGACTCTGTGACCTTGTGCTAGTTACTTTTCCCTGAACTATTTAGACGGTGGATTTTCTGAGCAGCAACTGTTCTTTTTTTCCCCCATATCTTTGCAAAAGGGTATGCAGCATTTGGTGATATATAAAATAACAGCTATATGACATTGCTAATGTCAGGATTAACGATGACTGAAGTACCTTCAGTGGAGTCGCTTGCTGGATTGGCTGTTACACTGCTGTTGTGCCTGTATCAAGGAGTTCCCATCAGGAGCTGTTATCAGAGGGAACAGAGGGGGCTTTGCACTTGTCTTGCCTGCATCCTCCCGAGCTTTGACAACTCCAGTTGTCCAAACTGTCCTGCACTTACGGGGAAACTTTGAAGTGGAAAGCTCTAGTTTTCCTTTCTTGCTTCTTCATGCTACCACTGCAGTTTTACCTTGCGTATAAATTATGCACTATTTGCTGTCTTGAAATTGTCTGGTGTTTGAATTTTATGCTTTCCAAATGTTTTTTTTTCTTTCTGCTCTTGTTTAGGTCACTTTGTATGGTACGTCACTCTGACTGCTATTTATGGGAATTTGATTTATTGCCTTTTCCTCCTGAATCTATCCAGTCTATTTATATATTTTGTTTTTCTCCCTCGCTCAGAACCACATTTTCCACACAAACCAATCTAGCACGGTTTTGAAAGAAAGTCAGTCCTTCCTGAATCCAATATGCCTCACATACAGTCATCAGTATCTTTTCAAAAGAGAAACCAATTCAGCCAAGCTGATCTCTCTTATGTAATTTTCTCCTTTTTCTATTTCAAATAACCTTAGAAGACTATTTGTGCCATTCTGGCTTCAAAATTATTTCTCCAAATTCTAGAAGATATATCATAGAGCAGTAGATCTATTCGGTCTTTGTACAGCAGATTGCAGACTACTTAGATGGGAAAAATTTCCAGGACTGGTCAGACTGACCAGTCTGGGATTCAGCTGCCTGGAGGAAGTGTCTGATGGGGCTGGTTGGTAAAGCCCCACATCTGGTAGAAACCGACCCCTAGCTTGCCACAGGTTCTCAGAGATGTCGTTGAATGCCTGTATTCGATCAGCTGAACGCTGTGGTCGTCTCCTGTCATTCTCCTTCTCTGACTAAATGAGAGCTAGAGATTCAAGTGTGGCTCTTCTGTGTCCAAAGAGAGTCACCAATTCACTTCTGTTCTCGGATGAACCAGGTATTTCCTGAGGTGGTCAGTCCAGAGGGGGCCATATCCCTGAGGATGTGCTCCTGCTTGGAGCCCAAGCCCATGAAAGGGTAAGAGGGTAAGAGCAACCTAGTGAACCCACGTCAAGTTCTGGTATTGGAAAGTGCAGAAGTTAAATGCAAGGATTTTTCTTGCCATGCTCTATTCTGGACCAATGTACACTTCCAACTGAGCTGAGTTTTAAGGACAAAATCGCCCTTATGTTCAGTGGGTGATTCCAGTTCTGCTGATTGTGAGGGAGTTGTTCTCTTTCCAAATGGGCTTGAATTGCACTCAGCGATGACACAGCATTTTGCAAGTAAAGCTAGTGGTTGCTGTAAAAGCTGTATTTAGGAAAAGCCCCCCATACACTTGCACGGGTGTGCATGCACACACAGAGCTTACATCTGTCTTAGAATTGATGCTGAGCAGCTGCTTTTAGATTCTGAGAATGAAATAGAAGGACTTTGAGTGCTGTGTAAGGTAATGAACCTCCATGTCAGCCCCATGCCCGCGAGGACATGTGTGGATGTGTTCATAAGACCAATCTGCAAGGACAAATTATTTTAAGTAGTTTGTTTTCGTTCTTATGTGCCTCTTTCTGGGCTCTGTGAGTGCTCGGGTGGGATATTACCTGGGTGTTGGCTGTGTGGGAGGTGATTGCATGGTTAGTCCCACAGAACTTCTGCTTTGGACTTCAGCTAGAGTTCTCCGAGATCAGCTTTACATCAGCGTAACTGCATCAGCTTTAGGGAAGTTGCTCTTGATTTATGGTATAACGAGGATAGGAATCAAGATGCAAGTCTTCTGATATTTAAAAGAGTGGGAGAATATGGCATTTTCTCATAAAATAGCATCCCCAAGACCTACAGCAAGTGCTCTGTCCGTCC
This sequence comes from Eudromia elegans, assembly GCA_003342815.1. NCBI lineage: Eukaryota > Metazoa > Chordata > Aves > Tinamiformes > Tinamidae > Eudromia > Eudromia elegans. The sequence goes on along the minus strand of PTEX01000031.1, from coordinate 2,249,347 downwards.
TGCCTGTCTTGGTGTCCTCACTGGAGGCCGGCACCATGTGATAGGAAGGATAGGAGTTTGGAGCTCTAAAGCCAAGGACAAGGTGCTTCCATGCAAACGGACTTGGTCTGTCAGTGAAGAGCACCAGCTCAGTGAGACCTTGACTGTGTTTGGGGCTGGGGTTCTGGTATAGCACAAAGCAGACCCGGCACAAACACTGCTGGTTTTAGTGCTCTGGGATTGCTGATTTTGTAGGTTCCCATCTCCTAAGTGCGTGGAGGAGGAACGCTGCAGACTGCAGACCCTCTCTTAGAGCATGGAATATACTTGATACAATAGTCTTTGCCTGGCAAAAACAGCTAAATCCCAGCGCTGGGTTTTTCTGTGAGCAGTTTTCATGTAGCAGTTTCATTATGTGGCAGCAGAAACAGCCTATTGAGCATAGAATATGTTTCCAAGGGAATTGTTTCCTGGTCTCTAATCAAGTGGATGTTTTTTAGTGCTATAATATCAGATTATTCAGTGTTGTAAGGGTAGTCTACAATGGTTTTCTATTGTTACCACATCAACATTTCATTAAGCTGAATGTTTATTATGCCGTTTCAATTATCTGAGCCTGGCTTCTGCACACATTTCCAACACCTTGCTGTTAAAGCTAATTGTTTAATTTATATATTTACCTGCTTTATATGAAAGAGAGGAAAGATCCAAGTTCTTGTAGCCCAGCAGTGCAGAACTGCCCCTGAAGTCTGCTGGAAAGGCTGCCCTGAGCTATATGCAGTAAATGCCTCATCTGAATTGCTGATTTACCATATCTCTGCATTTGAAGGCATGATTTTGAAATTTAGGTTAAATTAATAGTAAACACAGCAACAACTTCAAAGAGTCATCTAGCCAGATGACTCACAGAATACCTCTGGGCAAGGCAACCTGCCTAACACATAGGAAAAAAAAGATTGAATAGGTTTTTTTAATGATCAAAAATGACTTGCTGGGGTTTAGACCGGATGAATTCTTATCATGTTCAGCACAGTCACCACAGACTCTGAAGCAATTAGGAAAAAGGAAGCAGCCACAAAGAGTCTTCACTGCCATGTGCATTTTTGTATGCCTGTTTGAGTCTTCTTTTAGTGGGGCTGTGTCTGTGTTTCAAGATAAATTATATGTAAATGTTAGGTCAGGGTTGGTATTAATGGAACATGTGTGGTTTGTTTGTTTGTTTGTTTGCTTTATGTTCTTGTTGGTTTTGTGTTTTTAGGTGCCTTATCCTCTAGTGAGATGATGAGGGTATGATGAGGGAGAGGGTAGTTTCAAGTGAGTGGTTTGAAGTGATGGCCACTACTGTGCTGGCTGCATCCTGCACACCAGCTCTTTGGGAAGCAGCTGAATGTGCAGATTATTTAGCTGATTTCCAAACAGATCATGATACATGAAGACAGAGAGTTCAGCAGTGCTCGGGAAATTTAGGCAGGTGGGTTCCCCAATTTTTAATAGGTTTGGCTATTCAAACTGCTTAGAGTTCCAAATTTCAAACACAGGTTATGTATACCACGCATGCTATGATTTTCATAGTCCTTCAAGACAATGAACAAAGACTCTATATGATTATATTTTGTCTCCATTCCTATGCATCTGTATGACTTCAACACTGCTTTCAACTGCCCTTTGTACTCTATGCGGATTTTTATTCTGTAACTGGTAAACCGCAGAGTAGAGAAGTTAAAGCCCAAATAAGTCCTCAGAGCTACAGTAATCGTATAAATACGATGGTTTTTGTTACATATCTTCACAGGTATTGTTTTATGCATAAAGAATTGCCTCTTT